>CM076248.1:7355633-7563133 GCA_038380765.1 Odontothrips loti | reverse complement strand
GTATACAATTATATACGATTCGTATATGGTCCCATATACAACTCTTTTTACCCGGGTTGACATGGTGCTGGCCAGATTCCGAGGCCTTCCGCCAGGTGGACGCGAACTCGAAGCGCGACCACCCGAGTGCCGCGTCTGGACACCAGCAACACCCAACGCACCACGCTAACCACTGCACCAGGAGCCTCTTGGCGTCTGAGCGCGTCGCTGAGTGTTCTTCTTCGCTAAGCATGTCTCTTATATGGAACATAAAAATTTTGACTCTCGATATGCCAGTGTGCTCCCGGTTACTCAACGTCCTCGGTCCGCAGACTTTCAGAAAAATGTTGACTTCGGCAAAGAGATGAACGCCAAATCTTTCGGCCTCCGATCGGTCCGCTTACCCGTGCGGCCACTGAGTCATGGTGGAAACCGGCAGTGCGCTTCCGGTTCAGTAACCACTCTTGTCGTGCAGAGCAGAACCGCAGACTCACGCTGAGCGCCCTGTCAGCGCACTGCTCCACAGGTATCATCGTGGGCTCAGTAGCTGCATGGTTAGGCGGACCGATTAGCGATCGCCAGTCTGCGGTTCGATACTTGTAGGTGGCTGCAATTATTTTTTTCACGTTCAGAATGCGTCCCGCATGTTTGGGCAAACTAACTGCGAAACAAAAGCTTTTTTTTTTCTCGTGGAAATTGTGAGCATTGGCCATCTTTGCCATTGGCTCGGATAAGGTTAGGTTAGTTTCACGCCTCATAGCGGTGACGCAGAAAATAGACGAAAGAAGTGTCTCTCTTTCTCTCGTCGGGTGCTGGGCTGCACTGAGCGTGTGTAACGATCCAAAGCGGCTAACGCGGCTCGCCTCTCATTTTGTCATAGGTGAAGTACACAATAATAAACGGGCGAAAAAAACCCAGTGACGCGGCGTCGCGACGTCATTCGGGGATTGAACATTCAAAACCCAAAAAAGTGCGTCACACTGGTTGTCACTCTTTGCAGTCTTGTTGAGAGCATCCGGTAATCAGTTTTATCAATGCCCGCGACGCCACGGCAACAGCGGCGACACGCCGCTGATCTAACGCGCGCTGAATTTAATAATTTTCCAAATTAAGATAGCAACAGCTAGCAGACCGTCTCTCAAGGTACAACTTTTAGAATATATTCGTCATATATAGTTCCTTATGGGAGCGGGGTGAAATATGCTCAAATGATTTGGTACTAGGGATGAACCTGACGACGCAGGCATTCTGAAGCCTCTGAAGTTTTAGATTATTTGTGAAAACATCTGAAGCATAATCAATTTTGGAAAAGGCCAAAGACGAGACAAGAAACCTAATTTTCAGTGGAATAAATGAAAAAGAGAAAAAATAGAGACCCAGAGCGAGTGAGTGCCGAATGCGAGTGCGCGGAGAGGAGCTCCTGAAGGCATGTTTGAGACAGGCACTACACGCGCTTGATCTATCATGCAGCTCACGCTGGTGGACGCGCGGACCCGGTAGGACACGGCAGGAACAAGCAGGACCTGGCAGGACCTCTGGCAGGACGCGCCCGCTCCGCCTCGCCGCCTCGCCAAATGAGCCTTGTGTGCGGTTGTTTTTTTCTATTTCCCTGCATTCGAACAATCTACGACAAACACCGGGCTACGAAACCGCACTGTCAAAATTGTGTTCGGAGATAAATTACCTACTAATTATGTTGTTCTAAATAGTTGTTAAAATAAATTTTTACGGTGAAGTTGTCACAATGTCACAGTGTCAATTGAAAACAATTCTATAATTTCCCAAACCGGGGGCTTCAACTATTTTGTTCAACTTACAAACGGAATTGGTCGACAGCGCACGGTCCGTAACTGGAATTCCAGCTCGATCCTGGAATCGAAATTGGCGCGTTAAATGGGGTGTTGCGGGAAACGATTGGCGCACTGGAGGGGGGAGGAAGGGTACTGGAGAACGAATAGAGCCGCACTGTCCGAAAGACCAAAATGTACCATGTACTTGACTTTGACGAAGCGTCCCAGATACGCCGGAAACACTTGTCATTACCGTAGACGGTCGATAAAAACCCGACAAGAGAGCACGGCACACACACTTTTATCCACGGCCGAATGGATTCGCCCGACGATGCCTGTCCCATGCAGTTGTCACCTTAAAATTATGCCAGGTATGGAATCCGACAATTTCTATTATTCATTGTAATCAAACAGAGAAGTGACAATTTTTTTTTGCCACAGCACGCTCACAACTCACTTAATCGGATCGGGAGACCTTCCTTTTGCGAGAAAACCGCGAGAACTGAAAATTTAGTCCAGTCTGCCTAGCTATTATTTTTAACCTTTTTTTTTTTTTGGCCGTGAAACATGAGTCTTTATACCTTTTGTCAGGACCCCGTCGGTTCCTGTGGAACTAGCTTCCGGGCCGGGGCCGCGTGTGGAAGGTGACATATGGTGGCTTGACGCATGGTGATCGGAACGCTCGCCCGCAACCGGTCCTGTCAGTGCAAGGTTTGTCTAGCGCCTGGGCCCGGTGCCGGGCCGTCGCCCGGGCAAGGCTGTCAGGGTGGCCGTGGCGTGCCGTCGGCCCCGTTATCAGCTCACGGCACGGACTGCTCTGTGCCGTGCCTGCCGCCCCAAACACAAGCCAAGGAATGTGCATAGTACCCACCGTTCGTGCCGAAAAACTGATTCCACTGACTAAAAAAATTCCCCGAAAAAAAATCAGAGCACCTGGACATAAAAAGCAGGACAGCAAAAGACAGGGAATTCCAGCAACTTGTTGTTTACAAGGAGCCTAATCGTTTCGATGACCCGTTGGGTCGTTGCCGGACCGTGGGACGGCCGTGCGTCCAACGGCCGGGCGCCGACACATGAGAAGTTCGTCGGCTGCACGCTGAGCTGCACGCATAGCCCGGCTCGCACAACAACCAAATCATGTGTTGCATCCGCCAGACCCCCAAAGCGTCCCTACACCGTTCCGCGTCATTGCCTAGGTTTACAGAGAGTTGGTTTCCTTCGCGTCCAACCAAACTCGTTCTTGCAGAGGAAATGTACCACTATTGCGTCCATCTGAACTGACAGCGCGCCCCATACACACACATACACACATACGCACCACACTCACACACACACACGTGACTGTACGGAGTTCGCAGTCACCAAGAGGGCCTTTGTCTACCGGCAGCGAAAGGCCATAGGCTGCCATGGGCTGCCATGAGGAGAACACAACACAACGGGACGTCGTGACATGGCGCGGGTTGACACATTTCCACCGCCGCGCTCCGCTATCAGCGACTCATTGGGAGCGAATCGTCGCCATGAGTCGCTTGTGCATCCGAACGGGCGGGAAAAACACAAACACACAAAAAAAAAGAAGCGTTAGACGACACGTTTCTCAGTTGCGCGCTCGAGATTATGTCTTATTTTTAAAATTTTGTTTGACGCGTTTCGAAATGTACATTGCAAACATATATAATGAAGTGTACAGGTCCCGCCTGTTCGTTGCGGATTCTTTTTGAAACGTAACCTTAGGCCAAAGTCATGTGATGACGGGGCACGCGACTTTGTCAGACCCGCTGAGAAGATGACGCGGTGCTTGATGCTTGAAGTGCTTGCAGTGGCGGACCGCGGGAAAATCTTCGCCTATATACTTTTGATGTGCGCTCATACGCCACCGCAGGGGATTCCCGGCCCGGGCGGCCGATCCCTGGGGTCCGGCATCGGCTTCCTCCAGCTGCCTCGTGTGTCAGGTGCACGTGCTCGTCATTTACCTAGGCCGTAGGTCCCGTCCCGTCCTGTGGCGGCGGTGGCACAGGCACGGCTGCTGCTGCGGCTGCTGCGGCTGCGGCTGCTGCTGCTGCACACTTGACGCACCGCACACACACACGCGCACGCACACACACGCGCTGGTCTGGTCGCGCTGCTGCCGGGGCTCACGCACGCGCCGCTCTGCTCCACGGGCACCTCTGTGCTGGCGCCCGCTGACGGCGGCGTCCCCTACGGTCCTCGGGTCTCCGGGTCCCCGGCACGGGCTCCGCGGAGAGGATCACGTAGAGGCGGTGGCGGCCGCCGACGTCGCGTGATTTGCTTAGAGCGCGGAATGGCTATCACTTGTTCTTGTCCAGTCCCTGGCTGCGCCCGCTCGCCCGCCTGCCCGCCTGTCGCCCGCCCGCCCGCCGGCCCCCGCCCGCCCCCGCCCGCCCCCGCCCGCCCCTCCGGCCGCCGCGGCCGGTGGCGGTCGCAGCGCGCGCTATCTCCCCGGCCCCGAGCCGACCCCGGCGCGTCCCGGCCCCCCCCCCCCCCCACCTCGCTTGCCCCCGTCCCCGCTGTTGTCCCGATGTTGTTCCGTCGGTTGTTGCATACGGCCTCGTCCACAGCGTTGCCGATCACGAACGAACCGACGACTTTCTGCCGACTTTCTGGCGCACGTCACACGTCACTTCCCCCACCGCGGCGGCAGGCGGAGGCCGGCGGGCGGAGGCGCCCGATGTTTGACGCGCTGGGCACCCGGTACCGCTCACCCCACTGACCCCGCTCACCCCGCCTCTTAACTGCTCACCCTAAGGGGTCGTCCTTAAAGGATGTCCGGGTTTTAGGGGGGGGGGGGGGGGGGTCCTACAAACCGGACATGGGTGGACGTGAGAGGGGAGGGGGGTCGTACAAAAATGGACGTCCACGTCAATACCGCCAAAATAATGCCATTTCTCCGGAATCACGAAGCATCCAACTCAGTGCGTCTCCCAGATGCTGAAGTATCTTTGACAATGCATACGACAGTCACTCTGAACACGCTCTCTTTCGGAAAATTAACCCCATTTATAAGCCAGATACTAAATATTTACACATATGGCACTTTTTGAAAACCAGACGTCCAGGGGGTGGGGGTTCTCTAAAACCGAACATGGGTGGACGTGAGAGGGGAGGGGGTGAAAATTGCATGAAAATACCCGGACATCCTTTATGGAGGCCCCCTAACTGCCTTGACTGCCCTGGTGGAGTGTAGAGTGACGATGGCTCGATAGGGCCGTTTGCTGGTCACTCGGTGGCGTTGCCCCGAACCGCGCCCCATATTTGCATTTCATTTCTCTCTTCGCACTGCTGTCACGAAACGGGCATGAGACGCCGGGGGGGGGGGGGGAGGCGAGGCTGTGCTGTCAGTGTACTTTGTATAGCCGTAGCCTGCCATCCCCCTCAAGTCTTTCAAGCCTGCCTCATTCGCAAAGAGCGCACGATGGCCACTCTCGCCCTTGGAAAGAGAGAGAGAGAGGGAGAGAGGGACGTGGGTGCGGGAGGGAGGGAGCTAGCAAACGAGGGGAGGGGCGGCAGAGGCGGAGAACGTGTGGCAGGACGTGGAAAGTGCCCCTGTTTCCTAAACTGAAATAATTTAAAGATGAGACGGGTGTTAGCAGCGTGTGCGACACAGAAGATGAGAAAAAGAGGCGGAGAAAATGAAGAGCTCGAGGTGGAAGAGGTCGGCGGAAAGGCGTTAGGAATGCAGTCATTTGTGCGAGCTGGCCAGGCGGGGCGGCTCAGTGTTCTCAATCAGGCGGGCAAGGGTCTGTCTATCTATCTATCTATCTCTTCTCATGAGGCCGGCATGAGTGTGACAGAGACAGAAGATTGTCTTTCCTGAGCTTGCCCGCCCGATTGAGAACACCGGGGCGGCACTGAGAGCGGAGCGAGGCGGCGCGGGCAGAGCGCCCGGAGGGTAGGCAGCCCGACTGCAGCGCTGCTGTGTGTTGCCTACCCACCACGGCGCTCACCGCTGCCAGCGCCCGCAGCGCAGCGCCCGCGCTGAGAAAACAAGTGTTGTAGCAGGTGAGTCTGACACGCCGCGCGTTCTCTGAAAAGGAAATCCCGCAACGCACTATGTCCGTCTCTTTCTGTCTCACGCGTCTGGCCGAGGCAGAAGGAGGCGGCGATAGTGCTATGCGGGGATGGGTGGCTGTCTCAGAGAATGCGCGGCGGTTCTGACTCACGTGGTACAGGGCACATCACAAGTGTGTTCGGTCGGGAGAACATGACAAGTGTGTTACATCCCCATGTAGAAGGATAGGTGGGACAACCGTAGGTGTTTTTTTTACCGGATAATGCAGCAATTGACGCACTGCATAGAACACTAGTTTCCTCGGTGCAGCTCCCGTAGGATCTCTTCGTGTCGACCCCCAGCCCGCTGCTCATGCTGTAGCTGCGGCTCCGGATCGCGGCCGATCAATGCCGCTTTGCCTGTCAAGGATGGGACGGATGCATGTGCCGCTGATATCGAAGGACTTTGTTCCGCCCCAGCCTCCCCCCCCCCCCCCCCCCCCCCCACGCGGCCCCAATCCATGCCGTGTTGGAAGGACGCGGATCACGCGGCGCAGGTTTTGGAGACACGGCGATTAGAAAGCGGCGCCTCGCCTCCAGCGGGGGTCGGGGGGGGGGGGGGGGGGGGGGTTCGGGTCGGGGGGGGGGGGGGCTCAGCATCGCAGGCCGGGGGCCTCGGGCCGTGCTGTGCCTAGCTGCGCCGCGGGGGAGGCTGCTGCTATGCTGGGCCGAGCTGACGCGCGGGGGCGGCAGCGGCTGGTGTGGGGTGGGGGTGGGGGGGTAGGCAGTGGGGTTGTAGGGAGGAGGGAGGGGCGGGTCTGGCGGGGCGCGCGATTCGAGAGGCGCGAGCGGTGCCAGTTGCACCGGGGATTCCGTGGCGCCTTGGTCGTCCGCGCGGCGCCATCCCTGCCGAGCCGAGCCGAGCCTCCAGCCCGGCGGTGCCTCGCCTCGCCTCGGCACGCGTGTTCCCGTTCCCGTTCCCGCTGCCGCTGCCGCTGCCGCTGCCTTTGCCTCGGCGCTGCCAGCCCGCCTGGCAGCCCCGCAGCCCCGACCGCGCTGTCCCCCGCACCGTCCCCCGCACCAAGCGCCAACTTTGTTGCGATTTTGTTGCTGCACCGGACCGGCACCGGAGGTGAGACGATCAGAGTCTCCTCCCTCCCCCTCCCCTCCCCTCACTTCCCCACTGGACGTTGGGCGGCACGGATACTTCTATCGCACACATTTTATTTGATATCTCCGGCGCGACCAGAGTCGTTCCTGGCTGCTATCTCGACTGGTCGCCAGTCCGAACCGTGGGCCCAATCAGCGAGCAGAGCGCAGAGCCGACCAACCTCTTCACGCGCGAAGCTCGCCGGCCCGCGTGCTGCCAGCCCCCCCCCCCCCCTGTCCCCTCCCCTCCCTCCCTCTCTCCTCTCACCACAGGAAACCAGCGTGGCTTTTCGCGGGGGTGTAACTAGCGTCACTCCGAGCCGAGCGCGTACCTGCGGCCCCTGAGGCCTGCAGGTGATGTATCACCGTATTAGGCCAGGCGCCGTGCCGCGCCGTGCCGCGCCGTGCCGCGCCGTGCCGCGCCGTGCCGCGCCGTGCCGCGCCGTGCCGCGCCGTGCCGCGCCGTGCCGAGCATGGTGTGTGTGCTGACATTATCTGCCCCCAGCGAGCTCGGCCGCTCTCTAGCGTGGCTCTCTAACATGGCTCTCTAGCGTTGGCTGGCTCTCTAGGCTGGCCTGGCCGCGACGTTGAGAAGTGAGGGCCACGACACGGAGCGGTGCCGCGGTGAGAGGGGCGGGGGCCCTCTCCATCTTCCCTCCCTCCCTCCCTCTCCTCTCTTCCTCCCTCTCTCTCTCTCTCTCTCTCTCTCTCTCTCTCTCTCTCTCTCTCTCTCTCTCTCTCTCTCTCTCTCTCTCTCTCTCTCTCTCTCTCTCTCTCTCTCTCTCTCTCTCTCTCTCTCTCTCTCTCTCTCTCTCTCTCTCTCTCTCTCTCTCTCTCTCTCTCTCTCTCTCTCTCTCTCTCTCGTTCTCTCTCTCCCCTCTGCTCCAGCGCGTCGACGCTGTTTCTTCAGCGTCGCCCCCACCCACCCCGCTTATAACATGTCTTTATTCAATGTTGAGCTTTGCTCCGCATAAGAGGTCGGCCCCTTCCACGGTGTGGAAGCCGTAATCTCCGGCGCATAAAATCTGTCCTTCGTCTCGTCGACTCGACACGACGGCACGAGATAATTTCGTGACTCCAATGAATGAGACAACGAACGCCTCCCGTCCCGCCGAACCCAAATAACGAAGCAGGGTCTCCAGCCGACCAATCTTGCAACGGCCATTTGCTCCTTTGGGGCAACCTTTATGAGTTCATGTTCAGTTTGCCACGATAAATTCCACCGCCACCCTGCTGCCTCCCCCTTCGAACCTTTTTGGCTCGTTCTGTCGCTATGATAGATGGCGCAAACTTCCCGCCCTGCCATTCGCCCCCCCCCCCCCCAATTTCCCATTCCCATTCCTGCCGACTATTTTAACCCGAACCGGCCACGATGACAATTCCTCGAATTCCTGCCCCTTTTTTCCCCTCTCCTCTTCCACCGTCTCTGAGCACAACCTAGCCAGGCATCACCACACTCCGTCTTCCCCTTTCGCCCCCCCCCCCGATTCCGACACGGATTTTCAGCTCTTGAACCTCGTCAATTGAGTTGACCTCTTTCCTTGCCATTCCTGTGCCTCCGTCGGTGGTGTTTACGGGTGGAGCGGACCAGTGAGAGCGTACTTCTTTGTGCCACGCAGCCGGGAGTGCAGCAGCAGCGGTAGCAGCAGCAGCAGCAGCAGCAGCAGCAGCAGCAGCAGCAGCAGCAGGGTGCAGCCGAGCGCAGCTGCTAGCATGAGGCGGCAGCCCCAGGCCCCCTCGTCACACTCCGGATAGACATGTCAGTGCGAAAGGTGCGCACAGAGCATGCGCGCGAACCCCAGAAAGGTAAGCAAGAGAGAAAAAACGTAGCCAACCTCAAGAGGGCTTAGTGTCTATAAATTACGTACCTACTACCCCACCGTGCGCCTCAATTCTCCCTATCCGCTTTCGAGGGGTGACTCGCTCCTCCTGCGCCCCTCTGGAGGTATCGGATGGACCGTTTTACCCTCGAGGGCCATGCTTTTGCGGTTTCGGCGGCGCGCTGATGTGTCCTGTGTCCCCTTGTCACGCCGGATCCCGGATCACAATCTCGAGCGTGCTCGAGCGCCAGCCGACAAGAGGTGGCTGTCGGCCGCGGCTCTGTTCGGGGCCGGGCAGCTCCAGTGCAACCGGCTCGAGTTGAAGACGGGACAGAAGAGTCTCAGCGGAGTACGGGGTGCTACCTCCAATTTTAATTGCAGCCACGCACGAAAAACAGAGGATTAGTGTTCGCAACTAAATTTTCAGTAGATTTCCATAAGTAAATTTGGTTCTGAGAACTTTTTTTTTTTTGGGGGGGGGGGGAGTGGGGGGACTATTTGTTAGTTGCACCAACGGAACGTTAGTTGCTCCAATGAACAGGTACGTTGTGGGAGCGAAACCACAATTTTGCTTCTGCGACAAATATTTTCGTTGCAGCCTCTGACTTTACGTTAACAAATAGTTCCCGCCCCAACGAGATTTTCGTTCTCAGAACAAAACATTTCGGCTTTTCTGGAAATCAACTGAAAAATTAGTAGCGACCACTAATCTTTTTTCTCCGTGCGGACCGGCCGGCGGGCGGCGCTGACAGGGTTGTAGACGGCGGCGTTGCGGTGTCGTCACACAAAACGCGCGTGTTCTGTACTCGGAACCTGAGGTGAGTGGAGGGGGTCTGTAGGACAGCGAGCGAGTGCGCTACCGCCGCCGCCACCACCACCGCTGCTACCGCTGCTCAGCGAGAGGAAATTCAATTCCCGCGCCACTGTATACGTACGAACGGGGCGTGAACGTTGGCGGCTGCACGCCAAGCACCGCAGCAGCACCACCCTGAGCCCTGCGGACGGCCTCCGGGCGGCCTGCGCTGTGTCTGAGGGTGCTACGTGCACATTGTATCCGCTAATTCACTACCGCCGTGACGGATCTGGAGCCCCCTCCCTATCCGGCCGGCCTGCGGGCAGGGACAAAGTACAAACTAATTAGCACGGCAAACTCCCCCCACCCCCTCCCCCCTCCCTGTCCCCCACCCCTCGGCCGGTATAACACGGCGCGGGGCCGGCCTCCCCCGAGAGCAGTGTACACATGTCCACGGATGTAATTGACTCATTGTGCTCCGCGGGGGGCCCAGCTGTAAGGTCCGGGTCCTAGGCCGGAGGTTGTGCTGACGGCGTCCGTGGCGCAGTTCTCTCTCTCTCTCTCTCTCTCTCTCTCTCTCTCTCTCTCTCTCTCTCTCTCTCTCTCTCTCTCTCTCTCTCTCTCTCTCTCTCTCTCTCTCTCTCTCTCCCTCCCCCCCCCGTCTCCTCTCTGCCACAGCCAGCGTCAGAATAGCAGCAGGGAATACGGCCGTGTCAGCTGCGGTGGCAGCCGGAGGTGGGGTGGGTGGGGGTGAGAGCACAGTCCTGGCCCTGTCCATGCGCCAGCAGTCCACTTATTGCCCCCAGGATGAGTGCAAGGCCAGCCCTTGGCCAGCCAGGCCTAGAGCCGGGCAGTGCTGGCGGCTGCAACGGCTGAATAGGTTGTGATGGCGGAGCTTGTCGAGGCCCTGCGCTGCAATCCTACGGTCCTACAATTCCTCCTCGGCATGGAGAAATGGAGAACGCTTTAGCGTTCTAGGACAGACTCGCTCTGTGAGTATTCAGGGAAAATCAGTTTGTTGTGTGAGAATAACTGCAAGTAAAATTTATTGTTACTGTGGTTACTAGGGATACGCTCCGTTGTTCTGCGTAGCGTAGCAGTTTTTAAGGGAGATCGCCACGAATTTACTTTGTCTGAGGTGCCTGCAAGCGCTAAGGTACGCCGAACCGCAATGTTAGCGCGCATGCAAGAGTCATAGTTGCGCGCCGTAAGACAGGACGAACAAGTGCATCGAAAACGTGCGAGTCCATAGTGCCTGTGAGAGTCCACCATAGGCCAACCTGCAAAGCACAGCACTCTCAAATCCCCTATTGCCGGCCCACCTTATATTTTTAGTTTGCCACACTCGCCGCGACTTTTCGCACCTTTCGTATCGGGAGTAAAAGCTAGCCGGCACATCGAACTTTAATTCAGCTTTAGTGTAAGCGTTTCTATTTTTGAGCTTCAGTGTTAGTGCTGTGTGGAATGACCTGCTAATAAAATAGGCCGCGTACGTCCTAGCTCCCGGGTCAAGTCCCGGACCTCGACGCGCCTCCGCGCCGGCGGCCGCCGGTACTCGGGCCACCGCGGCCTGTGGGGGCTGTGGGGGATCCGGGCTCTGGGCTCTGCGGGGACTGCCATTCACAGCTTGCCGCTTGTCCATTTCGGCCGACCGCAGCGATGGGGTGAGAACTGGAGCGAGCGCTTTGGCCTGCGGGACCCTCGGCGGGACCTGGGGGCTGCCAGGCTGTGGGCTAGACTGGACGGTCTGCGAGCCGCCCTCTGACGGCGGGGTGGATAGCGTTTCAATAACCGTTCAACGATCCACTTCAGTGTGAGTGTGTGTGTGTGAGAGAGAGAGAGAGAGAGAGAGAGAGAGAGAGAGAGAGAGAGAGAGAGAGAGAGAGAGAGAGAGAGAGAGAGAGAGAGAGAGAGAGAGAGAGAGAGAGAGAGAGAGAGAGAGAGAGAGAGAGAGAGAGAGAGAGAGAGAGAGAGAGAGAGAGAAAAGGCAAAGCGGCGCCGCCGGAAAATGAAATCGACTCCAAATTGGCGTCCCATTTCTCTCCCTTCTCCCCGACGCGACGTCAGGGAACGGAAGGAGGGCCAGGAGGAGGGGGAGGCTGGATGTTGGGAGGCCCGGAGGCTCGGAGGCCGCCCCGTCACGCGCTGACGGCGGGCCCAGGGGACCCTCACCTCGACGAGACGGTACACAAAGGAGGTCATAACCGAACCCCGGGGATCATCCGTAAAACAAGAGCAACGTCCGCAGCAGTGAGGAGGGCGGACGGCGCCCGGCAGATAGGCACGCTCCGACTTCTCCATGCACGATGCACGCGCGTCGTGCGGGCTGGCCTACCCTCGCATTCGCAGGCGCTCGGAGCCGTTAGCGATGTTTTTTTGTTGTTTTTTTTTTTTTTTTTGGGGGGGGGGGGGGGGCGGGAGAAAAATTATTGAAGTTGACTACGGAGAGGATATGCAGACCGTGGCATTGTATCCGGGCCGGGGCCCGTCGGAGAGCGCCGTAGAGTCCCCGCTCCACCCCCACCACGCTCGATGCCTGCCTTGCCTGCCATTACTGAGATTGCTCGCCGTCATAGCGCTGATCTCTCGGCCCTCCGGCCCTACAAGGGTCCGTGGCGAGGCGTGCCAGCGCGTGCCGGCGCGTGTGGGAGCGCGTGCGCCAACGTCAGGAATGCGGTCCCGCTGTCCTTGACTTTGGTGTCCTGCGGCCCTGGAGCATGGTAGGTTATTTCAGAGGTGAGCCGCAGGGTGGCGTATTTGTTTCTTATTCTGTTCGGCATTTACCCGGCATGTGCCGCCTCCTTCACTTCGACACTTACGCTCGTATGATCCGTGACGAGCCATGGCCGAGCCCCGCTTCCGGACACCCGTTGGGCGTGTAGCAGCAGCAGCAGCAGCAGCGCGTCCCCGTCCAGTCCCACGGCACGTAAAGAGAAAATAGGTCATCTCTGGCGGCACCGCGCGCCACGAAAACAAGCACCACCCCCTACCCCCCCTGCGGTCGGGGGTGGAAAACGGGGGCAGGGCGGAGGGAGGGGGGACGTAAGTAGGTGGACGGAGGGACGGCGGCGTTGTCAGGGCTGCTCTCTTTCAGCCTTATCTCCCTCTCGTTTGCGTGCCTTTTTCCCCCCTCCCTCCATTTATTCTTTCTGATATTCCCTGACCACCCTCTTTTCCCCTCCCTCGCGTGTTCCCTTTTCCCGTCTGTTTTATTCCCTTCCCCCCTTTCAGCTGCCGCCGTTCTATAAGAATCTGTAGGAAAATGGTGTACGAAAATTGTGGTACTACTCTGCTGGAAAAGTGGCAAAGTATTTCGGTACGACGTGCACCCTCAGAGTATTTTTTACGAGGGGCAACCACGCGTTGAAACTATGTACACAGATTTCATGATATCGTCGGACCGTACCCCGTGGTTATCGTTAATTTCAGAATTTTATTGCTTTTCTGGCTATTTCAGCTTATGTAGGTGCTATTTGTCGGCAGTCCAAGTCCAACTTTTTTTTTCAGTTTGTTTTTAAAAATTTATAGAATTTTGTTCACATGATTACGCGAGTGATTCGCCCCTCGATTTTTTACATATTAAATTTTTTTTCTATGTACAAAAATTCTGCGTATTATCGTCATTTCGTTCATATACTTTTCTATGGTTATGATATTACGTACATCGAAATTATGTATTATCTCCAAATTATTATAGTACATACCGGATTGTATAATGTAAAATATGATTGAGGACTGTCGGAAGCCTCTTGGTCAGGGCTGGGACTCGGCAGCCCGTCCTACTCACGCGCCGAGCCACGGCCCCACGGCGCAGCGGCGGGGCGTGAGCCGGCGTGAGCCCCTCCTTAAGCATTCCTCAGAGTTCAAGCGCCAGTCCCACCATCATTGTCATGACAGGAGAATTCCCGACATGATTACGAATGCAAAGTGAGAAGGGTTGGGTCCGGCCGGCCCTTCCGGCCCCGGGTGCGGCTGGTGGTGGTGGTGGTGGTGGTGGTGGTGGTGGTGGTGGTGGTGGTGGTGGTGGTGGTGGTGGTGGTGGTGGTGGTGGTGGTGGTGGTGGTGGTGGTGGTGGTGGTGGTGGTGAAGAGACTTAGGTCCAGGGGGGTGAGGCTGGATATCCTGGGAAGGGTGACTGTGGGATTGCCGGGAGGACTGCCATTCCGTTCGGATGCTTCTCCGCGCGCTGGAGACGCTACTCACTGCAGAGGAGATTAAGTGTACTTCCGGATGCTTATTATTCCAATCTCCCTCTCCGTAGACCTCCCTGCGCCATACCTACAGGTACTACCACAGCGACTGAGGATCAAAGAGTCATAGCCAAACGCCCAATTATTGGCGATAGTGGTCGGCTAGGATCTGGTACCTGAGCAATACCTGAGTTTGGCGCTATGAACTTTTCTGATAAAAAAAGTGAAAGATATGTGTTGGGGTGGTCAGAATCTGGTTTGTCGTTAAATCCCTTATTTTCCATCAGACGAGGTCCTGTTGTGACCCCATCTTTAAGAATCCTAGCGCCAAGCTAAATGTAGCTCAGGTCTCAACTTCAATGAAGGGAGAGGTTTTTAAAGCAGCTTTTTCGAATCTCTTACTTCCCAAAATTTGGACGATGATTGTGTCGGTCTATTGTCAGAGAGGCTTCACAGTTTCACTTCTCCTCCCGCACGTTCCACATGTGACTGGCGATTTGGCATCGTCTTCCCGGCGTGGTTCCCAGGTGCGCGCGCTGAGCGCTGTGGCGGGTCCAGCCCCCCCCCCCCCCCCCGGCAAACTGCTGGGTGGATTAACCGTGGAGCGGACGGAGTATTTTATTGCCGACGTGCAAGACGGAGTCATGCATCCCAACAGGCCGCCATGTTGAGGCTCACAGACAGCGAGAAGGCAGCCGACCAACAGACAGACAGCGTTAAACTGTCGTTGAACAGCGCGGTTCACAGATATCAATTCCACTCCCCAATCTCGATCACCGCCCCCCCCCCCCCCCTCCCAACCCCCGCCAGCCCCGGTACGGATATTGGGTGGCAGTGACTACCGGCCTGGCCTCGCTGGCCCCGCTGGCGCTGGTCTTTGCCGTCCTGATTCTGCTTCATGCTCTACGGACCCGTGAGCTGTGAGCGCCACGGGCCTGCCAACCCCGCCCGCCCAGCCCTGCCCTACCCTGCCCTGCCCTGCCCCGCCCAGCCCTGCCCTACCCTGCCCTGCCCTGCCCTGCCCTGCCCTGCCCTGCCCTGCCCTGCCCTGCCCTGCCCTGCCCTGCCCTGCCCTGCCCTGCCCTGCCCCCTGCCCTGCCCTGCCCTGCCCTGCCCTGCCCTGCCCTGCCCTGCCCTGCCCTGCCCTGCCCTGCCCTGCCCTGCCCTGCCCTGCCCTGCCCTGCCCCGCCCTGCCCTGCCCTGCCCTGCCCTGCCCTCCCAGCCTGGTCTCTTTTGTTGGTTTTGGTCGGCGTTCGGCGGCGCGGTGGCGCGTAGCATCGCTTGGCGTCCCTGCTGCTAAAAAGAGGAAACGGGTCGCGGGGGGGGGGGGGGGGGGACGATGCGAAATACGCTGGAACGTGAAGTTATGTCACCCGGCTTCACAAGCCCTTGTTTGACTTTGCCCATCAGCCCTGCTGCGCACGTGGAGCGCCTGCCAGACGCGGGGTAGGCACGCCCGCCGAGCTCGTGTGCGCCGCAGGCCTGCCTGTCCCCACACTGCAGGCGCTCCCCGGCGACATGGCAGAGAGTGTAAATGGTTTCTCGTGGTCGGCAATACAAGTGCGTTGGTTTGGCGCATCTGCCAGTGCCGGGGGTACCACACTGGCCTCGTGGCGGTGGTCCATGTGGTCGTCCCAGGGGGGGGGGGGGGGAAGGGGAGGCAGCCAGCGCACACATGTGCTTGGCTCGCAGCGCGTACATCCGGAACATACTGCCGAGTGGTGAGAAGGGCGGGCCCAGGCGGGCCACACAAATCCTCCCCCTCCCTTGCACTCACGCCCATCACAAACGTTCCGCGCTTGTATACTCTCCTTCTGCCTTTTTTTCGGCCGTCATCTAATAACTCTGATTCACGCTATTTTCCCGCTCGTCGTTGCTCCCCCTTTCCAGGGTCGTGTTTTGTGTGTGTGTGTGTGTGTGTGTGTGTGAGTGAGATGGAGAGAGATAGACAGAGGGGAAGGGAGGGAGAGAGGGAGGGAGAGAGGGAGGGAGAGGAAGAGATGGGTCCGAGACTACGCGAGCACACGGGGCACAATGGAGGGGGGCACCGATGTAGTGCATATTTTTAATTAAATGAGACTTATGGCTCAATAATTTTCACCGCTCCGCCCGCACAGAGAGGCGGGTAGATTGGTGTGCTGGGTGAATTTTTTTTCTCGTTTGAACTCTGGACTTTTTCACCCCAAAACAAATCGTGACCAAAAAAAAAATACTTCAGGGGTCCGTCTGTTGCTGGTGACTGCCGCCCCGCCGCGGAATACTGAGAGGATCCCAGGTAAAAAGGATCTTTATAAAACTGTATACATTTTTTATAAACATTTATACAAGCCTTTAAACAAATTTTATATATTTTTATAAGGACAGGCATATACACATTTATATGATTGCATAAAAACTGTATATAAAACTGTATAATAAACTTGATAGAAATATATAAAGGTTACTGTATAAAATCATATACCAGGTGTATCATTGGCCCCGGACAGTTTCGGTTTTAGGCAGTCCCGCAAAGCACTATCTCCGTCTCTTTCTGTCTCACGCGTCTGGCCGAGCCAGAAAGAGACGGAGATGGTGTGTTGCGGGACTGCCTAAAACCGAAACTGCCCGGGGCCAATGATACACCTGGTAAAGACTTGTATACAATGTGTTGATCTTATATACATAATTATAAAGATGTATACAACTGCATAAGACCATACACAACACAACTATATACAAGCCTTTATAAGACCGTATACAGCCACATGTATACAATTACATACAGGCATTTATACAAGTATATGTGCGTGTATAAACCAATATAAAGCTACCTGTATACAAACATATAAAACTTTTATAAAAGGTTATAAAGAGCGTTATAAACATTTATACAACTTTTATACAACTTTATAAAAATCCGTTTTACTTAGGATAAGAACCCTGAAAGGCGTTCATTGAGTTCTTCCTCTGGTTTCGTTTGAAAATAAATATCTGAAAAAAAGGTCGAGAGCCCTACTTCGCTCGCTTGTCCCCTCTGAGCGCGGCCGCGACTCGCGGTGGGAGGGACGGGAGAGTCGGGACGGACGGGAGGGGCGGGAGGGGCGGGAGGGGCGGGAGGGGCGGGAGGGGTTGCCGGCGCGATGTTCGC
Source organism: Odontothrips loti (assembly GCA_038380765.1). Lineage (NCBI taxonomy): Eukaryota > Metazoa > Arthropoda > Insecta > Thysanoptera > Thripidae > Odontothrips > Odontothrips loti. The sequence continues at coordinate 7,546,277 of CM076248.1, read as the reverse complement.
ACTCGACGCACCTACCGACCTACTGACCCACAACGCTCCGCCACCCTCCCTCCGCTTTGCCACGCTTCCGACGGCGGGAGAACGCCACGATGTTACGTACTTTTTCCCACCCGAAACATTTTTTTTTTTCACTGGGACATGGCAGATGGATGGCAGCCCTGGGTTTTGCGTGGTTCGTGACTCGGCTCTCCTCTTTTACCCGCACTCGTAAACGGTCCATACCCGTCGAAAAGATACCGCGATAGGGACGCTCACTACGTACACTGTCAAACATTTCATCCGAGACGTTTCGGAGCAACTCCCACGAATTTGTCTGTTTGGCGGCGACCCCGATAATTTACGGAAATTTTAAAACAAGACCAATAACATGACGTACTGAAGTCACACAGTCAGATACAGATTCAACATTCAAAAAGACACAAAAACCATGTTCCAAATTTCTAAATGATATTTTTTTTTGCCATAACAGCCAGAGACCCCACAGATTTTTTTCCATCTTTCACTGTACCGCTTCGCTCCGCACCGCACCGGCACCGCACCCCAGAGCCCAGAGGCGGCCGCCTCGTGCGAGTCTGAGTGAGCCGTGAGCTTCGGCACAAACTGCTCGGCAGAGCGGCGGGGCGGGGCGGGGCGGGGCGGGGCGGGGCGGCGGGGCAAGGGTGCGGCGCGGTGGAGTGCGCGCATGATTCCATTGCTCGACATAAGCCGCGCCGTGGATGTCGGCAGCTCGGCGCTCGTGGCGCTCGGTACGCTGGCTGGTGCGCGCCTCTGTTCCGCCCCCGCATCCTTTTTCACGGTCGAAAGCAAGAGCGGACGGCGAGGGGAAGGAGTGGGCCGGGGGCGGGGGGCGGGCCGTTGGCAGACGTGCGGAGATGAAAAGGGCCTGCTCACCCCGCACTTTACACGCCCACACCAAATCCTACATAAGGCCTCCAGAGTGCATCGAGATTTCAAAGGTAAACAGCCTCAGGGCCTCAGGCGGTGCCCTCCGGTAGTGCTGTGCCGTCCTGGGCCGTGGGTGGCGGCGGGACTGGAGGAGACCCGGGCTGGGCCGGCCGCGCCGTGCCGCCGCTGGTGGGTCGCGCAAGGGTGATGGGGGCGGGTCTGGGTGCGGCTGGGCTCGGGTCCGGACGGGACGGGACGGACGGGTCCCACCAGCGCGCCACGCTCAGCGGCAGCAGCTGAGGCGAGCGGGGTGGGCCCAGCGAAGCTAGCGAAGCCCAGCGCCGGGATGCCTCCCTCCCCCCTCCTGGATGGTGGGGCGGTGGGTCCTCCATCGAAAATCGATGCCCCCACCCCACCCCGCCCCACCGCCCTCCCTTCCCCTCCGCGCTCGCCTCGCCTCACACTCTGGTGGGGCAGGCCCTGGGCCTATGGCCCGGGCCCCCGCGACGGGTCCGGGACCCCGGGAGGAGACGACTCTAGCACCTCCGAGCCCAGCGCAGCGGCTCCGGGCCTCCGGTTCAGCCAACAGCCTAACAAGTCACCCAAGTCTGCTGATGTCGTCCTTCTACCAAGGACTCCGGCTGGCTCCGGTCTTCAGGAGCCAGTCATCAACGCGACGCCCACGCAACGCCCTTGACTGGCACCGGAGACCCCGGAGCCCCGGAGACCCCGAAGGAGCCGGACCGGACCGGGGGCACCGGCGGGGGCGTGCTGGCATTGCTTCGTGGCATTCATCATGTCCGCCGTGCGTCCCTTCAGGGAGTCCTCCAGGAGTCAGCGCGCATGCCCTGCTGGCGCTGGCCTTGTCCGGGGCACCCCGGCTGACTGAGGGGCGGCCCGGACGGCCCGCACACGCAGGGCAAAGGACTTTCATCCCTTCGACCTTCCCTGTATTTTTAGGTCTCACATCGACTTTCAACCCATCTCGGGGACGGAGCTCGTAGCTGGAGGGTGGGCCCTGGTGTGAGCCCGGCGCACGGCCGGCACATCGACGGCTACAACAGCTCAGGCCAGAGCATACCGGGCTCGGTCTCTTATGCGAGTGCGCCCCCGCTCACAACGGCTCCATAAAACAAGTGCCGAAAATCGCACATTTTATGATAGCATTTTCGATTGCCGGCCTCATTGCATTTGGCCAGCCCACCGTGCGAAGCACGTCACGCCAGGCCAGCAACAGCCGCCGGCACTGGCAGCACAGCCGGGAGCGCTGCCGCCCACACAACCAGCCCCCGAAATAACTGGCGTGCCGCCCCCGGGTGCCCCCGGCCGCCCCCGGCCGCCCCCCGGCCCCGTGGCCCTCACCCGTCCTCACATGCCGTATGCCGTGTACTCAGAGTACATACGGGCCGGGGCCGGGCCGCTCCCGACAGCTCCCGAGGCGCTGGTAGGCCGCGGCCCGGGGGGTGTCTGTTCTGTCCCCCCCGGCCAGCCGTGCGGTGCAGCCGCCTGGGGCTGAGCAGTGGCTGAGCGGTGGCTGAGTAGCGGCTGAGCAGCGGCTGAGCAGCGGCTGAGCAGCGGCTGAGTGTACCGCGCCGGACGGGTCGGGCTTGACAAGAGCGGATCCTTGTTTGCTCCGGCGACGACCTGTCTTCCCCATTCTGCCTCTCCTCTCTCCCCTCTCTCTTTTGCTCTACTTTATCTCTCTCTCTCTCTCTCTCTCTCTCTCTCTCTCTCTCTCTCTCTCTCTCTCTCTCTCTCTCTCTCTCTCTCTCCCCCTCTCTCTCTCTTCTATCTCTCTCTCTGTATCTCTGTCGCTCTCCCTCTCTCTCGCCCTCTCTCCCTCCCTCCCTCTGCATCTCGCCCAGCCCGGTATGGCATAGCCGTAGTTTTGCCCTTATGGAGGCGCAAACCTTCTGTCCTCGGGGCGTCCGCAAACTTTACCGAGAACTGCTCAGCGGTGTGTGTGTGAGGTTGGGGGTGGCGGGGGGGGGGGGGGGGGCTGTGATGTCACTGAGGGCTTTGTTCATCGAGGAGGAAAGGGCGCGTGAACTACGACTTGTCTGTGTGTGTGTGTGTGTGTGTGTGTGTGCGCGCGCGCGCGCGCGTTGGTGTCGTGTCAACGAGACTCCATGAATGAAAATCCTGTAGAGGCGCCGGAGCGTCACGCGGGTACACATCGCCGTAGCAGAATCAATTTTCGGCCACAAGGGCCACCACCTGGGCCCCTGGGTGCCCCCACTGGGTGCCCCCCTGGGTGCCCCCTACCCCCCTGGGTGCCCCTGGGCCCCTGGGTGCCCCCCTGGGTGCCCCCCACCTGGGTGCCCCCCCTGTGTGCCCCCCCCCCCCTGAGTGCCCCCCCTGGGTGCCCCCCTGGGTGCCCCCCCTGGGTGCCCTCCACCTGGGTGCCCCCCCTTGGGTGCCCCCCCCCCTGGGTGCCCCCCCTGTGTACCCCCTGGGTGCCCCGCCCCGGTACCACTGGGGCCCCTGGGCTTGCCGTCAGCACACTATCGCCGACGTGATCGGCCCGCCCCGAGTCAACAACAGGTGCGAGTGTGACGCGGGGACTGTCAGCCGGGGCCCCACCGGGGCCCTACTGGAGCCCAGCCGGGGCCCTACCGGGGCACTACCCGTCGGGGCAGCCGGTACCGACCCTCCGCCACAATAAAGCGAGCGCTGCTTGAGGCACCTGATCTTAGGACCATTAAACTACGACCCCTCGCCTCGACTGAGACACTTTATAACACGAGAGTGCCATTGTACCGTATTGAACCCTGTGCTTCTGTTTGGTGTTGCAGTGGCAGCGGCGGCGGCGGCGGGAGCGTCGGCGGTGCCGCCGGGCCTCAACTCCCCGCGCGGAGGCTCCCTCCGCGAGCGCCACTACTCCAACGCGGCCGAGTTCCACAATGGGGCGGGCGGCCGGCAGCGCCGTTTCTCCGCCGCCATCGTGGCCCGCCGCGAGTCGCTGTTCGGCGGCGCGGGCGGCTCGAGCGGCGCCGGCACGCCGATGGACGCCGCCATCCGGAGGCCGTCGCTGGCCGCTGTGGCCGAGCGGGGATCCTGGGGGTCGCGCTGGGAGTTCCTGCTCTCCTGCGTCGGCCTGTCCGTTGGCATCGGCAACGTCTGGCGCTTCCCATACCTGGCGTACCAGAACGGCGGCGGTGAGTATGACGACGAGCTCGGCGGGGCCTTCGGCGACAGGAAGGACCGGAGCGGCTGTCATTGAAATCGACGGCCCAGCAACAAGGAGAAGAGGAATCCCAGGGGAGAGTAGGGGATGAGGTTGGGGTGAGGGAGGACCACGGACAACCTCGAGAAGGTGAGCCGCCCCATCCGGCGGGTTCCTTCCGGTCCGTTCCGGGGGCTGGGGTTGGCAGGGGGTGCCTGGTGCCTCCCAGTTCCCGGCCGCCCTCGGCCTCCCCCACCCCACGCCGAGCACGAGCACACAGCACACCGCACGCCGTGAGGCGCGAGCGAGCAGCTTCAGGCACCGCGGGTAATTACACGAGAAATTGCCACCCCTTCGCCGCCGCCCGGCTCCTCCTTCTACGTCGATTAACGATGCGATATATCACTTATCCTGGGCGGAGGGAAAAAGAGGGGGGGGGGGGGGCAGCTGCTGGCAGCAGCGCTGGCGGTGGGGGTGTCTGTTGAATGGGACGCCCAGCGCTGATCTGCTCAGGCCTGGGCTTGCAGGTGCACAGGTCTGCAGATGATACCTGGCTAAGTGGCGGGCCCTGTGGATTGCGCCCTGTGTCACGTTTAGGCGCAAGAACCTTGTTTGTCTGTAGTTCCCCCCCCCCCTCTCTCTCTCTCTCTCTCTCTCTCTCTCTCTCTCTCTCTCTCTCTCTCTCTCTCTCTCTCTCTCTCTCTCTCTCTCTCTCGCTCTCTCTCTCTCGCTCTCTCTCTCTCTCTCTCTCTCTCTCTCTCTCTCTCTCTCTCGCTCTCCCTCTCGCTCTCGCTCTCACTCTCGCTCTCTCTCCACTGGTGTAAATGCTATCAGGAAAAGCTATCATAGTTTTGCTATCAGACCTGAGCTATCCGAATATTTCTGATTTCTGATAAATTTTCGCGCACCTTTGATAGCGAATTTCTGATAGCATTGCCCTGATAGAAAAGTTCTGATAGCTGTAGTTGATTCTCTCAAAGCAATATGCTGCTGGTAGCATTGTGTGATAGTTCAAAACATTTCAGAGCATTTGATCAGTAACACGATCACTTAAGAGTCGTGCTAAAATTACCATTAGGAAGTGAAAACCGAGTCTTATCTAAATCTGCAGTCAGATTTGAGCTAGCGCGCACCGTTCTCGAGATGCCAGAAAAAAGTGCCGGATTTTGATAAAATTAAAATGGCCCTAGTAAATTAGCAAACTGATGTCGCATACCAAATTTCAAGCAGAAATTCCGAGAGGTTTCGGTTTTATGGCCCTTTCAAAATCAAAGTTTTCAGAACATCCTGATAGCGTTGTCTCTGAAAGCAGAGTTCTGACAGCTTACGCTGAAAGCAAACTGCTTTCAGGCTATCAGGAGAGCTATCAGCATAAGCTATCAGAGATCAGAATAGCTTTCAGAAATCAGAAAAGCCACGAGAAAATGCTTTCAGAAACTCAGAAAAGCTATCAGAAACTCAGAAAAGCTATCAGACAATCAGGAAAGCAACCAGGTAATCAGAAGAGCTATCGGGCAATAAGGAAAACTATCAGGTAATCAGAATTCCTATCAGAAATTTCTGATAGAATTTCTGATTTCCTGATAGAATTTACACCAGTGTCTCTCTCTCTCTCTCTCTCTCTCTCTCTCTCTCTCTCTCTCTCTCTCTCTCTCTCTCTCTCTCTCTCTCTCTCTCTCTCTCCTCATCTCCGTCTGCCTGCCCACGCACCCCCTGTTCATCTCTCTCTTCGCGTTTCGCTCCCACTCACACATTAGGTCGATATCTCACGGCCTTCGGCAGGGAACCGCGGCCCGGGCCGGCGTGGGCCTTCCCGCGTCGGTTCGGCAGCAGCCGCGGGCAGCCACGCAGCCACGCCGCAGCACACTGGACACGGCACGTCCCCCGCTGCAATGTCGGGGGAAAACTCCGCTGAAAGTTCGGAGGACCACTCCGAAAAATTTACCGACAGTGGGCAGTGCAGTGCACTGCGTCCCGATGGACATGTCGACAGTTCATCATGATGCAGCCCAGAACTCGATATTCATTCTCTGGGCCATCCAAGGGTCGCAAGGAGCCACCGAAATACTGACGAACTCTGTTTATGCTGGGACGAATGCTTGGGACAACATTAGCAAACGGCGGGACCCTGCTGTCCTATTCAAATAGACGGCATGAGAAAACAGCCAATCCTTGTGCTTTTGTCCGCCGCACCTTTTCTTCTTTCTTCGGCCCCGGGGCCACGCCGTGCCGGAGCCGAGAATATATACACACCACCCCCAGACTCCGGGCTCAGGTCCGGGACCCCCGGGGCGGGGACCTCTGGGTCCTCAGCCCGGGGATCCTGGTTGCCAAATGAGCCGACGGCTGAGGGGGAGCGAGCCGACTTGGCAATGTGTTCAAGTCGGCCATGGCAGGCAGACCCCTTCACCCCCACCCCACCCCCGGAACTTACCGCTAGTCTGCTCTCCGTCGCGAAAAGCAAAGTCAGGATATTCGGCAGCGGTTCTCGCGCACGGTCCGCCGGACCCATCGGACCCAATGGCGCGGCCGGTCTGGGCGAGTGCGGGCCTCCGGGCCACACGGCCCAGCGAATGCAGTGGGAGCCTCCCTCTGTGCGAGAGCGATGCAGGCAGCAGGTGCAGCCGCGCAGTCACGCAGCAGCGGGGACGGGGATGCGGAAATAAAAGAGAAAATCCAGCGCTTCCTAATGAGTGTCTGCAATAAATTTAACAAGCACTTCGCATAAGACACTTACTTGTTAAGTTTTCTTTGCTGTTAATAAAAGAAAAGGAAGAGCTTTGGCTCTGTAGTTTGAAATATTGGAATAAAAATATGGACAGTTACTACTCCGCCCACCCTATCTGCTGTCATCTTGCGATGTGAGGCGAAAACAGTGGTATCTATATGAACGGCACTGGTCAGCGTGGGAAAAAAAACCGGAAACCCTTTGCGAAGAGCACCTCGCTACACCCGCTGCACAATTCGCTGAAGCCAATATTTCATTTGAAAAAAGGTTCTCATCGGGGGTCGGTGTGTTGCAGGCGCCTTTCTCATCCCTTACCTCATCATGATGGCGCTGGCGGGCAAGCCCATGTACTTCTTGGAGCTCGCCATGGGCCAGTTCGGGGGCGTTGGGCCGCTGGCCATGTGGAACTGCTGTCCGATAGCCAAAGGTGAGTGAGCGGAGGTCGGGTGGAGGCCGCCTGCCCGGTAGGCAGCCCAGGCGGCACTGGTGCACAGCGGGCTGGCCTACCCTCCGATTGGCAGGCGCCCTCTTCTGAAGACGCGCCGCAACGCGCCGCCTCCACGGTCCCTGACGCTGTTGCAGGTGTTGGGTGCGCCATGGTGACGGTGTCGCTGGTCGTCTGCATCTACTACAACGTCATCATGTCCTACACGGTGTACTACATGGTGGCGTCCTTCGCCAAGGAGGTGCCCTGGGCCAAGTGCGACCCGGCCTGGGCAAACATGACCACCTGCTACACCCGCACACCCGAGGTAAGCGTCGTGTCACCTCGCCATGTCCCTTTCAGAAAACAAAACGATATTTTTCTTTAACGTAATATTTGAAAACTTGATGTTGCAGGGGTCGAACACCACCAACATTACGAAGGTCGGAAAAGAGACCGCCAGCCTCCAGTACTGGGAGTGAGTACCACGGGGCCGGGCTTGGGCCCTCCCGAATCGAAATAACGTGACGCCTCGGGTGAGATGCCGCTCTGAAGACGTCAGACGGTGTTATGCGTGAACCGTACGACCCCTGAGCTAGACATAAATGATGATAACGGTGGAAACAATCGGGGGCTAGAGTCAACATTAGGCCGAGGGCTGCCGAGGGCCCTCCGCGCCGCGCTGTTATTGCTGGCGCCAGTAAACATCCTCTCTTTGTCTCTCTAGCTTTTCACTTTTGCACCCCTTCCCTCGGCTCACTGCTAGCGGGCGCGGCGTTCGCAGCGCAGGGCGCAACCGGAGCCCGGGGCGGCGCCAATTACAGCGGGGCGAAAGCAGCGAAAGCCATCGGGCAAAGCAAGCGGCCAAGCGAAGTGGAGCACGTTCCGAAAGACGGCAAGACCCGGCAGTAGAGAGTATGATTCCCCCCCTCCCCTCCAAAAAAAAAAAGGACGGAAAAAGAACCACATCATACCGGTCCGATATTTTCTTGGTCTTTTTTAAAATAAATAATTATTTTATATTTTTGAGAGAAAAAATTGTGTTATTCCGTGAATACACTGCCAAGAGTGTGCTCTGGCCTCTGCGTGCTGCCCTGCTTGCCACACAGAGCGGCCTCGGCCTCACCTCACGCAGAGACCGCATCCGGAACCGAGGGGAGCTTTCGTCGCCTCGTTATGCCACCGCGCGCTCTGATTTCTGGGGCGGAAGGGGCGAGTGCGGGGATGAGGGGGGGGGGGGCCTCCGGGACTTGGGAACTGTTTTCAATCGTGCCTGTCCCGGGAGGACTATCATCATCGCCCTCCCTAGTCCATGAGAGGGGGAGAACCTTGGGCGTAGGCCGCAAGCTGGGGGCTGGGGGCCAGGGCCAGGACCGGGGAAGGGTACACCGGTCCTTCACCAGTCGTAATCTCTGGGAGATAACAGACCTGGCGAAGAGGGCGAGCGTGTGTGGGTGGAGGGTGCGAGTGTACCGTACACTGGGGGCTGAAGGGTGTGCGTGTGTGATGGGGCCCGGATCCCTGATGGTGCACACAATAATGGGTGCCGGGCGGTGCCGGGGCCCTCTACGCCGGCCTGAGCCCCCGTCGACCCCGTGACACTCATCACCCTCCCTGATTGAGTACCGCGTTCACCCTTTTTGAATCTCTGACCTTGGCCCGCCACTGCGACAGGCGACACGTGCTCCACCTGTCGGACGGCATCGAGAACATGGGGCCCGTCAAGGGCGACCTCGCGGCCTGCCTGCTCTTCTCCTGGTGCATCGTCGTGCTCTGCCTCGTCAAGGGCATCAAGACCTCGGGCAAGGTACGACCTAACTCCGGCAAAAAGTGGGAAAATCTGACAAAACACTAGAAAAATAATCAGAAGTCCAAAAGTTTCGGAATAATTTTTTGAAATCCGTACTTTGCGCAGGTGGTGTACTTCGCAGCCACGTTCCCCTACGTGATCCTGTTCACGCTGCTCGTGACGGGGCTGTGCCAAGAGGGCGCGTGGAACGGCGTCCGCTACCTTATCATGCCCGAATGGAAAAAGCTGCTGGATATCCAAGTGTGGCAGGCGGCCGCGGGGCAGATGTTCTTCTCGCTCAGCGTGTCCATGGGTGGTCTCATCATGTACTCGAGCTACAACGACTTCAGGAACAACGTGTACAGGTGCGATGACGCTGCAAACGATATGGAAGTCAGGGTTCGAACACCAGCAATAACGTGGTTATTCTGCCCCAGGGACGCGCTGGTGGTGAGCGTCATGGACACGCTCACGTCCATCATCTCGGGCACGGTCACCTTCAGCATCCTGGGCGCTATGGCGCACGACCTCAACGTCCCCATCGAGGAGGTGGTCAAGGAGGGCCCGGGGCTGGCCTTTGTCGCCTACCCGGAGGCGCTGCTGCGGCTGCCCATGCCGCAGGTCTGGGCCATCCTCTTCTTCCTCATGCTCTTCGTGTTGGGCCTGGACAGCGAGGTACGCTCCTTGTGGCTGGTAGGCCTGGTTCTCAGCAGTGACTGACTCGTTGGCTCATCAACCTCGCCTGTGCAGCATGCATATTGTTGGCGTCGGCTCCACGCCTGGCCACGCCCTGCACGTAGACAACCTATTAGCCGCGACGTGACAGAGCGTTGCCAACCAGACCCGTCACTAATTGCGAGCTCTTCCAAGTTGTCTCGCACAAGTCGAGAAAGTTTGATGATGAGAAAATATTCCTGAATAATGTTCCGTCGCTTGCAGTTTGCTCTGCTGGAGAACGTCCTGACGAGCATCTCGGACGAGTTCACAGTCCTGCGCAGTCACAAGCTCATGTTCTGCATTGGCACGGCCCTCGTCTGCTACGTCATCGGCCTGTCCTGCGTTACCTACGTACGTCCACATTCTACGTCACAGTCGTGGAACCCGACACATTTCGAATGTTTCAAATTCCTTTGGTTGCAGGGAGGAAACTACGTGCTCAACCTCATGGATGTCTACGGCGGGGGGGTAGCGGTGCTCTTCATAGCCATAGCCGAATGCTGCAGTCTCGCCTGGATATACGGTAGCACCTTAACTATCCTGTTTTAACATTGACAGCTATCTGTAAACGTTCCTGCACGTGTTGATTCTTTCCGGTGTGCGCCAGGATTGCGCCGTTTGTGCTCGGACCTCGAATTCATGCTGGGATACAAACCTGGATTCTACTGGAGGATAACGTGGGGCTTCTTCGCTCCCGTAATTTTGACTGTGAGTGTTCAACGTCCTACACAATACGCAGCTGCTGTCCGAAAACAAAGCGGGAATTTAACATTAACATTTCTTTCACTTCTACCTTGTGTTCAGGTGATCTTTGTGTACTCCCTGGTTGACTACGAGCCACTTCACTACGAGAAGTACGACTACCCGGACTGGGCGGACGTGCTGGGCTGGATGCTGGCACTGGCCTCCATGATCCAGATCCCCTTCTGGGCCGTGGTGCAGACTATGCGGCAGAAGGGTCCCTCATTCAAGGAGGTAGGTCAGGCCTTCACGGAGAGCCGAGTGGCGCTGGTAAACACGTGCATCAAACACTCACAACGTCTTGACGTCTTGTTGCAGAAAATCTTACAGGCTCTGGTGCCTAACGATGATTGGGGTCCGTCGGACTTGTCACTCACGTCTGAATACAGAGCTCTCCAGAAAGACAGCAGCCCTGCTTCGCTCACACTGAACTCTGTCGTCCACCACAACGGTAAGTGCGCTGTGGGTTGAGATTACGATTTCAATAACATTTTATCTAAGCATATGTGCATCCCAGACTAACAGCCAAGATATTAATGGGATTCAAGTATTCGTTGGAAGGTAAAATGACTATAGCAGAATGAACTGAATCAAAGACAAGAAAACTTAGTAAATCATCAGTAGGATTTATTGTAGAGGTGAAGTAAAAGAGAGTTAAATAGGAAGAAAGTCGGAAGTTAAAAAGTAGCAAAAGTGTCGCATAACATGAAATAGCATTTTATGACGATGTATCGGATTGGACGTTTGGATACCTGAACGTGATAATAACTTGCCTGTTTTTATAGGATCGAAAGTGAAGTGAGCCACGCCTGCTCGACTCCAAGACGTTAAAGGCAGTGTGCTATTAAATCGTGCCCTAGCGTGCATGTCCACTAGACCTTAGGTCCGGGCGCGTCTAGAGGGCTTCTACCAACTTGCTTCAATCCCAGCGGCCGTGTTCAATGGTGTATGACATTATCCGTTATGTTTGTAGCAGTTTTTCTCTGTTTTCACTATGTTGTGCAAAGTCTTCAGTCTTCACATTTGTTCATATCCTTTTATTTCATTCACCTTCATTAGCGGACAGCACTCTACTAGCTAATGGATTGAATAGAAGCGACGTTAGGCCAGATGTAAGACACTTCTACAAAATGGCGGCATTTCGTATTGGTGACGATTATCTCCAAGCCGAGTAGCTGGACATTCACTTGTTTGTCATGTGTCGTCTCCTGCCTTTACGCCACACAACGAGTATATGCTTATACAGCAATTTCTAATTTTTTTCAAAACGCAACAGTCAGCTTTAGTTGTTAAAAATATTTTTTTTTTTTGTCTCTTGCCCTTCTGAAATGTCACTGTGAATAGATAGATCTTGGGATAGTCACCCACCCACGTTAGTTTTAGTGATTACGCTTTCAATCGTGCACAGTCGATAATGTTACAGCGTACGATAGATTCTCCTCTTCCCTCCAAAGTTCACCACTTTTGAGTTCTATATTGCTACAACCCACCTGTTCGATATGTCTTTCACCACTCGGTATACATTCCTTTCAAAATCTTTACTTTCTGCTTTCACGCTTTTGTGTCCACCGTTCCCTGCGTACATTCGCACATGCCTACTTGCGCATGGCTTCTCCCGTCTCACATATGCGCTTCACTCTGTCCGCAGAAAACAACCAGAAGACGGAGACCAAGGACCCGCCCCCCGTCGCCGACGGCAGCGTAGCGTAGGGCCACGTCCAACCTGAGGGGTGCTCCGAGGTCCGTGGGACCGACGTGTCCATCCTGGCCGCGCGACTCGCCTCATTTTCTGTGTGCTTTTGTGCAGAGAGCAATCAAACAACGCACACGGCTGGTGCCACGACCAGGCTCCTTCAAGACGGCGTCTGAGCAGCAACCACAACGCTGGCCTCATCCAACGCAGGGAGTTTGTTTGTTTTTTTATGTTTACGGGCAGTATTTTGTGTTTTTAAGTGAGTCCTGAAAGCGCGTTGAAAATTTTGTGGTGGTCGAAGCGGACCATACAATCCAAATGTTAACGGAAAATGTACAACTGCCACATTTAATTTATCAGAAACGAGATGCATGAATTACACAAATGTATCTACCGACCTCGTACTGCCGTAGGTATTGCTGGTCAGTTCCCCGAGGAGAATTATGTTACCACACTGCTTTCTTTGTAAATTCTCTGTCTTATGACAAGATCTACAGCGGGAAGGAAACGAAGTGACAGCAATTAAGAATTAAGAGATATTCTTTCATTTCTTGTGTTGTCTTCGCAAGGAATTTTAGTAGGCCTATTATGGCCAGTTATTTTAGTTGAGTTATTTGTGTACCTATGTCTCATACTAGTCGAGAAATGTATTTTGTAGTATTTTTTATTTACAAACAAATGCGATGATACGATTAGGAATGAAGCAGGGTACAGACAAATTGTGGGATTTATGGTACGATTTGCAAACAGCGATGTTGAAATGCAGATTAAACTTCTTGAGTTTGGCTACTGAAGGAATAATATGGGGTTTCGATCTTCCCATTTCCGTTATGGACAAGAGGACTTTACATGTTTGTAAAAAAAATCGAAAACATTCATTGTTGTAGAGAGTCTGGACTGGTGTAGAAATATATGCCATCCACCACATTATTTATTGATTACTGAACCCATAATAGATATGTTTGTACTGATGTATATATTGTATACTCCATGTTGTCAGTGCTTTGCGCTGGTGATGTTATTTGACTCGTCTAATTTGACATTAGATGTTGCCTTAGGAATTGTTCAATCGTTGTTGTGGTTATTTCAAACATAATTTTTTTAAATGTGTGTATCGCGTATGATGCTTATTACTTATGTTGCATTAATGTGTCTGAAAAGAAAGTTACCACATATGCCTCTCTATAGCAGATATTTTGAAATCACGTATCTAGAAGAATGGAAACTTGATTTCATGTCTCTTTTGATGTTTCAAGAGAATCCTAAAAAAATACTGAAATGAAACAAGCAGCTTTGATTAGGTTTAACGGAGTCATATGGCACAAATGTTTCAAAACTAAGTCGGTAATTGTGGTACAGGGTAGCAGATAAAAAAAATGCACGCCATCATGACACCGGCAAGGGAGATAAGTCGAGTGCAATATTTTTTCGTATCGTTCCAAATTATGTTCGGTATCCGAGAAGACAACTGAATCCGGCAGGTGCTGCAGTGCGAAGAGAACAATGTCATATTACGTTGCGTAGACAGTAATGCTTCATACTGCCTGTTTTTTCGGTTCATGAATAGTAGATGATTGTGCCAAATAGACGAGCAACTGTTTTCACCTTGATGCCAGGTCTTCTTTTCCTATTGTGGTTGCTTTTTGTGAAATGTTAGAGGCATTGGGATATGTTTTGTGTTGAGAAGTAGTTGCTAGTTGTGGTCTTTAAATCTCGATATGCCGTACCTTCATGTCTCTCTATCTACGCCCCCATATTTTCCCGCAAGCGCATTTTTCCTTCAAAAACGAATTATCATTACGTTAAACATGTACATTCCTCTTTCCTAAGTTCTAAGGAAAATTCATATCGAAGGCGAAGATTTCAATTATTTTAAATCTAGTCGGTAGGAAAGAGAAATGCATGACCCTGAGTGGCGTTACTTTCACCTTTTTTAGCAACCTTGAAATTTACATTTATCTACGGACACGACAAGATCTAGTGTCATATGAACTAATCTTTTAATCTGCATGATTGGTCCTAAATTACCATACAAGTAAATCTGTTTCTTCAGCTTGCTCATAGGTTTCGTATTGAAGACAATATGTAAACGCATTCCTTGAAGTTTGAATTCTGACTTCAAGGTTTGCAAGGCCTACATGAGAGGAACTTCAGTGATTATCGTAAGATTTATAAAGAACTGAAAATATTTTTGTACATAATGAATCTTTTTTTCCTTCACTGGAGTTGATTCGAAGCATGCCAACATTAGTTCGATAACAGTGGTGCCGACATAGGAGAAGTTAGAATCCATCTGTGGAAAACTTAGCAGCTGCTCCAAACCAACAATTTATAACTATTTAAAAATATGGTCCGCAGTGATCCGCACAGGGACATATTAAGTCCAAATTTACATTTCATTGATAAATGATTGTATGTTGTCATTGTTCTTACGTCCTTTTGTTCTTTGTCAGAACTAACACAACGTGCTCCTTGTCGTCGTATGAGCACCTTGCCCCATAAGAAGAACAGAAAGAAGACGGTGGCGTAGCGTAGCGTGGTCTCACAACAAAGCAGAAGACGCGATATGGCATATGTGTTCGTAATGGTTCATTAACATTTCCTTCCAGTCCAGCACAGCACTCACACTGTGCGGAGTCCTTTATTTACCCGAAACGACTTTTTATTCGACTGGAATCGACTTGTTCTTGTTCTGTCCATGTAGTTTCTGCTTGTTGTGAGACCGCACTACGCTACGCCACCGTCTTCCTTCTGTTCTTCTTACGGGGCAAGGTGCTCATGTATAGTTATTACAAAAGGAAAACGGATGACGCGCCGGTCAACTCCAAAAGTTATTATTTTTGAAAATGCGTGCTGAATTGTGTGAGATGGGCTGTAGATAAATTATATCCGTAACAAAAGCCAGTTTTCTAACCTCGCGATTAGAAGCAACAACACCTTTCAGAAGAGGTCTGCTTGGGTACAACCAAGAAAAAAAAAAGAAAAACGCGAGACCAAAATACGAAAGAAAATCAAATTTTATAAAGGTCTCCATGAAAAAAATATCGTAGGACGGTATATGTATGCATTACAAATGGATAATATTATTTCATTAAATGTTAGCATTAGGGTGCAAAAGTCGACAGCAAACTATAATACCAAATTGATAGCAAAAATAGGAACAGCATACTGTGTTACATCAAAAGCAAACGTTATTTTTCATCGTCAAATCTTTAAGTACGGATGTGATGTCACTATTTTTGAATTACGCTCATCCACTAGACATTTTAAAACAGTGTGATTAATGACGTCACACATCAAACCAATTATGTGATAATTGGCAAGAATAAGTTTAAGTTTCTAGATTTACGGAATGATTGTTGTAGTCATTATTCCTGTGATTTATTCGTAGAACAGAGCTCAAATTTTTGTGACACTTGTTTTCTTGGACACGACACTTCAAGAGCGCTCGTTTGGAGCAGGACACCTCTAACAAAGGGAAGTTTTTGGAAACAAGCGGTTTTCGTATTTTAAAAAAAGAGACCGAACACAGTTCCGAATTTTCCGAAAATTAATATGAACAAGAATAGGAGAGCGAGGCCTAGATTGACATATGTACACCCCGGATTCGTTGGTCTGTCGTACTTTACGCTCACGTTAAAGTTAGACGTCAAGATATCTGAAGAAATTGGAAAAGGTTTAATAGTCAATTCATCTTTTTATCCCAGAAGTCAAGTGTAAAAAATTAGTTTTGCTGAGATGTATAATGATCTCACACAAAACATGGAGATGTTCTGTGTATAGCAGTGCGATGATATGCCTGAAATAATAATCAAATAATGATTAAACGTTAACTGTTTACGTATTGGATAGCTGCATCAGGAGAGACGACCTCCTCTGTGAGTCAGCTCTTTCCTACTGTATAGCAATAACTGCATTAATGAAAGGAACAAAACAGTGTACACAAAAACGAAATAAACGTACTTACCACATTTAGTTATTATTTCTCACCTAATTTCCGCGCACTGAATTTGAGGGAGTAGCTGCAACCTAATTCACTGCTCAATGTTAAAAACCTGGCCTTGGGCGAAAACAGAGCGACCGGGTGGCTTCCTCGACGTCTCTCGGGTGGACTTCCGGTGCCTGGCCTCCCCTCCCCTCCCCTGTCCTTTTTCCCCTCGCACCTCGGCGGCGACGCACGGCTCCCTTACGGCTGCTCCCTCTCCCCTCCTCGGTTCCGGTCGAGTGCACGCTCCGGCCGTGCGTCGCGGCTCACACTCCCCGCGCACGGGGCCGGCACGCGCCGCGCACGTGGCTCCGCGACCACGATCAGTCCCTCCATGAGGTGCTGCAGCAGGCGAGGCCCTGGGCGAGCGAGACCCGTCCTCCCCAACCGTCATGACGCGAGGCGGCTGCGCGCGACGGCGACGCTCCCCGCCGCCGCCGTGCAGCGCCGCGCCGCGCCATGCCTCGCCGGGCCCATGGCCACACCGGCGGCGCAGCCGGGCCGGGCTCGGGCCCTCGTGCTGCCCGCCGCCCGCCCCGCCGTTCTGTTGTTCCGTGAGTCAGTTGCCGGTAGGGCAGGACGCCGGTACGTTCAGGCAGCGCGCACAGCGCAGCACACCGCAGCACACCGCGTCTCTTTGGGTACCTCGGGTACCTCAGGTACCTCGCGATGCGGAGCGCCGTCGGCGGCGCCCTCTTCCCGCTCGCCTCCGTGTAGTGGTGCAGTGCTGTGTTAGTTCGCCTCTATTTGGATACCCTAGCGCCAGGATGCGGAAGCCCCGTGGACACCCCGCCGGACTGGACGTCGAGGACGGCACACCGGTGAGGAACACAACCAGGGGCCGTTCGTGGGCTGATTTCATGCATACCCGTACTCATTTACAACATAATACGCATGGAGTTGTAAAAACACAACAACCAAAGTAAAAAATGTCCGCGTCTTAAGCAGTCTTCTTTTGTTTCCGACCATAACATATCGCACTGTTTTGATGAAAATGTAGCAAAGTTCCTCAAACAATTGTTAGCGCTCACAAAAATAACCATGTAGAAAACGGGATCCTCTCCACGGGCCGCTATAGCAGGACCCGAGTCGTAGTAGTACAGGACATGGGCCTTCGTTATCCGGCGACATCAAAGCCTGTCCCGAGTGCGTTAGTGTGCGGCCAGCGGCTTTACGAATTTCTCCGTCTGATGGAGACTGTCGGATTGGAGAGAGACGAAGTAAGCGAGAGAGAGAGAGCGAGAGAGAGAGAGAGAGAGAGAGAGAGAGAGAGAGAGAGAGAGAGAGAGAGAGAGAGAGAGAGAGAGAGAGAGAGGTTACGGCTTCCTGACTGTAATGATGTGACTTGACCCTGGAGCTTCAGGCTGGCCTGTCCAATCCCTTCAGGGCGTGAAACACTTTCCCTGCGGCAAGGACGGTGTCATGCATGCGCGGGTGTACCCACTGGTACCCACGCCTTCTAGGGCGATGGACAAGAAAGGATGACATGACGGATGCGGGGAAGTAAGAGAGAGAGAGAGAGAGAGAGAGAGAGAGAGAGAGAGAGAGAGAGAGAGAGAGAGAGAGAGATGACGTGCCGGAGCGGATGTGTTATCCATCACGATGTGCACTTTTATTGCGTCACTTTCAGGCGGTACTTCCTGGCTGCCCTCGGAGAGGAGTTTAAGAGCATCTTACACTGGGTGTATTCGCTGCGAGATCTCTGTAAACGTCTGATAATAAGGACGTTTCCAGAAGATTCTTTCTGTGCGCTTAGAGGGGCGCTAGCCCCCCTGTCCTTCGTTGCATTACTGCGGGCAATCACCGTCGACAGCCTCTGACACCTCCCCAAATCAATAAGTAAATAACCCGCCTCATTGCGTTGCTACGCGTAGCCCTTGGCGTGGCCCCACGCCCCGTCGTTTCCATCGTTACGAGCTCCCCATTAGCACCCGCGAGAGGGGGCCGACTCCCTTGAGCCGCGTACGAAGTAACATAAGAACTACAGGTTTCATAAGGTATTATATGGTATTATGAAGTACTTTAAGTATTACAAGGTCCTTCAAGGATGACGATTCCAAATATTAAAAAATGGGACGGAAGCCATTTTTGCCCTTTATTTTTCGGACCTGCAAGAAGCGATTCCATGGAGATTCAATATGGAAGTGGGTTTAATACGGGTTATCATCTTCTTTCATGAAATATTATAGCATTTTTTTTTAAAGTTTAAAAATGGAAAATTGGGCGACAAAATCCGGTTTCATAAGTAGTTTGAGTATTATGAAGTGTCAGACTATGGGGTCTGATCGGGACGATCTCAGCGCGACGTCGGCTCGGACGCCGCACCGTTTAGAGTACCTAGACGGGGCGACAAGCCACCGTCTGACAGAAAAATTAAAAGAGGTATTATAGGGTCGTGTACTATTCCCATTGCCTCGGCCCTGCCGAACTCTGCTGGACCCCGGCTTCCAGCAGCCCTGCGCCTCGCACAGCTTTGCTTTCACCGTCTCGCCCTCTGCCACGCTCATGCCGCCCCGCCGTCGGCCGGTTCCCATCGGTGCCCATGCGCTGGCCGCTGGTCAGCAGGGCTGCAGTGTGCGCTGCTCATGGGTGGTCCTGTCCTGTGTCCGCCGTGGGATATGAAAACGCTGCAGCGTGTGTGCGGAGAGGAGCGGGGCGGCTCATTGCCATTGACCGCATCCCATGGGGCCGGCGGGGCCGGGCTTCTTTGTCGCGTGCTCGGCCGGCTGCGGCGGTCCGTGTGCGCCAGACCTCACTTGCCCCGCGGACTGGACTGGCGGCCCCCAGCTGTCGACGGCGGCCGCCAGCCCGCCAGGGGCGCCCACCCCGCCGCCGAGGTCCTTGCCAAACATCGCCCCTCGTCTCCTCCCCTGCCCGCAAACCGACTTCAGAGAACGATCCCCAAAGCGGCGTGTCGTACTCGATGTCGATCAACAGTTTTATCGCCGTGGTTTTCGGCTGCAGAGGGCGCTGCTGCTTGGCCGGTGCCGGCGGGGCCGCGGGGTCCACAGACCTGGAACCGTTCCAGCGGGGGATGAGCGCCCCAGGCCGCTCGTGCTGCGGTGAGGCTATCAGTGACCGGGTCGTGATCGCCGGCTTTGCCGTATTCCCGACGCGCTGCCAGGACTTACCTCTGCGACCGTTAGCCCTGTTGGACGGTATAAACGCCCGCATCAACCTCCTCCCTGCGGGGGCCGGCGGGGGCCGGCGGAGGCCGGCGGGGACGTGCACGCCACGGGGCCACCGCGCCACGGCCGGGAGGAGCAGGCAGGCCCTCGGCAGTGCATCGTGTCGGCCGTTCACCTCCACTCGAGTGGAGCTCGCCGTGCCGCCGGCGCACCGCACCGCCACGCTACGCCCGCAGCGCCGGCCGGCAGAGAAGTACACCTCACCTCGGCCACTCGGCCAGACCCCGGCCGTGCCGTGTCGGTGGCGGCCTCCACCGCCGGCCTCCAGGACCTGCCCCGCCCCGCCCCGCCCCGCCCCGCCTCGGCCCGCTCCGCCCCGCCACTGGCGACCTCTCAGATATGGTCTTGTTTATTAGAGACGACGATCCAACCGCAAATCGCACGCGGCGGCAATGCGTCCGCCCATACCGAGGCATGCGCTGCGCATGCGCGGGGCGCGGGCCCCTGCCGCTTATACTTCCGACCGCTCCGCTGTAATGCCTTCCTTCCCGCAGAGGTCACGTTGGGGTCAAGCTGGATTTAATTAAGTTTGTCTCCGTGCGCCGACTGGAGAGGAGAGGCGGCAGTCCCGGCGGCACGCAGCGGTGAAAGCCCATCCGCCCCCGGCCCGGCCCCGCGCAAGACACGCTAGAAAACCAAAGCCGACAAACAGAGCGGATTGCGAGAGTCGGATGAAATTCCCCGCCCGCTGCAGCGCGCGTGCGTTTGGGTGGCCAGCCTGCGTGCAGCGCTGGCGAGGTGCCGGCAGCTGGCCGGCTCTGCCAATCGGCCATCAAACGCTCATTCATTAATTGGGTATCTTCAGTTATGATATTTTTGATCGAATACAAGGTTTACGCTGTTTTCTGATGGTATCCATTTTCCCGCCCAGCACCATAACACTCTACGGGCTCATCCTGTCCGCTGCTCGTGTTGTGTCTGAGCATCCGTAGAAGTGCCCTGGAGCTGTGCCGGCTGTGCCTTGCGGCGGTGCGTTGGAGGTGGTCAACATGAGCTCTGCATCCCACCGGAACCGAGTCCTGTCTAGCGGCTCGCGGTGTGGCTTGGCGAGGTGTCTCTGCTCGGCAGTCTCGGTAAAAAAGACTTAATTAAAACTGCACCGCTTGATAGCGCGTTTTTCTTTATGAGAGAGCGCCGCCCAAGATAAAGCTAAAACCCCGGGCTTAACCTAGTCGCACAAGCGGGGAGTAAAATGAGACTCTTCCATCGTGAGCTAGCCGCGTGTAGATTAAATTTTCCGGGCGCTGAAATAATGTGTCGGTCGGTGGTGTGAAGCATGGGGGCTGAACTTGTGACCCTCCGCGCGATGGGCGTCAGCGGCGTCACGCTGATGGTGATTGAGCGCGCGGCGATTTGTCATACCGAGATGGATCCGTCCGTCCTTGTCGCGCGCGGCACCGCCATAGTGTCAGACAGAGACGAGCGATGCCGTTGGCCATCAACACCGTCATCAGCATGAGAGGAAGCCCTCGCGGCCGAATACTTGCGGGCCGGGATGAGGCGACCGGAGGCGACCGCATGGCGGCCCTCTGTAAGGAAAGCGCACGGCGAGGTCATGCAGCCGCAAGACCCGGCCCGTGCATTTAGGCCCTCCGCTCCCCTCGGCCCTCCCCCGACCACGCCCGGCCACGCTTCCTCGTCTTTGTCCTAATTGGTCCAGATGCTCGACCCCGCGCGGTCCAGCGCCCATACTCGGCCGCGCCTTCTTCAAGTAGTGTGAGCGGTTCTGCGGATCTGGCTGGAAGTGATATTGCCATGAGGACGTCGGCGCGCTGCTGCTCGCGCGGACGGCATGACGACACCGGAGGGGAAGGGACTCTGAATCGTACGCTCTTGTGGATTTGAATTTGACACTGAACGTTTTCCTGAATTTTTTTGTGTGAATCTTTTTGTTGTGAATTTTAAGTTTATAATTATATGTAGAATTCAAGTGGTTATTGTGGTTGTTTTTTTATGAAAACTGGTTTGAATGTGATTTATTGGTGTTATCTCGCCTCCTTGACGGCACCCGATCCGTCTTCGTGGTGCTGGGGCCGTTAGCGCCGCGGCCGTACGTCCTTCGCGGCCGAAATAGCGTGTCGCGCGACGGGGGGGCTGCGCTGGCTGCGCTGGCTGCGCTGGCTGCAGACGACGACGGCGGCCGACGGAGTCCCTCCTGCCCCTCGCCGTCGGTAGTAAGGCCTTACTACTGCCGTCGTGCCGGCTAAATCACCCGGGACGGCCGCCGCGCCAGGACCGGTAGGGCCCGGGCGCCACGAGGAAGGCCCGGGGCCCGGCCGCCGCTGCCCGGAAGGAAGAAGTGCAGGAGACGCTCATCAGACGGAGACGCGTCGCCGTCGTCGTCGCGGCGTCAAGAGACGAGAGTAGAAAGGGGAGAAAAGAAAGTCGCAATCCCATTCACCTTAATTTTCGCGTACGACGCCCGGTACAAAGGGGAGAACAGAAGGAGATTTGGGTCAGGCGGCGGTGGGCGGTGGGCGGCAGGGAGGTGGTCTGTCGGCCTGTCGCCGTCCGGAGAAGATGACGCTGATGATGATGATGACTGGCCTGGCCTTCGAGGCCGCGTTCGTAAATATGCATTATTGGTGCCGCCCTGGCCGCTGGCGCCGTTGGTTCGGTACATACATGCATCCCACATCCCTGACCCGATCCGGCCACACACACACACACACACACACACAAACACACACACACAAGGGATGCTGAGAGACGTCCAGCGGCACAGGACACCTCGACACGAGGACAGATAACCCGAGTACCAAACCCCTAGGGCACAACACGAACGGCACCGTGCCCTCTGAGCTAGGGAGGGCTTTGCCCCCCCCCCCCCCCCCCTTTGCCCCCTGCTGGATGAATGTCAACACCACAAAGTGCACGGGGTCTGGGCATGGCTGATTCCCATGCATGTGGCTTCTCTCCGGCCAGCTGTGTCGTGGAAACGTACCGCCGACACCGTGGGCAGGGGCTTTTGTATATATTGTCTTTTTCGTGTTCGATAATTACTAGTATGTAATTTTGCCGCATCGATTCGAAAATGCCAGTCGGCCACGCAGGGAGATGGCGCGGCTGTCAGGCGGCAGAAGCAGCCTCCCCGAGGTGATGTGCCCTCCCACATAGTGGGGCTCTACAGCAGCTCCCCGAGGTGATGTGCCCTCCCACATAGTGGGGCTCTACAGCAGCTCACCGAGGTGATGTGCCCTCCCACATAGTGGGGCTCTACAGCAGCTCACCGAGGTGATGTGCCCTGTGCCCTCCCATATAGTGGGGCTCTACAGCAGCGCCGGAAGGGCGTAACTGCACACGTGCGTGCCGCGTCTTCAAGGTCGCATCAACAACAGGAATAGTGGATTCCATCGTGGGAACGCTTCTGACCACTTCTCACACGTCCTTTCGACGGTCAGGGAGCACCACTGGCGCGCACGCGCTAGGCCGGGCTGGTGGCGGATTATTGTAGCTTCCTCTGCACTGTAAAAAAATTGTTCGTTATTTGACGAGAAAATAGCTGCGACGAGTCATTCGCGTGACCAATGAATCGACACTAGAAAACTGAATGAAGTCATTATTTTCTTATCTCTGTTTTTGCAAAAATATTTCAAGAGACGACTTACTCGTCACTTGGTCAGAATTAGGCAGAGGATTGTCGTAAAGTGATGATAAATATTTTTACAGTGTGCGCTGCATCTGGATCAATTTGTTTATTTTCAAAGGCCCACTTCGCAACAAGCTTTGGCCTTCCGGCCGCTCGGCGCGGCGGAGCCTTCCCCGATGAAAAGAGGCACATAGCAAAGTACATAGCGGAAGGCAACATGACTTGCGCACAGCCGTGCGCGATGCTCATGGAACGCCTCTGCCGACAAATAGTTAACGGGTCTATTCGTGGGCGTTCGCTGCGTTCGCTGCTCTCTCCCCTTCCTTGCCATGCCATGCGCCATGTATCTATGAGAGAGAAAGAAAGAGAGAGAGAGAGAGAGAGAGAGAGAGAGAGAGAGAGAGAGAGAGAGAGAGAGAGAGAGAGAGAGAGAGAGAGAGAGAGAGAGAGACTTAAGCAAAAGACCCCCAAAAGGTTTGCCCCGGGTGAGGATCGAACTCACGACCTTCAGATTATGAGACTGACGCGCTGCCTACTGCGCTACCGAGGCCCATGGGCGCGGGGTGGGGGGCGTCCTTGCACACAGCGCTGTGACCAGTGAAGATCGTCCCAGCTCGTCGGTGCGCGGGGCGCGGGCGCGGTGCTCTCAGTGGAGGGGAGGGGCCGGGGGGGGGGGGGGGGGGGGGGCGCAGCGGTAGCGACAGCGGCGGCGCGACCTGAGGACGAGAAGGGAAGGGGCGAAAACAATGGACTGGCCGTGACCACGAAATGGCGAACAGTGCCAAGTGGACTCAGGGTAATGCCTCGGCGCGTTGCGTAGTATAGTAATCTACAGAGAATGAAAAGAGAGCCACTCTTCGCTCACACAGACTGCTAACGATATAATTAAAAGTACCGCATTGCCTAACCACTCGTAGGTATAATCCCCAAGCGTTTCGATCGTTCGAAAACACAATAACTCAACCTAGCGAACTAGCTGAAGCTAAAGCATCACCTGCTAAAAAAAAAAGATTTGCCCTGGGTGAGGATCGGACTCACGACCTTCAGATTATGGGACTGACGCGCTGCCTACTGCGCTACCGAGGCGGGATGAGAAAAGTTGCGGTACGTTCCGATAGTAGTCGTGTGCTTCTCCCAACAACGAGGACGTCTTTTTGCGGGAATTCCGCGCACGCAGAGCTCTGAGCTCGTGCGGGTCTGGCTGCTCTTTGTCATCTACTGTCCCCGGTGATACCGCAGCTCCCTGAGCTCCCTGCTCCCGCCGGTAGTGTGAGCAGAGAAGGGGAAGGGCTCTCTGCTTGCGTGTCTTCGTCCGTCAAATCTTCGGTCGAACAGAGGACGTACGATTGGAGAGAAACGACAGAAGCAGAAGGCGTAACGCAACAGGCCAGAGCTCACACAGTGGCGTTGCCAGCTGGTGTCCGAGCACCGTCCGTCGTCCAGCAGCGATCTCTATCAGCAGAAGCACCGGCGGCGTCCACCTCCCGCTCCCGTGTCCAGGCACCTGAACGAACAGCTCAGAGGAGAAGTGCAGTCAGGCCGGGGCGGGGCCGAAGCCGGGGTTGCCGCGGTGAGGAAGGTGGAAGGCGGTGGAAGGTGCACGTCCCGTCCCTCCTGAATGGCCGCCGGCGCACTCTGCCATGGCTCTGCCTCACCATTGTTTCGCTGTATTTTTCATACATAACCCAGCAAGCCGTAGCACAGCCCCGGCAACAGCAGTCGCACGATTCACACGGGCCATGCAGGACTCCGTCAGACTCCTTCTCATCGCAGCCTTGACCCGCCGGGACGAGTCACACAGGGGATGTCACGGCTCCTCAGTTGTTGTTATTTTCACCGCGTACGGCCGCGTATGATTTCATTTTTTTTCGCCGCCACGTCAGGTGTTTTTTTTTTCAGGCAGCGGCGGCGGGTAGAATCCAGCGCATGCTCTAAGTGAACACGCACTCGAAGCACAGACGATTCTAATCGCCACGACGTGTCGACTCGCTCGTTTATTTTATTTTTGTCGTTCGCCGCATCGGAGATGCGAGGGAATCGGTGCCACGCGGAGCCATGTCAGAGCAGCAGCAGCAGCAGCAGCAGCAACAGCAGCAGCAACAGCAGCAGCAGCAACAACAAACTGCAGCTACGACCTGAGCACGACAGTGATTGCTCTGTCGATGAACTTCTTTGTGGCTACATGCACGCTGGCTGCAGCAGGCAGGTGACGCAGCGTCGCTGCGGTCAGAGAGCATGGCGCGGCAGGCCTGCTGGGCTCTGGCAGAAGCACCAGGGGTACCGGCGGTACCGGGACCGGGGGTACCAACGGAATGTTCCAGCAAGGCGATGCGTAAAACTTGTAAAGCTTGAGGGGTATTGTACCAGCTGCGCTGTGCTGCGCTGACGCCCGGTCCATATGTCGTCATCTCAAAACTTTACCCACTTGCTGTTTTTTTTTGTGTTTATTTTTTAAACATGCGTTTTATTGTGGTGAGCTGCTCTGATGGCGTGGCTGTAGGCACTCACGTCCAGGATGAGTCGGGAGGTGCGTGCGAAATTGGCCCCAGAGAGCCGTACGACGAGCGGCCGCATCGGCGCACGGACCACCGCACATCACGCGGATAGGTTGGACCTGTGGTTCGAATACCGGCTGGATGAGCCCCGTATTTTTAGACATGCACCCTCATGCTGGAAGTCACAAAAACTCACACAAATATAAAATCGTTTCTGAAATATTGCAGCTAAAAAGACTCTGTGGAATTCGCGGTACTATCGCTCCTTCACTTGCTGCTTACATCTGGCTTTGGCAGCCTCAAACGTGATACGCCACTGGGCGTCGCTGGGGCTTTGACCATACCGTCGTGTGTGTGTGTGTGTGTGTGTGTGTGTGTGTGTGTGTTCGCGCACCGCGTCCTTGCCCCTCCCCTGCCGTGCCGCCTCACTGACTGCGCCAGAGCAAGGTCAGAAGACGCAGCGCCGCCGCGCCAGGCTCTAACGCCCGCACCGCACGGCCGCCCGCCCACCCCGTGCCGCGCCGTGCCGCGCCGTGGCCGCGCCGTGGCCGCGCCGTGCCGCAGCAGACGACGATGGTCCCCGAATTGCCTCCCCTCCCGAACCGGATGTGTCTGTGCAGTGAACAGCACACCGGCAGGCAGAGAGCAACGAATACTTGTGGCGGCATACCTGAGCAACCTGCTGCTGCCAGAGGTGAACAACAACTGTCGCGGCCTGGCAACATACCGGGCACAACGCCCCTTTGTGCCCTCCGAGGAATGAAAATAGCGAGAAAGTGCTCGGGGGAAGATGCCGCCGGCCCCTCTGGGCGACCTAAATCGCCCTTTGGTTGGGCCGCGGCCCTAAAGCGGTGTGCGCCGCCGCAGTCGGTAGAACCAGAACCGGACGTCGTGTGGGCCGGTGCGCGGTGCGGCCGAATGATACTGCTTTGGAGGTCTCCGCCACCGCCGACTCTTTGTGTATTGGTGTGCGTTCGCCGGCCGGGGCGATAGGCTGCTGTCGCGTGGCCCTGAACAAAGCAGATGACCGGCTTCTGGGTCTGGGTCGTTCGGGGAAGACCGTGCAAGTCGAGGCCAAACATTCGGAATAATTTGAGGGGAGGGGGAGATTTAAATTTACTTGATTTTCGCAGATTATTTTAAAACAAATTTTCAGGAGAGGGGGGGTTTGTAACGCTTGCAAGTCTTGTCAACATTAGGTGCAAATGTTCACAAATAAAGACGACACCGTCCTGTTTGGTCTGTCAGGTGATTTCGCTTGGGCCAAGGGCGTCGGGCAGGGTGGGCGGGTCCCCCCCCCCCCCCCCCCCCAGATTTGGGCCCCGCTGAGCCAGGAAAACAAAGCAAGGGCCCTTTTTTTGGGCCCTCTACGCGTCTCGCCAAGCGGGGGCGGAGGTCTCTACGGCCTGCGGCCTGCGAAGTGGGGACAGCGCTTTTTTTTTTTCGCGGCTACAAATTTAGTGGAACACACCGACACTGTTCAAGCGCAAGCTATGTCACCCGTGGGCCCTAAGCTCAAGGTTAACGAATTAAAAACCTCGCAAACGCGGAATTATGCTATTTGGGGCTTTTTGTAGAGCGTATAGTAGCCAATTTTTGCAAAAAAAAGTTGGTTCGCCCCCCCCCCTTTCCCCCCGTCCAAAACACTTCCGGCGCCCGTGGCTTCGTGTTGTGCGTCGTGCTGCGCCCAGGGAACCCGTTCTTTAAAACAAGTGAAATTTGCTCGATTCCAAGTCTACGCAAAAAAAGAAAAGTCTTAATTGAACACTAAAAATTCTTAACACCGGGGAGTAATTATTTTGCTTGGTTCCATCCCCAAAATGTTAAAGACAACTTGGTAAACTTGAAACAAGAAAGGTTTTCTGTGGGTGTGGCGGCGCGTGCACCGCTTCGTGTCGCGTTTATTGTTTGCTGACGCCAATGCACCGCGCTGCACTGCGCCCGGCCGCACCCCGCCGCAGCCCACCCCGCCCACCGCGGACTACGGCTGGCTAACGGCTGGGCTGCCTACGCCGGCGGCCTTACCGGTGCCGTGTGTTGTTTGGGCCAGTTGATCTTCTGCCGCGGTCGCGAAGGCGGATCGAGTCGGGTGTGCGGAGACCTGGCGGAGACCTGGCGGAGACCTGGCGGAGACGCGTGGAGCGGAGCGTATGAGTGTGGTTTGGGACCGGGCCGAGTGTGTGCGTGCGTGCGTGCGTGCCAGCCGAGCGCCTCCGCGAACCTCCGGGAACCTCCGGGTGGCCCCAGTATAGTGTCATTCGATCTATGCGTGAGTTCGGTGGGTGTGTGTGAAGTCGGATGTGAGCGTGTGATTGTGTGTGTCACGGATTCTCACCACCCACGCAAGTAGTGCTGGTACACGCGGTAAGTACCACCTGATTAAGACACTCAAAAATATCTCACCCTCCACCAAAAAAAAAAAAAAAAACAACTCCGCATACTCTCCGTCGCACGAAAAATCGGGAAAAAGGGCGTTCGTTGTGTGTGACAAACAACATTAGAAGTGTGTGCTCTGCCGGTGGTCGATGATGACGTCACATAAGTGAAAACGTATTTCAACGCCCAGAGGTCCGGGTGGCCGTGCGGCCGGTGCAATGCGACATTTCCGCTGCCACGGCCGCTTCTGCACGCCCGGTCCATTATGGAGCGCGTGCCCAAAGCCATATATTAATTTTGCTTTACCTACTTAAGTCTATCCGGTTCCTATGCAAAAACTGCGCTGCAAAAAAAAAAAAACAAAAAAAAAACATACAACAAACTACGGTACACCGGAAGCTTTGTTGCTCCCTGATTCTTTTTTTACGTTTGACCTATCGCTTAGAAACTAGAAGCTGACCATTCAGAGCTTGGTCCTTTTATTTGATTGACCTCTGTGCCCGTCGCGGCCAGGCAGCCGCGTGGCATTCTCTCCACGCGCCTCCTCGCACCTCATCAGAAATACCTTGGCAGGATGAGACTGACGCGGGCTGACGTGATGTCGGGTGATGTCAGCCCGCTGCTCGGCGCGATGCTATGTGCTGACATCAGAGGCGGCTCAGTCGTGGCCAGCCGAGCCCCTGCGGTCCCGGAGCCCGGAGGGGAGGAGGAGGAGGAGGAGGAGGAGGAGGTTGTGTTCCGGATCGTAATATGGCCTCGCGTTCTACCTGGTTTTGTTGGAACGCCCCGAGTACCCGCTGGTGTCCGGCGGTACCGGGCTGGATGGGGTCCGGTTGGACCAGCCCCGGCCGCCGCTGCCGCCGCTGCGGGATGCTCTGACGTTCGCAATCTGGCATACCTCAGCAGGAGCAGCGTCTTACCTGCTGCCGGGGGGCTGCTTACACTAAATGTGAATATAAACAAATTTGTACATTTTCCATGTACAGAATTATTACACGTACATACTTTTGATGCGTACAAATATGTACAAGTACAGCGTTCTATGTACAAATATTGTGGCATGATGCACAAATATATGTACAGAATTTGTGACATGAGCTATGTGCAAATTTACACATTCACATTTAGTGTGTTGCTGTTGGGTTGGGCACGCGTTCGCATCATCCCCGCGTCCGCTAGCGGAGCTCCGGCTGAGACATTCCCGGGCTCGAGTACCGCCGTCGTCCCCCAATCATATGGCAGCGGTGGATATGTTATCCTTCCTCCTTCGCTCGGCAGCCGCCGCGTGCTATCAGTGATTACTCATCCCTCCCCCGGCTGCCCCCACGGCCCCCGGCGGCCCCCGCGGCCCGCGAGGTGCAGCAGTCTGTGCCGGTGCGGTGGCGAGGGCACACGCCTTGTACTCCCGGCCACACCCGCCGCCCCGTTTCGGGCGTGAAAGTGTCTCAAGCGGACGACGGCGCGCAGTTCGCTCGGCTTTTCTGAGAAGCGAGAAGCGCCGGCGGTGGCCGGGACAGGGTGAGTCAAGTACGTCGGTCGATTTTAAGCCCTGAAACCGGGCCGAGCTTTACGGTGCGGCACCACCACGAGTTGCCCGGTGCCCGGCTGTAGCCCGCGTGTGCTTGTGAATAGCTAAGATCGCTGACACTCCGAGTCCACTGCCTTCTGCGTTTTATTTGCGATGCGCAGCCAGCCGATCGATGACCTCGGCCCATTAGAGCTCCCCATCCCGCCCGGGGCGGTTCGTGTCGCACACTCAGTAATGGGTGACGAGCCTCTCGGGTACACGAGTCTGCGAGTCAGGACCTACCGTGTGTATGGTGTTCATTATTCCGAGTTTTTTTTTCCCCTGTTTGTTTTACTTTTAAATTTAGAAACCACTATTACCTAGCGCACTTAGCAGTGTCGTAAAAAGACAGTCAGCCGACACAATTTATTTCTGCATAGTTTCTGCCAACCGGTACGGTTTGCACCACCTCGCAACATTTTAGAATCCCACATCCCATCACATTTTCCCGTCATTTCACTTCTGTTTCATACTGCAATTACACACACATCCCCGCGCAGGAGCGCATGCTGCGCTGTTGTTGTGTGTGGCAGCGGCCCTCCTTCCTAATATGGCTGTGGCGCCCTGCTCATTCTGTTAGCGGCGCCAAAGGTGGGCGTTCTGATAAGGATAGGTGTACCGTGTGTGTGTGTGTGTGTGTGTGTGTGTGTGTGTGTGTGTGTGTGTGTGTGTGTGTGTGTGTGTGTGTGTGTGTGTGTGTGTGTGTGTGTGTGTGTGTGTGTGTGTGTGGGCGGGTGATTACGTGTGGGGTCCCGTGTAGGGCCCCGGGTGGCCCGCTGAGGCCCTGGCTGAGACGCATCCTAACGCTCTCATGCAATTGGCCCGAAACGGCGCGACGCCTGGCAACGGGCCGCACCGCCGGCGCCGGAGCACGGCGGAGTCGTTGCGCGAGCGCCGGCTCGGTCCGCTCCTAGCGGCTTCGAGCGGCTCCAGGCGGCTCCAGGCGGCTCCAGGCGGCTCCAGGCGCGCGCCCGCGGCAGCGTCCAGGTCACGAGACCGTCCGGGCACACGTGAGACCCATTAGGCATCGCGGGGCCCTAACAGAGGCCCTGCACGACGTGCGTGACCAGCGACGCACGCCGCGCACCAGAGGCAGCCGAAGGCAGCCAAAGGTTACAGCCGGGATTCCGCCGAGGTTCACAAAAGCAGCCGTGCGTCCGTTGACCGAGCCGTTGACTCACATAGCACACCCTCGATAGCCGCTGTTGAAGCCGGCAATAGAGTTCTCCGGAGAAGCTCAGAACGGAAGTGAGAAGCAGTCGTAACGAAGAAGAAGAATGCAAGGGAAGTATGAGAAATCGAGTATCCTCGTAACCCCACTGCCCTTCAAAAATCACGCGATTTCTTATATTCTCTCCGGGTCTTCGTTACGACTTCTTAACTTTCATTTCGTGTTTCTCCGGAGTACTCTATTAAACGACGGATCGATCACAACAGTAGAGGTTTCCAACGAGGCTCAGAAGCGGAAGCTGAAGAACAAAAACACTCCCAGCACGGAAGCTCTGGAGAGCAAGTATGAGAAATTTTGATGCACAAGGGCGGCGCCAAATATGGCAGATAACCTCCAAAATCACTCAAAACGCCATTCAAGTTTCTTATACCTGCTCTCGAGAGTTTCCGGTCTGGAAGTATTTTTGTTCTTCACCATCCGTTTCCCAGTCTCATTGGAAACCTTAGAGGTCGCGCGCCCAGTCAGTGCATCCCTATCGGGCCGTCCTACTGCTGCTGCACCTTCGCACTTGAGACAGCAATCGGAATGGGGCCGATGGGGAGGCGCTCGCTGCGAGGCTGCAGGCCGCGGGTGCATCGCGGCACAGGTGTTATCTCTGGGGAGGCGGGGCCAGGAGAAAATGACCCTCCCGGGAGTGGCAGCTCCCGCGCGGGGTGTGCGCCACCTCCATCCGGGGGGATGCGGCTCGGTTGGGTCACAGGTTCACTGCCACACGCCTCCAGTGCTCCTCCCGCATCCTGCAGACCGTCAGGCCGCCGTGTGAAGCGGCAGCGGAGCCCAGCGGAGTATGAGTCAGCGAGGGACTCCCCCAGCGGGGCCGCGGGGCACGCCGATCACACCCACTGACTCCTGCCCCCCCCCCCCCATGGAGGCTGTCGTGAGGCCGGGGAGCACTGCGAGGGGGGGGGGAGGGGGGGTTATTGTGTAGCGTCAAGAAGCTGAAATCGAATCAGAACACGTTGCTGGCAAGACACTCCGCAGCAGCTTGTGGCCAAAGTTAGTCGCGCTCGGCTGTGCATAACTGTGGTTAGGCCCGACGCGGCCGCACCGCCGCATGACGCAGTATCGACACCCAAGGCGTCGCCAATCCGCCCCACGGCCGGCCGCCGGCCCCAGTGTTTGTTCAGGTGCGCGGTGCACGCACGGATGTTCACGGCCTCATACGTTCGTGGAACACGCCAAGATGCCCGCTGTTGTTGTGACAGGGCCCAAGCCTCGCTCACAGCTGACGACGACATCGGGTTCTAAGACACTCGGCACTTTCCTCCGCCTCACGACCAAAAATCGGAACGCAAACTAATCGCCGCCGGAAATCGGGAGATTGGCTCCGCGCCACACGCGTGCTTGTCGATGGGCGGCTCTCCAAGGCAGTCTACTCCAGCAACTCGCGGCGCTGCCCGCGAGCCGTGTTGTTTTTAATTCGTGGAGAGGATATGACGAAGACGGCCACGGCCCGGGCCCGGTCCTGTGGGAGCTCCCGGGTGCCCCCGGGCGGCGCGCACAATGGACACTAACGCCGTAAAAGCGCTGCTCATCGCGCCGCGCGCGCAGGACATGGACTCCGCGAGTCCCGTTCCGTTGGCGAAAGCTTTCGAAGACGAATGCCCCGGCCTTCTCCATTCATCATCCCACACTGCAGCTGGCTAATACGTACGCGGGGCGGGCTGAGCAGCACGGCCGGCGGAGCTAAGCAGAGCTGAGCGGAGCGGTGCTGCTGCTGCCCCGGCTCTGCTCCGCTCCGGGGCGCGGTGCGGCGCAGCGGCGTTGCTGCCGCGGAGCTCCGTTAATTTCTGTCACGTTCCCAACAGCAGCGTCCGGGCTGCTCTGCGGTGAGGCTCTTTGTGTGCCATTGCCACCGCGCCGGGCCGTGTGCGGGGCAAGCGCCTCACATACCGGCCCTAAGTATGTGGGGCAGCCGGCGGCCCGCCATGCCCTCCCCCCTCCCCCGGCACCTACCCCCTGCCCACACATCCGCTCATCGCCGCGACTACGCCTAAGTTTTCAATCTCGACGAGTTGCGGCCGGAAATGTGATTTTTATAGCACGTGTGATTGGTGCGCTATGAACGTGCACATTTGAATCAGCGGCGCGGCCGGGGCCGGCCGGGACTGGGACTGGACGGACGGAACGGGTTTCGGCCGGCACGCACTCTGCTGCCGTCTGCTGCCGTCCGACCTGTACATTCCTTCTAGCCTTACCAAACCTAAACCCCTTCCCTAACCTAACCTACCCCCCCCCCCCCCTCTATCCTAACCTTTCCTTACCGCACCACTCGCGTCCTGCTCATGTCAACCACCTCACCTCGTCTTTGAATTTGGCACATACCATTCCTGCCCCCCCCCTCCCCCACTCCTCCCTCCTGTGGGTTCTGTTATTCTCAGTACTTCCCCTCTCATGCTCTGTACGGGTATGGTGTTCCGCTGTGTGTGTGTAGGAGGTGTGCGTGGTCCCCGTGTGCGTCGCGTGAGTTTTCGCTCATCATTCAGCTACTCTCTCTCTCTCTCTCTCTCTCTCTCTCTCTCTCTCTCTCTCTCTCTCTCTCTCTCTCTCTCTCTCTCTCTCTCTCTCTCTCTCTCTCTCTCTCTCCCTCCTCCGACACATCAGTCGCGTGCCGAACGTCCCTCATCTGGATGGAGACGCCCTGGAGACGGCCCGCAGACATGACGGTCGGGTCCAGGCCGCCGTCCTGCTGGGCTGAAAGTGGGTCTCGGTCTCGGACAAAAGGCCGGCGGACCGGACACAACAGGAATGCCGACGCAAAACAATTAGCATAACTTGGCACAAAATATTTCGCGTGCTTTTTATATATATATATTTTTTTTATATATATATTTTTTATATATTTATATTTATATATTTATATATATATATATATATATATATATATATATATATATATATATATATATATATATTTAACTCCATGTTTCCTGGCCCGATGAGTTTCTTGATTCTCGATAAGTTGTTGGTGACCCCACCGTCCCGTCGCAGCCGTTAGTCCCGGACGCCGCGTCCCCGCCACAGCGAAACCACAATGCTGCCCAGTCACAGCGCGGGCCTCGCGGTGACGCTGGCCTGGACCACAAATCGCCTGCTGCCGTCTCTTTTCTGTATTATTCTTATCTTCTTCATCACCATCATCATCCACCGTGTGTGTGGTTTCCGAATCTTGACGTAAGAAGCCGCACACAATCTTATAAAGCCATTAGTGCCCGTCATTTTTTGTTTTCCTTTCTGTGGAGCTGCAGGCGTTCATTTGCTGAGAGGCCAGCAGCGATGACCGCACCGGTCCTCTATCAGAGCTCCTTATCTCCCTGGAGCACGTCTATCCGACCCTCTATCTTGCCCATCACCGTTCTATCAATTAATTTCACGTACCGAATCTCATTTCGAAATGAGAGGCCGCACGATACCACACCCGAACGCTGCGGCGCCTGGCGGGTAGGCAACCTCGACTCGGGCGTGCATGCGTGCGTTGCGGGCTGGCCTACCCTCGCCGCTCGCCGGCGTTCCTTTACAAGGTGGACGGCTTTAGCTAGGAGTTGTCAGCACACACACTTCTCGTCGCAAGCTGTGCCTCTAAAAGGGAGGCGCACGGAAAGTACGGGGAATTTAAAAGGGAATGTCAGAGGCAGAATTTAAAATTGAATCGAATTCCGAAAAAGGCGGCGGCGCACCGTCAGTCCTCCCCGCCAGGTAAGGCCGTTGCGTTCCGTTCCCACGGCGTCGTGCACTACACGCCCGCTAACGGGCCGGCGTTACTCACACAACTCGTCGTTACGTCGCGTTTCCGTAACTCCTCCGGCCAAGGCTGTTCGCCCTGCGCTCATCTTCATGCACCCGCTGCTTCTCTCCCTGGTGGCGGCGCGCGGAACGGTTCGTTAGGGACTCGTCTGCCTGCTCTAGGAGTTGGCCGTTAGCCATTACTCTGCGCGGGATAGTATGCGGCCACAAAACGCGAGGGCGCAGAGAGCGCGGATACTCAAACGCAGCCTTTTTGAAAACCGTATCGAGAGGCTCTCATCAGTCGAGCCCAGTCCGCAGCGGTCCGCAGGCTGCTAGAGGTTCGGCTGTCAGAGTCCCTCCGGCTCCGGCCGAGGCCGCCGACGAGCGGTGCAGCATCAGAGGTAGCGTGCAGTGTTCAGGCAGCGCCAGTGAAAGTATTCGTTCAATTTGGACCAAAGTTATTGCATTGTCATTACCTCTGTGCGCCGCGCTGCTGGCCTGACGGGCGCGCGGACGGACCGCGGCCGGAGCAGCATGGCCTCTTCTTCTTTCTCTCTCGCTCCCACGACTGCATGACGAAGAGAAGGCCAGGTCTGATGAGAGACCATATCCTTCGCTGCTGCAGCCGGTGCAGCCAGTCGGTATCAAAACACTCACCAGCACGGCGCAGCAAGGTGCAGCTCATGATGCACTTCGCTTCCCCGTTTCCCTTTCGCCCTTCGGACCCGGAGGACCCGGAGGACCCGGAGGACCTGGAGGACCAGGAGGACCCGGAGGACCCGGAGGACCCGGAGGACCCGGAGGACCCGGAGGACCCGGAGGACCCGGAGGACCCGGAGGACCCGGATCTCTGCCGCAAGATAAACGGCTGGGCGGAACGGGGCTCACGCAGCCGCCATTAGGCGCCAGATCCTCGCCTCATCACATGATGACCATGGGAGTGTTTTTACAGCTGGATCATGCATGAAAGCTAAGCAGAGGAGCTAAAGCTTTACATCTCCGGGCCGAGATCGGATCAAGCCCGCCTTGTCGATGGCTAGGAACACCGTAATCCCTTAGCAGATGAGACTGCAATTTATTTTTATAAATGGTTTTTGTCACTATGAGGCGGTGGCACAAGGGCGGTGGGGGTGGTACTGGGCGGAACGAGGTAGAACAATGTAGAACAAAGTGGAACAAGGTAGAGCAAGGTGGAACAACGTAGAACGACGTAGAACAGGGCAGAGCAACGTAGAACAAAGCGGAACAAGGTTAGAATAGGGCGGTACAAGGCGGAACAAGGTAGTATAACGTAGAAAAAATTAAACAAAAAGTACCATGGTGATGCTTCAGCGCCAGCTACAACTTTAATTCTCGTTATTTTAGATCAGCCGGTTAGCAGGCTACAACTACAACCCCCGCAGCGCGTATTTCGGTGACCTTTATGGCATTATTTTTATTTGTAACAGAACGGAAACCTCGCGCAGACACAGGCCCTCCCCCCTTTACTGTCGTGGGAAAGAGAGAGAAGGCGATGTGTCACTGTCGAAGCAGGTGCAGTGCGCACGCACGCCCTGCCACGCCCCCGCCACGCCCCCCGCCGCTCACTCTACATCTCCTCCCGACGGCGGAAACGTCGTGACTTTTGGATGGATGGATGGCACCCTGATGGCGGCCGTGCGCCTCCTGCCTCGGGCATGACCACGACTACGTCACGCGGTGACCAGTCGTGACCGAGAGAGAAAGAAGAAAGACGGGCGGGGAACACGTCCCGCGGCAGGCGGTGAGAGAGAAAGAAGAAAGACAGGCGGGGAACGCATCCCGCGGCAAACGCCATGCAGAATAAATCAATTTGTAAACGAAAATTTCAGATTAGCACTCAGATCAGCAGCTGCTGGTAATTGAGTACTCCGGAGAAGCCCGAATCGGAAGTAAGGTCAGAAAGAAGAAGAATAACGGCGAAAATATGAGAAATCGAGTGATTTTTGAAGGGCAGCGGGGCTCCGAATACTCGATTCCTCATACTTCCACTGCATTCATCTTCTTCGTTACGACTTCTCACTTCCGTTCTGAGCTTCTCCGTAGTACTCTATTCGAATAACGATTCGCTCCCCAGTTTAGTCTCTAAAGTGTGAGGTCACACCGATTATTCGTATCGTGACGCAACGCGCCGCTTCCGTGGCAGCTGCTTCGGGGAGAGCACAGAGATAATAGCGCACACCGTCCTGCTCGCGGTGGCGGTGATCTCCATGCCGCTGCTGGCAGCCGCTAGCAGGCGCCTGCGCCGCCTGCCATGTCACGTGACGTCACACAGGTCCGGCCGACCGGATGCCAATTGTTTGTAAGGTTGTGCAACGCGCGGCGCCGTGTGTGCTGCCCTCTGGCGGCCCTGTACTGCACTGACTGCACTGCTCACTGCACACCGGGCAGAGCAGGTAGGGCTGTCGGGCCTTCAGTGCTCACTGTGACGACTCAATCGCCCGCGGAGTCACGCTCAGCATCAAGGAGCCATCGCCCAAAGTTTGAGCGATACACTCTCAAAAAAGAATGCTTGAATCAAGCATAATATGCTTGATCCAAAGCAATTTTTAGGCTTCGCAAATTCTCCGCCAAGCATAATATGCTTGTTCCAAGTCTGACTATGACTATGCGCGATTCAAGAATATCATGCTTGACTTAAGTATCGTCACAAGTGGCGCCAAGCTTCGTTATGCTTTGGAACATGCTTCATGTGCTTGCAACAAGCATCATGTTCTTTTATTTAAGAAACTCCGCCAATAAGAATCCTCATTTAACGTACATTTTGCGTTAGTTCAAGCATTCATTTTTGAGAGTGTAAACGACTTGAGGCATTGCTGTTCTGAAAATTAACTGGGCCTCTGAGACATAAGAGCTAGACGCAGCTTGACGCCAGGGTTCCAAAAATAGTGTCATATGACCTCCTGGAGGTGTAAGTTGGGGAGGTGACGGGTGTGCTGTACCGCGTGATCCATGCGGTGATCTGATGGTGAGGACTGCGAGAAGGGTTGGAGGAGGCAGCCGCGGCGGCCGCGGCCCAAGAGAGAAAACGGGGAACGGAAAGGCGGGGAAACAAAAGGACAGAGCTGTCTGTGCTGTCCGTATTGCGTTCTGTTGCGAGGAGCGGCATGGCGGCGCATGGCGGCGCATGGCGGCTTGGCCTAGCTCAGCTCGCCTCATCGCCGATCGCAGCACCCGCAGCATCACGGCTCAGCACGGCTCAGCACGGCCCAGCACTGCCACGGGGACCCCCCGAGGACCCACCGACCGCTCCGGCAGAGAGCAGAGTTCCGCGGCGAGACGAGACGCCACGCCGAAAACTGTTCGTGAGGAAAATTGCGGCAGTTACGTCCTCTTCTTGTCTTTGGTCTTCTGGCTGCGCCTTGGCTGCGCCCGACTGCGCCCGGTGTGGCGCCCGGCCCCCGCCGGCCTGGCTCTGGGCTAGGCTCC
Organism: Odontothrips loti; assembly: GCA_038380765.1. Taxonomy (NCBI): domain Eukaryota; kingdom Metazoa; phylum Arthropoda; class Insecta; order Thysanoptera; family Thripidae; genus Odontothrips; species Odontothrips loti. The sequence goes on along the minus strand of CM076248.1, from coordinate 7,508,530 downwards.
ACGGGCCTGGTGCCGGGCCGGGTCGCGCACCGTGCCGTGTCGTGCCGTGTCGTGCCGGAGGGGAATCAGAAGAAGAGGCCCGCGGCCGCTGAGTGCGGCGCTGACAGGGGCCAGGCCGCGGACGCCTGTCCCGGACCTGGACCCTGGAGGCTCCAGCCTGGAGGATCCAGCCTGGAGGCTCCAGTTTCCGTCGGCATGCCGGCCACTTCCAAACTGAACAAAACAAGGGCCCCGAATTCCTGCCCTGGAACACTCTTGCCAAACTGCACACGCTGCCGGCGTTTGGTTTTCGCCACGGATTCCGACCCCCCGGTGGCTGGTCGGGGCCGCCTTGGACCTCGCGGAGGTATGCTGGCAGCGCGTGTAAACACACGGGGCCGGGCTGCTGCAAACACCGCGGCTCCGGCTTATCGGCAGTGGGAGGCTGATAGCAGTGCAGCCGAGCCACGCCCACACATCACGCCGCCCCGCCGCCCCGCCGCCTCGCCGCCCCGACCTCTGATTGCACCTCGCTGACATCAGCAGGAAACAGGCGACCGCAGATTTTCAGCGCCGCCCTCTTAGAAAACGTTTTCAGACACTTTTTATTTGTTTTCATTCAATTTATTTTTTTATTTTTTAGGACTTCTTCTTTAGGCCAGCAGTGTGACAGTGCTCCGCGCTTCTAGGCCGCCATGGCTGGTTGTTGTTGTGGAAGGTGCCTCTGCTCCGGGGCGCGCCCCGGCCCCGTTACAGTACAGCCGCGTCAGGAGGGAGGAGTGGGAAAAACGGGCGAATCGGCCAAAGCCTAGGCCTCTAGGCCTGCGGCCTGCCCGCCCGCCTGCCTGATGTCGCTGGCGCTGCGGTGCTGCGGTGTCGGCAGCGGTAACGACCTGCTCGCCATTTAGGACTCATTCCCGGTCCGCAGCCCTCGGCGGGACGCGTCTGCCACTCTGGGGGCGGAAAGCCGCGAGGAAAGGCTCGCCGGATATAACAAGAAAAGAGGCACTTGACGCTGCAGACTAGGAACGACAGCCGTGCGGCGTGCGGCTGTACAATTCCATCCGTTAGTCGCGGGGAAATACTCGTCGTCCAAACGCAGTGAAGATCATTTTCGTCAAACCGAAACAGAAATCCACTGATGTGTCCAGTGAGACACAGTTGTTGCTCGCTCGGGTGTGTACGTATTTCAGACTGACGAATGAATGGGACGCGAGCGCCGACTCACCCGGCTGCTGCGCTACTGCGACACGGATAGAAGACACTTCGAGATCCACCCCCAGAATGTCGAGTCTAAGTTCAAACAATTTTTCTGAGTGTGGACACAGAATTACACTCTCAAAAATGAATGCTTGAACTAACGCAGAATGTACGTTAAGTCCAGATTCTCGAGGAGTTTCTTGAACCAACGGACATGATGCTTGTCGCAAGCATATTAACTAGAGGTACGCTCCATTGTTCTGCACGTAATGTGGCGAGTGTAGCGTAGCAGTTTTTAAGGGAGATCGTCGCGAATCGACTTTGTCTGAGGCGCCTGCAAGCGCTAGGGTACGCCGACCCGCAATGTTAGCGCGCATGCACGAGTCTTAGTTGCCTACCTGTCGGGCGCCGTAAGGCAGGACGAACAAGTGCATCGAAAACATGCGGGTCTATAGTGCCTGTGAAAGTCCACGATGGCCAACCTGCAAAGCACAGGTGTATGATGGAGTCATTGGTTTCGGCTTCCTACCTTGCCCTGAATATGCATGCGGGTAAGCTCAGACCGGAAGCCGAGACGACGCCAAAGAAGAAAGGCGGATCTTAGATCTTGCTCATCACACGTAACGCGCAATTTATAGGGCCACCAAGCCCATACCTACTCTGCTCGGCCGGATAATGTGATTCCTCAGACCTCGTGGAGTAGCTCTACGCGTTTTGACTCAACGAAATAGTCTGAACAGCCCAGCTGAGCCCAGCTAATATTTCAAACTCCACTAATCAAACAAAACGGCTCGTCATATTTTCCGCCAATAAATATCGATTCATAATCTATGAGTTAAGCCCGGTCTGTTGCGTGGTGTTTCTGAAAAGTGTGTGAGTGACAGACAGACAAACGCACGACGATATTCGTCGCGTGGTCCGTTTGGAAACATGGGCTCGCTACGCTCGCCAAAAAATTTCGAAGGGAATAGGCCCCATTTAGTTTGTGCCAAGCATAACGAAGCTTGGCGCCAGTGTGACGATACTCGAATCAAGCGTCATATTCTTAAATCTTGTATAGCTATGCTTGGAACAAGCATGTTACGCTTGGCGGATAATTTTCGATTCAAGTATCTAATTTTTTTTTTACCAAAGCACATTATGCTTGATTCAAGCATTCTTTTTTGAGAATGTACCGAACAGCCCGACATTGAGAGGTCACCTGTGCTGTACTACTGTACCAAACACAGTTCTGCCCTTTCTCGTGCTTTCCGCGGCTAGACGGGCCTGGCGATAGCGCCCATGGCATGGCAGCCCGTGGCAGCCTGTGGCGCCAGCGTGCCGTGCGCCGGCTAGATAGCCCGCCAGCAGTGCAGGTGCGGCCAGCGCGCCGAGCGGGTAGGCAGCCCATCCGGCGCGGCCGCACCCAGAGCTGCGGAGCTGCGGGCTGCGGGCTGAGGAGAGGAGCCTGTGGGCGGAGCCGGGCCGGGCGCCGAGCCGGTGCCGAGCGCGAGGAGGGAGGAAGAGGAACCACAGACCCGGGTATCATCGTCAAATTCCCTGAAAAGGAATTTCCGTAAAACTTTCGACTTTTAGCGGCATAGACAAATTATTTTTAGTCATTTTTCATAGGTTCGTTATATTTCTCCCGCCGTTGCCCATAGAAACTATTTTTGTCTGTGGTAGCCGTGTGGTCTAGGGAGCTGCGTCCCAGTTGGACTGGGAGCCGGGTTCGCCACCCGGCGTGAGGCGTGCCTTTTTTTCGTAAATCTCCGACTCCACGTTATTTCTCCTCGCTGTCTATGGCGTGTCGTTTAAACGCCGCGGTATCTCCGGCTGAGGGCGCACCACGTTGATGCGCAGCTCTCCATCCGGCCGCCTCGGGTTCGATCCCCGGTTGAGAGCTTCTAGGGGTGCTAATGAGAGAGCATCCCGAAGGGTCGTTACTCGTTACCTATGAGAGGGTATCCGGCTCCCATGAGAGGGTATCCGGCTCCTATGAGAGGGTATCCGGCTCCTATGAGAGGGTATCCGGCTCCTATGAGAGGGTATCCGGCTCCTATGAGAGGGTATCCGGCTCCTATGAGAGGGTATCCGGCTCCTATGAGAGGGTATCCGGCTCCTATGAGAGGGGCTCCGCAGACTTCCTATACCTATCCTTTACAATCACCTAAAAATAAATAACAAGGGTGTGAGGTATTTCATTTCATTTATTTTTAATGTTTTGTTTCGCCCTTTTAATAAACTATTTACAAGGACCCCTTTCCCTTTTATTTTTATTTTTTACACCAAGAAGGTTTATACATAGTGTTTTAGGCCAATGAATTTATTACAAACTCCCATAGCTTCGGTTAACGACTCAGTGCTGGAATCGCTGGAATTGCTCTCTTTTTTTTTGGCATGATGGGCCCAGGCAGGTGCATAGACAACGAGTCGAAGTGCGCACTCTGAACAGCTGTGCTCACCCTTCTCTCTCTTTCCCTGTTGCAGGTGCTCCGCGTGCTGTCCTTCTCCTACAAGTCCAAGGCGGACGCGTTCGGCGACTCGAACGGGCCGGGCGTGTTCCGGAAGCTCTCGGACGACGCTGCCCTGCCCACGCCCCGGCCTACCCGCGCCCAGGCCGCCCCCGGCCCCGGCGCCGCGGAGTCCCCCGCCTTCCACCACCAGCCCTTCGCCAGCTCCACCCCCAAGCCAACGGCGACCACCGCGGCGACGGCCTTGTCGCGCGCGGCCAGCACCGTGAGCCCGGTCGGCGTCCCCGCACGGGGGCTGCCCGTCTCCCGCAGCAAGTCCGCCGTGCCGTCCGCACGACCCCCGCCGTCCAGGCGCCTCGCGGCCGGCGCCGGCGACGCCATGCGCATGCGGGCCCCCGACGTACCGGTCGGCGCCACCGTCGTGGTGCTGCAATCTGGCGGCGACGCTCCGAATCAGGACGAGCCCGCGTTCGCGGAGCGCCGGCGGGGGAGAGGGGAGCGGCTGGCGGTGGCGGGCACTGCAAGCGTAGGCTCCGGCGGCGCCGTACTGCTGCACTCGCTCGCGGAGCCCACACCGGCGGCCGACTCGGCCGGCATCGCTGTCTCGGACCACGAGCAGCACCTTGACGCCCACGACGCCGTGGACGCGCTCAGCATCGCGCTTTCGGGCTCCGTCGTCGAGGAAGGCTCCGCGCTGGGCTCGGCCTGCTCCTCCGTAGCGGGCACGTCGTCATCGTTGGGGGCGGGGGCGAGCGCGGCCGGCCTCACCGTCGGCCGCCACCACGGCCGGGGCGGCAGGGGCGGCGAGGGCAGCAGCGGCGGCAGCGCCGGGGACGGCGGCGGCAGCATCGGGGCCGGCAGCGCCTGGAGCCAGCCCAGGACACCCATGGGCTCCACCACGCAGCTCATCCAGGGCAAGGCCCGGCCGCACTCCACGGTGAGTACACACCCACCACTTTAAAATATTTATTGATCTACCCACGGCATGCGAAACCGGTATTCGAACCCCAGCACCCGAGTACGTAGTAGATGCTTGATGGAACCTGGTTCTTCCAACCATTTCCTGTGCTGCACTCTAGATGAAACGCCCAGGCTCAGACATTCCCTGTGCGGAATAACCGCAGTAACGTGTCGAGCTCTTCGGGTTGGCCACCCCTTTCTCCGCAGCTTGTAAACCGAGTCATTTGCAACGCAAGTCTCCCCTTAAACGTGCTCCGCTTTGCTCCGCTTTGCTCCGCTTTGCTCCTTTCTGCGATCCGCCGTACGGCGCGCGGCCTCCCCGCAGGCTGCAGGCTGCAGGTCCAGGAAGTGCCCGGCACGCAGCATACGGTCTCCCACCGCTACTGCTAAATGGCTAGGATTGGCTGCACCTGTTTATTGGCAATGGGCCCGCTCCCGCTGGAGTGCGTGGCGGGGCGGGGCGGGGCGGGGCGGGGCGGGGCGGGGCGGGGCGGGGCGGGGCGGGGCGGTGTTCCAGTGCAGCGCGCCGGCTGAACGTAACTGCCCAAGGCTGGACAGTGCAGTGGCCAGGCCGGGGCCGCCGCCTGCTCCGCCTCGCCTCGGAGTTGCTGTTGCTACGTGCAGTACTCCATTTGTGCGCTCTTGCGTTCAACTCTCCGCACCGCAAGTCGGCGGCGCTGCCAGGCCCTCGGCCAGGCCCAGTGCCGCCATGTGAGCCGCCTGGCCCGCATGGACCGCGCCGGCGCCCACGGGGAGGCGGCGCCGCCCCCGTCGTCGCGGTGCTGTCGGTGCACGCCGTCGGCGTCGCCGCCGCGACGGCCGCGCCACCACCGGCACGTCGTCCGGGACGTGCTCGTGCAGCAGTGCGTGGACGTGCAACACCAGTACCGCGCCACCGCCCGGCCGGGGGCGTGTCCCCAGGGTACCCGCAGCCCCCGCGGCCCCCGCGGACCCCGCCGGCAGCCCCTGTCCCTGCACCAGGCCGTACACCTCGCCGGTCACCACGCCCACACGGTAGGCTACGGGACAGGGAACGGGACAGGGCAGGGCGCGGACCCGCCCAGACAATGCGTTTAACAGTAAATGCGGCCGAATCCCGGAGGCTCGGTGCCTTGCGTACCATCTTCCCGACGGTCCTCAGACATGGCCTTACTAAATTTCCCAATTTTAACGGATAAAATGAAATTTTGTTGTATTTTTCGAACGCAATATGTTTGTACCAACCCACGGACATGAAAATTGTGTCTGAGACACTCATGTTTTTTTCATGTGGGTATCAGGGGTACAAACTCATGCGTGATGGTACCCTGCATTTTTTGTGCCCCTTACCTGTGGATTAATTAGGCACATTGTCTTACCCTTGTGACCGACAGGTGTTTTACTATCATCTCCCTGTCCCTGTCTCTCTTGGCTGACCTTGCCTCGTCGCTGGTGTCCCAACAGCCTGTCCAGATGGAGATGAGAATTTGTTTTGTTTGGGCCCGATGACAGCAGGCGCACAGCTAATGATGACCAAGCTATGTTTTGCTGCTCTGCCGCACCCGCCAAAGGGCAGCGCGAGTCCTCGTGGTTCGCTTTTAGAGACAGATAGTTCAGCCCTCGAGAGGTGCGCTTTGCGCTCGCTTAATGAACACCACTAATTTGCGACTGCAATGAATGGCGGCTACCGAGAATCTCTCGCAGATTTGTGTGTGTGTGTGTGTGTGTGTGTGTGTGTGTGCGCGCGCGCGCGCGCGCGTGTGCGGTTTTATGTTTGCCGGCCTGACAGTGATGCAACCCGGCGTTGACGGCACTGGCGGCGTTCGGTCCGGCAGACACCCTGCAGTAATCGATGCCCGATGGAGCCACCTGGGGGCCGGGGCCGGGGCCGGGGCCGGCAGAGCAGAGGCCGTCATACTGATTGCGCACAGCACATCCGGCGCCGGCTGTGGCATGGCGCGCGCCAGCAGCGCCAGCAAGACGCTCGTTCTCTCCTAACGATCGCACATGGACGGCTTACGGCTTACATCACGACGCACGCGGCGCGCGCCGCACTCGCGACACACTGCACTAATAAGTGTGTTCCAGAGCAGCAGCGTGTCACGGGGCAGTGTCTTCCGCGGTGGCGCTGAGCTGGGCCTCGGGACCGTCGTAGCACACATACGCGTCCCGCAGGTCGCAGGAGTCTGAGCGCCTGTTGGGTAGGCAACCTTGCCCTTTGAAGGCATGCGTGTCATGCGGGCTGGCCTACCCTGCCACCCACAGGCGCTCGGCCTCGTCGTGGAGGACTCCGGGGGCCTGGCCGGGCATGTTGCCTCCGGGCCTCCGGCCTCCGGGTCCCGGCGGGTCCCGGGGCTGGCCCGGCCCCTCGCACACGCCACTCGGCTGCCGGAGTATGCGATGCCGTTGCAGCCGGCATGGTCCGCTGGCCGCCAGGGCTGGAGCGGTGCTGGAGCGGTGCTGGAGGAGCTATGTTCCAGTTGGCCCGGCCCGTGGGGCGACCGGGCACTGCTGGGGCTGGAGGGAGTCTCCGGTTCGAGTCTCCAGTCTGGAGGTCGCCGGGCGCCCCGGTCCGGCCACGGGCCACGGCCTAGGCTCACAGTGTTGCATAAGGGCCGAAGCGCCGACCTTCGTGGCCCCGGTGCTCTTGCGGCTACGGCCGGTACAATGAGGGTCTTCGGGGCCTTCCCGACGACGGACAGCCGGGATGCGTCCTCTCCCGCGGGGTTGCTGCTCACACGGGATAGTCGGGGAAGAAAAATGGAGTAGTGTGCACGCGTCCTCTGGCGGGGTGGGGGTGGGGGTGTGCTGTGTGCGCGCTGTGAGCAGCGTGCAGCGCCCGATCCGATGCCAGATAGAGCGGACACGAGCCTTACAGTGAATAACCACGGTCCAACGGCTCCGGTCTCGGCGGGAGCCGGCGGGGGCCGGCGGGCGGCGGGGGCCGCCGGGCGGCGGGGGCCGCGGTGCCACGACCCAACCATTGTCGTCGGCTGACCGCTACGCGATGGCGACGGCAGCCAGGAATCAGACGTCGTGTAACCACGTCGTGGTCATGCAGGTCGGTAGGTTAGGTTGGATTAGGTTAGGTTAGGTTAGGTTCACGTGGGCGCCCGTGTGCGGCGCTCACGAACAGCAGGCAGCCCCACCATATCAGCCCAACCTGCTGTTTTGGAGGGACATACTGTTCTGAAGGACCTGCTGTTCTGACTACGCCTCACGCCTCTAGGAGAGGGCTGCTTCATCGAGGGGTCCACAACTCGAGACAATCAGTGTACACATTTTCAGACAATCAAACACAATCATCGATTAAAAATCTTAAAAAACTGCATAAACATGAGGCTTCAGCTGCATTTTAGGGCTAAGAGCAGCCGTAAACCGCCATTACTAGACTAAAATTTTAAATGTTCTGCAAATTAGTTGCAAAAATCGACACAATCAACACAATCAGTGTACCTTTTTCCGCAGAGTTGTGGACCCCTCGTGCTTCATGGCACTGTCAGATCCGCTCCGCTCCGCCCTGCTCCCTGCTCTGCTCCCCGACCTCGGTGAGAGGCCTAAGGCCTCAGGTTTCACAGACTGCGCCGGGAACGTCTCCGTGCGCGAGGCCTCGGTCCAGATTCCAGATCCAGATCGATGGCCGGATCACTAATGCGCGGCGAACCACCGCGGCGCTACATCGCACCACGTGTAGGAAGCAGAGTGTGTGTTTTGGGGCCCACCAGACTCGGTTCCAACGCGTTCATTACATCACCGAGTGTCCCCGTTCCGTCCCCGACGGTAGTGGCGGCGGACAGTAGAACGTTGCCGTCGGCTCCTTCCGATCCGCCCCCCGCCCCGCCCAGCCCCGCCCAGCCCGGCCCCCTTCGCGGGCCGCATCATGTGGGACTACTTGGCCAACGCGGCTCCCTGCGGTCTCTCGGCGGGGGGTCGCGTAACCACACGGCACGGTAAACACGGGGTGTATCGCGGGCACGTGATCGGCATTGTCGGCATTTGCATATTATATGGATTTATCGTGAATTTGCCATCAAATCACGGCGAGACGCTGCGGCCGGCGGTATATGCGCATGCGCGCCGCGCTGCCTCGTAGCGGAGCGGGCACGGGGCATTACTTTTAATGGGCGTCTTGTCCCGGAGCATATGAGGGTACACGGGTTGGGTTGGATTGAGTTGGGCGGGTCTGTACCATTTGTTTATTTAGGAATAACAAGTTTGTTGCCCCTGTGGTAATCGCAACGCCGTTTGTAGAGGTAGGCAGGACCGTTTTACTGATCGAAAACGATGTCATCCGTGTCATCAAACAGAGGAAACGAGTTTTAGTTTTTTATTTGATTTTGAATCGTGGCCCTGATCTCAAAAGGTGATCGTTTTAATCGGGACAAAATGCGACGTCGAGTAGCAGTCTTTAACGAGCCGCAGAGGACCGCGGACTTGTGGCGGCGCACGCTTGCCCAATAGTTTAATTAATGGAACTCGTATGGCTTGCGTCGGCGGGAAAGGAGGAAAAAAACGAGTAGTAAACGTTCCCTGCGGTTTTCGAGGTAAAATTGAGGACAGCAGAGCGGCTTTTGTGGGGCCGCGGTCCAGAACGTGTGGTGAGTGCGCCTGGCACCGTGTGCCGTGTGGTCTGTGTGGGGGAGGCTGGGCCGTGCTGCTGGACCCGCCTGAGCCCCGGGCTGAGCGCTTCCTGCTCCGGGCAGTGGGGTGGCTCCGCCGGCGAGGGCTCGCCTCTAGGGGTCAGTAGGCCGGGCTCTAGCCTGTCCCCAGGCGCCCCAGGCCCCCCAGGCCCCCAGGCCCCCAGGCCCCCCAGGCCCCCTAGGCCCCCAGGCCCCCAGGCCCCCTAGGCCCCCAGGCCCCCCAGGACCCCAGGCCCCCCAGGCCCCCCAGGCCCCCCAGGCCCCCTAGGCCCCCCAGGCCCCCCAGACCCCCCAGGACCAGATCCACATGTCGCCGTCGTCGCCGCCCCTAGCCGTCAGACGCCCGTCCGCCGGCCCGTGCTGTTATGCCCGCCCGCCGCGCGCGCCGTTGTATAACGCCCCTGAGGGGGCCCCGCCGTCCACCCGGTCCTCTGGTCGCGGGGCCTAGCAGGTGCTCCGGCGGGGGGGGGGGGGGGGGGGCCTTGGGGGGGTCCCTGCCTGCGTGCGATCAATTGGGTTGGGAAAGGAAGCAAAGAGTTATGGGTCGGAAATGGAGGCGACCGATTCACGCCAAGACGAGTCGAGCCGAGCCGGTGGTGTTGGTGTTGGAGGCAGGTTCCCTTCTCTCGATCGGGTCGGGTCGGGACCGCCGGGGTAGGAGGCCGCAGTGTGTGTGTGTGTGTGTGTGTGTGTGTGTGTGTGTGTGTGTGTGTGTGTGTCTTCATGCGTGGGGTGGCGACATAGAGACGGGAGGCATCCAGGCCACGCCGAGGACGCGTTACTTCCGTCATCGCCCCGTCGGCCCCGTGGGGCCGGGCCGGACGTCCTGCCCTGCGCCGAGCCTTCCGATCCTCATCAACGCCGTCATCAGCGAGGCATGCGGCGCATCCTATGCTCCTCCCTCTCCTTCCGCGTTGACGAGCAGACGACCGCGGAGACAGTCTTCCGCGTGACGGGAAGGGTAACATTTACTTCGCCATGGGTTCAAATACCACCGGGTCCTTGAGACGTTTCGCGCCGAACCTTCGACTCCGGCAGCCTCGAAGGGCTCTCCGAAGGCGACGCGACCCTTCAGCCCGCGGCAGCCACCGCGACGTTGACGACGCTTGTTTTCTCTTTCTCTTAGAAATGGGCATAATTGTCCGCGTCGCAAAGCACAACAGCAGCGGCGGAGCCGAGCCGAGCCGCCGAGCCGTGCCGACGCTCGCGGGGCCGGGCCGAGCCGAGCCGGGGCCGCGTCCATACCGTCGCGGCGCCGGCTGCTGTCGACGCTGTGACTCTCAAATCACTCGGGTCAGCGCCGCTCGTTGGCGTCGAGTCGACCTGTCCAGTCCGAGCCGTTGGCGGCGAGGCGGGCGAGGCCTGGAATGGGACCCCCGCCGAGCCGAGCCCAGCGGCCTCCGATCCAAAGGCCCCCGACGGCACGACGGCGGCTCCGCGGCTGTTCATGTCGCCGTGACTGCGAGTGCAGGCCGAAGCCGAAGCCTCGTCCGCATGCAGTGCACATCCCGGCCCCGCACACTCCGCTCACCGCTTTGGCAAAAAAGGGGGGAAACGGAATCCGCAACGCCGCGCAAAGACAAACATAGATCCTTCAACGCCTTGAGCCGGTCCGGTCCGGCCGCCGACCGCAGCTGTCGCCGTCGGGGAACGCTACCGAGCGCTATACCGACGGCGATCTCTCCCCCCGTCCCCGATGGTCACCGGATTGGACCCTGCGCACCCCCACCGCCGTCGCCTCGTCACCCAGGACCACTCCCAGGGAATCACTGCACTGCCTCTTGCTGATTCTTTTCAAATTACGTTTTGCTGGAAATTTTATCGTCCCAAACTAACCCTTTTTTGAGATTTCTTCTACCTTTCTTTATTTTAAATATATTTTAAGTAACGTATGTTTTACGTCTCTTTTTTTTATTTGACGTAGTCCATCGGTTTAAAAATAATTTAATCCCCCCCCCCCTCTAGGGCCGGCCATTCTGTGCTATATCCCGTCGGGTCGTGAACTCGTTCTCACTTTCGGGGCCCACAAACCAGGACCCGATCGCTACCGGACTTGGAGTGACCTGACCGCGGCACGCCGGCGGCACGGCGCTCACACTTTCCCGTCAACACGCTTCACGCTCACTCTTCTCACTCTGCTCCCCGACAGCCTCACTATCTATCGCTGACTTATGGCGCTCCCCGGGGGGGCCCCGCCGGACCCCGCCGGACCCCGCCGGCCCGGCCCCTGTATGAGGACGGCGGACTGAATCTCGTTGGCCTGACCGGGCCGCCAAAGTGGTGCGGTGCGGTAGCGGTAGCGGTGGCGGTGGTGGGGACACACGGAGGGCGAACGAGGCGGACCGGACAGCGGCCACCAGCGACCGCCGTCAACCCAGTGACCCACAGCGCAGCCGCTGCTGCTGCAACAGTGGCGGTGCACCTGGTGTGTGGGGCTGTGGTGTGGACAGGTGGGGTGACAGAGGCTACACCGTCGGGGAAAAGAACCACACTGAAATCTGGTTCCACCACAAAAAAAATATTCAGAAAAAAAATATTCAGAATAAAAAAATATTCAGAATAAAAAAATATTCAGAATAAAAAAATATTCAGAATAAAAAAATATTCAGAATAAAAAAATATTCAGAATAAAAAAATATTCAGAATAAAAAAATATTCTGAATAAATACAAATACGAAATTTGTTTAAAAAGGCTACGACAGATTGCTCTTTCCAGGCGCCTCCGAGTACCCTGGGTACGCCAGATCGACACAGTGGCGGGTTTTCCTATCAGTGTCTTATGGGTCAATTTATATGCGCTATGTTATTTTGTCTTTAAGGCGCCGATAGGCAACCCATTCGACTGCGCTGCATTGGCTGGGACACCCAGTACATGTATGAAGTCGTGGTTGGTTACCCAGCAGGCACCTCGTGGAACTTTACTGGGAAAATTAGGCTTGGCCTTGAGACAATATCGTGCACGTGCACGTGATTCATGTGTTGCACGGGAGAAAATGTGGACGTACTTTATGGACAACGCGTAACTCGAACCGCATGCATGCTTCAGTCGTTATTGCCTACATACGAGGCGCTATGTGCACCAATATCAAAAGCCATTTCCTGTGCAACACATGAATCATCTATGAAGCACGTGCACGATATTGTCTCAAGGCCAAGCCTAATTTTCCCAGTAAAGTTCCACGAGGTGTCTGCTGGGTAGGCAACCACGACTTCAGACATGTTCGTACTAGGTGTCCCAGCCAATGCAGCGCAGTCGAATGGGTTGCCTATTGGCGCCTTAAACACTGTAAATCGAAGAGCGAGGTTCTTTACCCAATTTGGGCAAAGTAAAACACATCGCGAGGGGTCTGAACGTCGCCCAGTTAGAGAAACGAACCCCTTTTAGGGCGGTTGCCCCCCGACATCGCTCTTTTAGGGCAAGATCCCGCGAAACCTCGGCCTCTTAGGGTGATGGTTTTTAACCTCACCCTCTGGAGGGCGAGGAAATTTGAGTCAAAAACTTCACCCTTCCAAGGGCGAGGAACATCACTCCAAGATTTACAGTGAAGACAAAATAACACAGCGCATGTAAATTGACCCGTAAGGCGCTGATTGGGAAACCCGCCTCTGTGTCGTGCTGGCGTACCCTGGGTACTCGGTAGCGCCTGGACAGAGCAATCTTTCTAACCTACTCAGCTAATAGCTGCAACGAGTATGTTTGGCTTCTGCTACGATCACACTGAGCCGGTATTTGAACCCAGGGGAACACGAACAAATTCGACTTCCCTGTGTTATTTGAACAAACTTCACCTGGCAGTTACGAGCGTCAGTCAGTAGAGGCTGGGGCGGACAACGTACCAAAGGCAGCGAACGCCTTCTCCAGCTTTAGGACCAGGGTTGGCAACCGACAGCATGGTGCGGCCTGAGAAGCTCTTCCTCTCTGGTTGTCTTATTGTTCCGAATGTAGCTTTTTTAAACAAGTTTTGTATTTGTATATATTCGGAATATTTTTTTATTCTGAATATTTTTTTATTCTGAATATTTTTTTAAAAAAATGTGGAGTCTCCGACACCGACAATGATTTTAAAATTTGTAGATTATGAATTCTATGGTTGTTGTTGTTTTTTTTTTTGGACGAATATACATTTAGTATTTAATTGCAGAGCTGAGGTCCATTTTTGTGACGTCAATGCTTTTTTTCTGAGTCGCCAACTACCCCACTTCAAATTAATGAATTCCGGATTTTGGATAAAGACAAATTAGATAACATTTTTGAGAGTGCTCTGCCGCGCGGTCAGCAGCAGCTGCAGGACGGCCTGGTGCAGCGGTGGCGGCGGCGGCGGCAGTAGCGGCGGGCGCTGGCCGTTCCGGATGTCCGCGCCGCGGGTCTCGTCCGCCGCGTTGTGCGCCAATGTGTGTGGAGGGAAAGGAGAAGGATCGGGAGAAGGAAGGGGAGGAGAAGGAGGAGGGGCCGCGGGACTCGACCCCGTGGGGCACAACTCAACCCGCAGCGCGACCCGTCCCGTCCAGCGCCGAAACACACTCTCGATGCAGCAAGGCTTCTCCTCTCAGTCGTGGTCCGGCCGTAGGTCCAGTCCCAGTCCCAGTCCGGTCCCGCGAGTCGAGCCGAGCCGAGCCGCGTACGCCTGGTCAGGTCTGGTCCTGGCCTGGTCAGTCCCCGACCGGACCGCTGTGTAGTGCCGTGCCGCCGTGGTCTGGCAGCGTGTGCGTGTGCGTGTCCAGTGCGTGTGTCGGGGTGGGTGGGTGTGCTGGTGCAGCTGGCGGCGAGGTGCAGCGATAGGCGAGTGCAAACGGCCGCTGCACTTCGCGTTGTGCCTCTCGCGCGCCGTCCGCATGCCCTTGCGTGTTAGTGTGTGTGTGTGTGTGTGTGTGTGTGTGTGTGTGTGCGCGCGCGCGCAGGACGGATAGCGCCCGCTTCCTCTCCTGAATGACAGCGACCGCTCCCGCAGCAGTTCGAGTTCATCTCCCTGGATATCGGTGACGATGTGGTTCGTGACGACCAGCAATGGGTCCTACGACCCTCAGCTCATGACGCGACTCCACGACAACATGACCAGCGTGCCGAGCAGGAGGGGGGCCGTCGGCCACCCCGGAGGACTAGTGCACCTCGCGGGACACCCTCCCATACTCTTGGCCACTCACCCTGGCGTGATGCGGCACGCTGTCCAACCCTCGGGACCCTCGGACGGCGGCGCCATGGTCAGCCCCGTGAGCCCCCAGATGTCGAGGATGCAGCAGTACGACCACAACTGCTTCAAGAGCGCCCTGCACCACAACAAGCGGCCGCACCGGGGGCGCAAGGCGGCCTGCTCCTGCTCGTCACCCACCCCGTGCACCAACCCCGGCTGCACCAACAAGGCGCCGCAGGGGAACAGGGCCAGCAGGTCGTGCTCCAGGTCCACCAAGCACCACAAGCAGCACCACAAAGAGCACCACAGGGAGCACCACAAGGAGCACCACAAGGAGCACCACAAGGAGCACCACAGGGAGCACCACAGGGAGCACCACAAGGAGCACCACAAGGAGCACCAAAAGGAGCAGCAGCCTTGCGTGCACCAGGCTCAGGCCCACCAGGCCTGCGGGCGCCGCTGCGAGGACGGGTCGTGCTGCAGGCGCCACGCCCCCCAGCAGAGCCAGCAGAGCCAGCAGAGCCAGCCGCAGTCTCCGCGCGTGTACCACATGTACCGCAGCGTGAGCGCAGACCGCGCCCGCGACGTCCTGCTGGTGGAGCCCGCCTCGGCCGCGGCCGGCGCGCCGCCACGCCCGGGTTGGCGGTCGTACGAGACGCTGCACCGGCCCGCGCGCGGGGTAGCCCAGGTGAAGCAGGCCCTGGAGCATGCGCTGGTGCGCAGCTTCCACCCGCCGCACCTGGACTACGAGAACATGGCGTGGCACCGGCCCGTCGACGCCCCCAAGTCCAAGGCCCACGGCGAGGCCCCCGAAAAGGGCGCGGCCAACAGCAGCCTCCGCGACGTGTCTCTGCCCGGCGGGGACGTCCTCCAGCGGAGCCTGCGGCGGGCGCGCGACGAGAACATCTACAGCAGCCTGCGGGACGTCCGGGACGCGCGGGCCCTGCGGGATGTGCACCGCGAGGACTGGAGAACACCGCCGGAGAACACGCTGCAGCGCCGACACCGCCAGTTCTCCTCGAAGAGCTCCAAGCCGTTCCGCCCCACCTCGGCGGAGAACGTGCTGCACCGCAGCCTCAAGGACCTGCCGCTGACGCGGAGCCAGGACGCGCCGCTGTGGAGCTTCCGGCCTGAGCCCGTGTACAGCAGTCTGGACAATGTGCGCTTGGGCACGGGCACGGGCGTGCTGGTCGTGGGCCCCGGCTCCGGGACCACCCCCGCGCTGGGCCGAGCGCCGCCCCCACTCGCCCTGCGGAGAAACGATTCCGGAGGTTCATGGCGTAGCCACCGCGGCGGGCGGCCGACCCTCCTGCTGCCGCCCCCGCAGTCCGGCCCCCGCCGCCACCCGACTCCCGCCCCCGGTGACGGCCCCGCCGTGGTCACGGCGCCGCCGCCGCCCCCGAATCCCGGCGTGGACAAGACGGCGGGGGAAACCCTCACGACGGCGCGGCACTCCAAGCAGCAAGCGCTGCCCCTGCCCCCGCCACCGCCGCCCGCTGACAAGACCCTGCCACTCTGCCTGCGCCCGCACGCCTTCGCACCCGGCGGAGCGCCCCGCGCGAAGAAGAGGGACAAGAAGCCCAAGTATCAGCACCTGGTCGACGACAACAACAACGGCAGCGGTGGCAACGGCGACGAGTTCATCCTGGTCAAGGCCAAGGATGGCCTCGCGCTGGACTTGGACGGCTTCCCCAGCGTCGTGTGTCCCGGCTGCGGCCAGCACCCCGACGTCCACGTGCCGCCCTGGGCCCTCGCCGCGGTGCGACCGGTGGGTACCCGACTTGGGACGGCGACCGCCGATATCGGTGACCTCCCTTCGACCGGAGGACCGGAGGCCAAGGCGTTGCTTGCGGAAGTTCCTTGGGGAACAGACTTAGGGACTCAGCGGTAGTCGGCAGTTCCCCGCAACACGGCAGCTGAGCGGAATCAAAGTAATGACAAGACCGGGGCAGGGGCTGGTGGCGAGGCCTGGTGGCGCGTGGAGAAAGTATCGCTAATCGTCAGCTAGTTTAGGGCGGCAGCGCCATGGCGGTGCCGTGCTGTGCCGTGCGGGGGGCTCTGAGCTCTGTGGCTCTGAGCTCTGCGGCCCCAGTCGCGTCGAGGCATTTATAATGAGGCGGTGAATGGGTGGGGTCGGGTCGCATCCCGTCCCGCCGCGGCCTGTCGCATGCAGCCGCTGCCGCTGCCTCCATGACCTAGGCCTGGGCGGTATTTCAATACATGGACTTTCAATACCAATATTTTTTATGATGACATTTCAATATTGCGGAAGGTATCAATATTAATATTCATTACTGGATATCGATGCATTGACTCTCAACATTTTAATATTTCGTATTGAACAACTCAGTGACGTTGCACTTTAGGCAATTTTAAATCATTCAATATTTTTAATACTGCAATATTTCCGATATTTAAATATTATCAATACATTTATCGATGCTAAATATTGACATTGACAGAAAACTCAATATTTTAAATTTTGGATATTGATATTGGACACTGCCCAGCCGTACCCTACCCTGACTGTCCTGGTGTTCCGTCGAAATGGACGCTCCGCTCCGTCTCATTCATTCCGTGTACACACACACACACACACACACACACACACACACACACACACACACACACACACACACACACACACACACACACACACGCACACACATACGCACACACACACACACACACACACGTACACACTCACATTACTAAAACGCTCTGCCGTCATATTTCCGACTAATTATATTTTTTATCCTGTCCGTCGGCAACCAGGACGGTAGAAGGGAAAAAAAAGTGGCCGCCGGCCGGAGTCGAACCCTCTGCCCTGCCGCCGGCCCGCCGCGGTCACAGCCGCACGCCCCCCCCCCCCCCCCCCCCACGCACGCCACGTCCGCTACTACCGCGCCCCGGCCTTGTCGCCTCTCTGTTCCGGACTCTTGTTATTAGACACGTTTAAGTCGAGAGGAGGGGAGGGGAGGGGAGGGGAGGATTCGGTGGGTGACGTTTTACGCGTATCTGCGCGGACACCGACACAATGACGGCGGCGGCTGGCGGCACATCGCGATAGCGCCCCCGGCTGAGGCCCAGGCCGTAAGGGCCGCGCAGAGCGGCGCAGAGCCTAACCACTCCGTGATCCCCGCCCTGATAGGCTGCCCGTGGTCACGTGACGACCTCCACCGTCATTACCGTGACGACGGCTCGGCCCGCTCGGCCCCGACAGAATGTGCATAACTTGAAACGGCGACGCGAGGCACTGCAGCACTGCAGCGCGGCGGAATTATGTCAGGTTAATAATAAGAGTACGGCGAGCTGAGCGCACGTCGCACGGCGCACGGCCGTGCCGCGGGGGTCTCCGCACCTCTCTGCTCTCTGCTCCTCTCTGCTCTCTGCTCCTCTCTGCTCTCTGCTCCTCTCTGCTCTCTGCTCCTCTCTGCTCTCCGCTCCTCTCTGCTCTCTGCTCCTCTCTGCTCTCTGCTCCTCTCTGCTCTCCGCTCCTCTCTGCTACTCTCTGCTCTCTGCTCCTCTCTGCTCTCTGCTCCTCTCTGCTCTCCGCACCTCTCTGCTCCTCTCTGCTCTCTGCTCCTCTCTGCTCTCTGCTCCTCTCTGCTCTCCGCTCCTCTCTGCTCTCTGCTCCTCTCTGCTCTCTGCTCCTCTCTGCTCTCTGCTCCTCTCTGCTCTCCGCTCCTCTCTGCTCTCTGCTCCTCTCTGCTCTCCGCTCCTCTCTGCTCTCTGCTCCTCTCTGCTCTCTGCTCCTCTCTGCTCTCTGCTCCTCTCTGCTCTCTGCTCCTCTCTGCTCCTCTCTGCTCTCTGCTCCTCTCTGCTCTCTGCTCCTCTCTGCTCTCCGCACCTCTCTGCTCTCTGCTCCTCTCTGCTCCTCTCTGCTCCTCTCTGCTCTCCGCTCCTCTCTGCTCCTCTCTGCTCTCTGCTCCTCTCTGCTCTCTGCTCCTCTCTGCTCTCCGCTCCTCTCTGCTCTCTGCTCCTCTCTGCTCTCCGCTCCTCTCTGCTCTCTGCTCCTCTCTGCTCTCTGCTCCTCTCTGCTCTCTGCTCCTCTCTGCTCTCTGCTCCTCTCTGCTCTCTGCTCCTCTCTGCTCTCCGCTCCTCTCTGCTCTCTGCTCCTCTCTGCTCTCTGCTCCTCTCTGCTCTCCTGCTCTCTCTCCGCTCCTCTCTCCTCTCTGCTCTCCGCTCCTCTCGCTCTCTCTCTGCTCTCCTCCTCTCTGCTCTCCTCTCTGCTCTCTGCTCCTCCTCTCTGCTCTCTGCTCCTCTCTGCTCTCTGCTCTCTCTCTCTCTCTCTGCTCTCTGCTCTCTGCTCCTCTCTCTCTGCTCTCTCTCCTCTCTGCTCTCTCTCCTCTCTGCTCTCTGCTCCTCTCTGCTCTCTGCTCCTCTCTGCTCTCTGCTCCTCTCTGCTCTCTCCTCTCTGCTCTCTCTCTCTGCTCTCTCCTCTCTGCTCTCTGCTCCTCTCTGCTCTCTGCTCTCTCTCTGCTCCTCTCTCTGCTCCTCTCTGCTCTCTGCTCCTCTCTGCTCTCTGCTCCTCTCTGCTCTCTCTCTGCTCTCTCCTCTCTGCTCTCTCCTCTCCTCTCTGCTCTCTCTCTCTCTGCACCTCTCTCTCTCTGCTCCTCTCTCTCTCTCTCCTCTCTGCTCTCTGCTCTCTCTGCTCCTCTCTGCTCTCTGCTCCTCTCTGCTCTCTGCTCCTCTCTGCTCTCTGCTCCTCTCTGCTCTCTCTCCTCTCTGCTCTCTGCTCTCTCTGCTCTCTGCTCCTCTCCTCTCTGCTCTCTGCTCCTCTCTGCTCTCCGCTCCTCTCTGCTCACCGCTCCTCTCTGCTCTCTGCTCCTCTCTGCTCTCTCCTCTCTGCTCTCTGCTCCTCTCTGCTCTCTCCTCTCTGCTCTCTGCTCCTCTCTGCTCTCTCCTCTCTGCTCTCTGCTCCTCACGCAGGGGTTGGGTTATGCGATCGCAGAGCTCCCGCCCCGAACCGACTGACACCTGACACGCTGACACGCGCGTCACGGCACGGAGGAGTGTGAGCTTGTCGGCTGCTGGCGTGTCGACTCCACAACATCTTGCTTCTCTTCTTCTCCTTCTTCCTGGTCGCGGGTCCCGGAGCCGCGCACTGCTCCCGCTCCCCCGGCAGAACGTACGCCCTTTTCGTGATCGCTGTGTTACAAGATATTAGTCCATGGCCGGGCGCCGCTGGCGCTCAAGCGCTTCGTGCCATAATCATGAAAACAACGAAACGACACGACAAAAGAAGGAAGAGGAAATGCGCGCAGATAGCCCAGCCCAGCCCGGCCCAGCCCGGCCCGACCCCGTCTCCCGTCCCGGCTCCTGGCTGTCCGCCGGTTACTTCTGCACTGAATATTGAGAGACAGTCAGTAACTGCCGGGTTGTTGGGCCCGCAGCGGGACGAGACGGGACGGCAGCGGGCAGGGCAGGGCGGCAGGGAGGCAGGGAGGCAGGGCGGCAGGGGAGGCAGGGCCCGGGGTGCCCGGAGCCGGACAGCCGGACAGTCCACCAACCGGATCGGCCGGTGCATCGCCGCATCGCCCCGCCGGCCTCGCAGTAATTGGAACTCAGGCATATGAATATTATACGAGTGAGCCGATGCCACTGCTGCAGGCTGCAGGTGGTGAAACGAGACGCCGGCACCGCGGGTTCCGGGTTCGCTCCTTACCCCCGGCGAAGACATTTTTCTTTCTGGGTTCGGCGGTGTAAGGAATGAGCCAAGACCCACCCGCTTTTCTTTCTTTTTTTCTTCTTTTCCCCCCTTGTTTTTTCACATTTTTTTTTCCCGGGTCCGGGGTACGCTGAACTCCATAGTGCGAACGGCAACGCGAAAAATTGTTCGGTATGGAACAGAACAGACTCGGCTCGGCAGCCCGCGGCAGCCGCTTGTCATGAGCCCCGTTTTCTCCCCCTGACACGCCGCTACGCTGGCTACGCCGCTGACAATGTACCTGGCAGGGACGTAACACGTTAACACGCCGCACAGCGCAGCGCGTGCAGGCGACACAATAGTGACTGCTGCATTTCCAATTCCAACTGGAGGCGGCATGGCATGGCGCCACCAGCGCAGCGCCCGAGCAACGACCCCCGGCTGACTCCTTGCTCCTCTCTTTCTCACACTCATCCCGCTGCGGTGCCACTCGCCGTGCGAGACGGAGACAGATAGTGTACGTGTGTGTGTGTGTGTGAGCCGGGTGAGGCGGTGAGGTGAGGTCCGCGGTTGTCGCGTCGCGCGCCGTGCATTCAGGGTGGCTGACCGGACCACCGCGACTGCGGCCTTTACTCTTCCTTTCTGTCTCTTCCGCCCCGTCCGCGCTGCGCCGTGCTCCGCGCTCCGCTTCCACTCCTCGTCACCCGATAATGAAACTTTCCTCATCAAGTCCCGTAATGAGACCAGTCACACCCTGCCTCCTGCCCCCCCCCCCTCCCTCGCTCCGCCCCCCGCGCGACCTGAGGAGGACCCCGAGGAGGAGGAGGAGGTGGTGGTGGTGGAAAGGCGATCCCAGGTGACATTCGACAAAACAGCGAATCCTGTGCCATTTTCTCTCCCTGCTGCCGACTCGCCTAATTAGCAGGAGCCGCGCCCGTCTCGCCACGCCGCAGGGCCCGCAGGATGGTTATGCGGGCCACGCGAGCAAGCGCAGAAAAAAAAATTAAAAAAGAAATAAATATGAATTCGAAGAAAACAGCCGGGAACAACTTCCCAGGCTGGGCTGATACCAACGTCAAAACAAAGATGGCGGCCGGTATCGCGGCCGTTTTCGGTTACAATCAAAGAATACACGTTTATCAGTCATGACCCCAAAAAAAAAACGAGACCGGCTGTACTGGCGACGAAAAGCCAAGCAGTTATTAGACTGGCCGTGCGAACCTCTTCTCCGGTGATCGATTGAGTATCGTCTGCTCTCGCCTGGGCAACGCAAGCCAACTCTTTTTGATATTTAAATACCAAATTGTATCATTTTTAAAATGAATTATAAATTGGCGCGTGCGAAGTCATGGCCGGTTCTCGGCCGGGATCTCCCTTTCTTTGACCTTCCCTTCCCGTGCGCTTGTGTGCGTGTGCACGAGCTGCGGCCGCCAGTCATTGCGAAAGGTCAGTGCAGCAGCCGGCAGCAGCGTTCGCTAGTCAGCGCCAGGTGCAACCCATCCGACCCGGCCCGGCCACGTATTTCACTGTCACACACGTCACCGCACCTCTGCCGATGAACTGGTGACGCGACACAAAAGCGGCACAATAGGGTGCTCCAGCTATAAGGATTTGACCGGAAGTAAGAAGAACAAAACGACTTCCAAAATGACGGTACCCTAGTGGGGGAAATAAGGCAGTGGGCGCGCGTGCGCACACCGGCGTACCCAAACCCTCACCACCTTGTTTAAGAAGTCATTTTGTTCTTCTTACTTCCGGCCAAATTCTTAGTTGGAATACCCTATTCACGCCACACACGGCAGATATTCACGCCTGCTCTCTCGGCTCTCCCCGCTGCTGGTCCGTCGCGTGGAACGCATAGTGACTGTAGGACTGTAGTAACGGCAGCCCAGCGCTCCGGCCGCAGCCGGGCCAGCCCAGCCGTGGCGTCCCGGCCGTCGTGAGGAGAGGACGGGGGTCTTTACCAGCGACCTGCATTTCCTGTTTCTTCCGTGTCCCCGCTGCAGCACTTTAACTGGTTTTCGCGGAGGGCCATCATCGCGATGCACGCGGCGCCGCGGAGAGGTTCGAAAACACGGGCGGGGAAAAGTGCGGAAAAAGAAGAAGTCCCGGCGTGTGTTATTCGCCTGCTTCGCCCGCTTAGCCCGGAGCGAGCGAGCGGCCTGCTGGGCTGGACAGCCTGGGAGCCGGCCGGAGGCCGGGACGGAGGCAGGCCTAGAGGCAGGCCTAGAGGCAGGCCTAGAGGCAGGCCTAGAGGCAGGTGCAGCAGGCCTAGAGGCAGGCCTAGAGGCAGGCCTAGAGGCAGGCCTAGCCCGGTCACGATCTCATAGACGGACACCCGCCCGCGCCCGCCAGCCAAAGATAACAAACGGGACGGGCGGACGGTGTGAGATTTTTAATGAGAAAGTGCGAGTCGAATTAACGGCCGCGAGTTCTGGGGAAATTAACGCGGGCGGCGGGGCGAATGGTGTGGCTGGGTTCGTTAGTATTGACCACTTCTCAGAAATGATCACTCATTCAAAAGAGCGCGGCTGTTGCTGTGTGTGTGTGTGTGTGTGTGTGTGTGTGTGTGTGTGTGTGTGTGTGTGTGTGTCCCCAGTCTATTTGGAGCGTTGCTCCTCGGGACTTCCCTTATCCACCTCCTCTCTAATGCTCACCATGAACACGCTGGGAGGGTGAGACACCGAAATGCAGAGGGCGGGGGAAAAATCATACGCAAGGAAGTGTTTCTGCACTCTCGCCGCACAATAACCACTTCTTCTTCTGCTCGTTGTTACAGCCAGTGGTGGAAATGGGGGGGGGGGGGGGGGGGGTCGCCCCCGACATCAGCAAAAATACCTAGATCCCCGCCCCCTCCCTTCTCTGTGCACGCCTCTGGTTACAGCTGCTCCGCAGTGCGTTCGTCATTTTTTTCTGATGCAAAGATTTGAAAAAGAAAAAAGACGGAAGGAAAAATGCACTCTAGAGGTATCGCGCCCCGCCTGCTAGCTGGCGCTCGCTGGTCCCTCCGGGCCCCGGCCACGTGCCGTGATGGTCAGTCATACAGCGCCTAGTGTTGATGATGATGATCTCGAGGTCTCCACCGCCACCCGCCGCCCAGCCGGAGAAAGCTTAAGCAGCACCTCCCCGCCCCCCCGGCCCCCGCCGGCCCCCGCCGGCCCCCACCGGCCCCCGACCTCAGAGGCGCCAAAAAGCTTTTTTAATTTGAAACTATCGGGCCAACGTGACACGATTGATTAGCAGCGGAGGAGGGAGCTGTATCCTGGCGTGGGCCGGCACTCGCTGTATGCCTATATCGCTTCGCTGTAATCTCGCCGGGCTCCGCGCGGGCTCGTGTGGTTCCTTCGGCACATCACTGACCATCTGACCACGCAATGCGACATACCAAACTCATATTCTAACAACTTTCACCTCCCGGCTGTGCTGTGCTGTGCTCGCTGGTTCCTCTCCCGAAACGCCTCCCGACCCCCCGGGCGACCCCCGCCGGCCCCGGGCCCGCCGTTTGGCGTACGCGCTCACGCACACGGGGCGAGCAGGACTGGCCACCGGCCGTCTCCGCGTCGCAGCGCAGCCTCGCTCTGTCTCTCTCCCGCTGGCGCGCGCGCCGCGGCCCGCAGAGGGGGTGCGACGAGGACGACGACGGGCGACCCGTTTCCCTACGTGAGAGGCAGGCGTGGCGTATTCGACCGGACTTGCCGAAACGCGCACGGGACGAGCTGTACCGCACACGGCTGCATCGGCCGGCAGGGCGGGGCGGGGCAGGGGCAGGGGCCGGGCCAGGCCCGGTCCGGTCCGGTCCGGTCCGGCGCGCCTCAAGTCACCCCGTCGACACTTTGTAACATTTTTGTTTTAGAAAGTGTCCTTTTTACGCAACTTTGCCCATCGCAGCAGTGTCGCGCACGCCACGCACGCTCACCGTCATTGGAAGCTTTGATATGTTTGTGTTGAGAGCCGCTCTCTAGCTGTGTTTCTCTGTTCTGTTCCAGTGCGGGGGCGCATGGACCCTGGACGCCGCCCTGGCCGCCTTGTCGCTGGCCGCTTCGCTGGGCAACCTGGTGCGGCTGCCCCGGCTCGTGCTGCAGTACGGCGGAGGTGAGCAGCAATTACGGCCGGGATGAAAAAAAAAAAGGAGAAGTCAAGGGAGTAGTATATTATTACGCCTCCCTTTTCCCTTAATGGTTTTCCAGTTTTCCTCCTTCCTCGAGCTGGGAAACGAGAAGGAACAGATAAAAAGAATGCTATGAAATAGCGAACGGGACCTACCGGGCGAATGCATTGGGACTGCTGCACCGTGACGTTCACTGCGTAGCCAGTGGCTGCTAGTTGCTCGGGGACATGCTTCCAGGCGCGTTGCACAGCCTTGTGGCCAGCACAGCACAGTCCAGCTCCGGGCCGGGCAGCCACAGGTGCACATCAGCGGGGCTGTGTGTCACTCAGGCCCGCCGGGGCCCAGGGCTATAGCCAGAGCTAGGCGGGGCTGAACCTCGAGTGACCTCGAGTCATCCAGGGGACCCAGCGGGATAGGGCGGCAGGGCGTGTTAATCTGTTGATCTCGAGAGCAAGACGAAACGCACGCCCCCTTTTCATCGCGCAGGCCGGTGCGCGCACTAATTTTTAATAATTATTTTTTTACACGTAAAAATAAAGCCCCAAATTACGGGCGGGGCTCGGCTCGGCGTAGTGGCTGCGGACCGTGACGCGCTCCTCCCCGCGCCGCGGCCGCGCTCCCGAGGCCTTGAGGCCGCGCACCGCACCTCCCCGCCGACCTGGACCCGCGGTCACCGCTCGGCCCTCTACATGTGCATGTGCAGGTCGAGGTCCTGCCACCGGCTCTAAAGCCCTGACCTCACCTAACCTCAGACCCGGCCGGCCTGACACTGTTCGCCCTCCGGATCATGTCGTCGCGGACCCGCTTGCGCCCACGACACTCTTGCCGACGGGGCGCCGGCCGGCATAGCGCCCGGGCCACAGCCCAGAGCCCAGCCATAGCGACAGCCCGCGTGCCGCCAAAGTAGGCCGGGGGGCCGGGGGGCAGCCATTAGGCACCAGGAACCACGGCGAGGCTACTGGCTTTATATGTACACACATTTAATAGGGTGTCCCCGATCCGGTATCGCCATAGCCGCGGCTGTCCACACAGGAGTGGCCAGGGCGGCGGGCCAGAGGGGTTGGGAGAAAGGGAAACTGGAAGTGCAGGCGGGGGGGGGGGGGAGTGAGGCGAGGGGACGGGACGGGACGGGATGGGGCGACAGGATGGGAGGATGGTCAACTTTTGGTTTCCTTCAATGATTCAATCCTGCGGCGAACCGTCCCACGGCGTCGCACGGCGCGTCCCAGCCATGTGCACACACGCGCGCGCGACACACACACACACACACACACACACACACACACACACACAAACACACACACACAAACACAACCTGTTGTCCGGGCCCGGCTGGAAAGTGGTCCGTGGTCGCTCATCAAGGCAGCTCCAGCAGCCTCCAGCCTGCTCTAGCGCCCCGACTATGTGACGGCCGATTTCATTCCCATACCGACGACGTCGGGATGCGCCTGAACGACGCTATGCAGTCAAAAGTGCGACGCGGAGAGAAAACGGAGACGGTCGCTCTCGGTCCACATTGCACCACGGCGAGCCGCGGGGTGCGGTGTTGAGCCTAAGAGCCCGCCGCCTGGAGCGTAGGCAGGCCCGCCGAGCTCCCGTGCCGTGCGGGACTGCCTACCCTGACTTGGTAAGGCGCTCGCCGGGCTCCCGTGCCGTGCGGGACTGCCCGCCTTCTTCGCCGGGCTGCCGTGCAGGACTGCCTACCCAGTAAATCAGTGACCAGGACTGTGCCCGGCTCGCCGGGCTCCCGTGCCGTGCAGGACTGCCTGTGCCGTGCACCTGTACAGCCGTCTGCTTGGGCGTGCCTGCAACTTTCACGAGCGTCCCGGGACTGCCCGCCTTCTTGCTGCAGTAAATCAGTGACCGGTGCCCGGCTGCGTGGCCGGCCGGCCTGTGTGCACCTGTACAGCCGTCTGCTCTGCAACTTTCACGAGCGTCCCATCCATATTGCTGATCCCCCCCCCCCCCCCTGCCCCTCCAGCTGCATGATAAGGGTCGCCTCTGAGCGCGGTGCGGAGATATGTTGCAGGCCGCCTCTGCAGTGCGTTACCCGGCTGCTGACGACTTCCTGGACCTGCGAAACTTTGAGGTCTTCTTATTAACCCCTTTCACTTCTAGTGAGGCGTGTAGATTTGCAGAAAACATCTTCGCAAAAGTCCTCCCCACTCCCGAAAAAAAGGAAGAGAAATCGGTGGTTCCTGGTTGCGTTGTATATATTGGCTGTCATAACGAACGAGGGGCCAGCGTGACCTGCAGTGCGTGCGCGGTAGCGGCGGCGGTAGCTGCGGCAGCGGCTGCGGTGGCTGCGGCAGCTTGATGACCGAGTGCGAGTGTCACGACCACCAGCCGGGCCGGGACGGGACGGGCACGCTGCCGGCAGCGTGTTTTGGAGTTCGGCGCGGCGAGGCGTCGAAACGAGAGCAGGCCGGTGGTACACGCTTCCCCAAAGGCCCCCGGCCGGCGTGTGCCTGACACCTTGCGGGGGGCCAGGCGGCCGTGTTCCAACCGGCGACATTTCCTAGTTCCGTTGGGAGAGAGAGAGAGAGAGAGAGAGAGAGAGAGAGAGAGAGAGAGAGAGAGAGAGAGAGAGAGAGAGAGAGAGAGAGAGAGAGAGAGAGAGAGAGAGAGAGAGAGAGAGAGAGAGAGAGAGAGAGAGAGAGAGAGAGAGAGAGAGAAAGAGCGAGAGAGAGAGAGAGAGAGAGAGAGAGAGAGAGAGAGAGAGAGAGAGAGAGAGAGAGAGAGAGAGAGAGAGAGAGAGAGAGAGAGAGAGAGAGAGAGAGAGAGGGGGGGGGGGGAGAAAGAAAAGGTGAAACTCGGACACAGTTGTGAGAGTTTTCGAATTAATTTTTTATTTACAGAATTTTAATTTTGATAACGCACAACTGACGTGCGGTTTGGACGCGAGATGGTTGTGCGTGATGTCACAGGCCGCGGCGCTGTGCCGTAGCCTTCACCTCACTTCACCTCGGAGGGGGTGCGGCCGGCCGGAACAGTACGGGCCGGGCGGGGCAGAGCGGGGCCGGGAAGGGTTCATTGTCAGGGCCTCGCCTCGCCTGGCGGCCTGGCCTGGCCGCGGCTGGCCGGGCTTGGCCTTGCGCGCCCGCACCTTGCTTGGAGGCGTCTGCCCGCTGGCATCGAGCCCTGCTGCCCCAGCGCAGGCTGGCTCCGGCCTCCAGGTCCTGGCTGTCAGCATGGCACGGGCATCGACAACGACAAATGCAACTGATTTCTCGTCCGCGAGGAGTTTGCGAAGAACCCCACGTTCGCTTCCTCCCGTTTTCTCATCTCGCCGTGTGTGTTTTTCAGTGGGATGGGATGGGCAGTGGACTGCACTTCCGGTCGTGCGTCCGGCAGGCCGCCTTGCCCTGCCCGGGGAGTCGGGGGAAGCAGTTTGCGAACCGTGATGGCGCGGCGAGTCGGAATAGTAATAAGTACGGCGTGCGGCCGGCGCGTGGCAGGCGCGTGCCCCCCCCCTCCCTTTTAGAGACCTCCCCCCCTCTACCCCCGTACCGGCGCGGCGGATTCAGTGTGTCCGCGCGCGCGGGTTCGAGTACTGACTCCGGACAGATCGGCATATTCGATATCGTCCACAGGGCCCCAAGCGTTTCCTCACCCGGCCCAGCCCGGCCACGGCGGCACCCTGGCGGGACGGGTCTGCCCTGTCGGCCCTGTCACACCCCTCCCCGGCCGCCGGCCGCCTCTGGACGATGTCTTTGCTAATACTGATTTACGCGCGGCAGGACTAGGTCTGGCGGGGACGTGAGGGGAGGGGGTGCTCCAATTTAGCGCCGCTTTTGGGGCGCCGCCGCCGCCGCCGTCCGACGCCGATCCGTCTCGTCCCGAAGGACCGGTCCCCGAGGAGCCCAGCCCAGCCCCGTCCGAGGCCGAAGGGCCCTTTGTGCCCCCAGTGATTGACGCGCAGCGGTCCTGGCCGAAGCCGCGCCGGTCCCGGCCCGGGACTGGGGCCCTTTATTGCTGATTCACAGGGTGGGCACTCTGGCAGCGGCACCAGCAGCCAGAGCCTCTCTCCCACTCATTTTTCAGTCCGGCACGATGAGGTTGACACAAAAGAGTCGAGACTGGCCGCGACCGACCTGGGCTGGGCTGGGCTGAGCTGGGCTGGGCTGGGCTGGGCTGGGCTGGGCTGGGCTGGGCTGAGCTGGGCTCTGTTGCTGCCATCGTTATTTTGCCAACGAGCCGCGCCGGGCCGGGGCCGGGCAAAGCGAGCTATTAGAGCGGGCGGCTTCGGCTCGGCACCATGGGCGCAGGGCGGCAACGGAGTGTTGGGCAAATGGTGGGAAAGGGCTTGTGATCAGAGGGGGCGGGGGGCACACCAGCCGGGGGTCTGTGAAGTTGGCGAGCGAGCGTACGAGTGAGCTGGCCACGGAGCTGGCTGTATTCAAGCCGCAATTTTTTTTTTTTTTTTCAAAGATGACGGGCTGATGGTCTGTTGACCGTTGGGGACAAAACCTATGTCGTCCCGCGGCCTCCGCCAGGAGCCCAGCCCAGCGAACTGATCAACTTCGAAGATTTTACGGGAACCAGTGCTTTACGGATGCTAGTTGGCCCCGGGACACAGCACTAGAACCCGCTACCCGGCACCCGGCACTGAGCCTGACGGATTATTAAATTAAATCGCCGGCGCAGATGCGCGTCGCTAACTTTACAGACATCAGGCAGGGGCAGGACAGGGCTGCTTCACCCCCATGCGAGACCAGGGCCAGGGCCTTCTCCTTCTGGTCCACGGCGGTCGTGCTGTCGTCGGCGCTGCAGATACACAACTCGACTCGATCTGACTTGGTGCGGCCCGGCGGCCGCGGCTCCTAGGCGTTTTCCAACGATTACCGGTACACGGCCGGCGCGGCGCGGCACGGCCACCATGTCCGCGATACACGCCCCGCCCCCCGCCCCGCCCCGCCCCGCCCCCCACACGGCACGCGACTGCCTATTGCCTGGATGCAGGGCCGGCGGTGCGGCTCCCGGCCCAGCGCCGCGCCAGCCACACATGATGCAACACCACACCGCGCCCAGCCCCAAGTCAACGCAATCCGTCTTGATGCATTTTTACACCTTACAATACGTAATATCATCCTTCTTAGGACAACTAGAAAGTCTACCGAGTTTGTTTGTTTTTAAGTTTTTATTTTTGACAGTGGAATTTTTTTTATATTTTTATTATTGATCATTCAAAAACAGCAGTGGTAACAGATACATGTATGACTTCTGCAGGCTCCTTCCTGGCCGTGTACTGTGCGGTGACGCTGCTGCTCGGGGTGCCGCTGGCGCTGCTCGAGGTCGGCCTGGGACAGCTGTGCGAGCAGGGAGTAACGCGCGTGTGGCGGGCTGTGCCGCTCTTCACCGGTAAGCTCCGGGTTCAAATCCCGGCGTCAGCACGTTCGCTGTTTATCTGTAGAGTACTCCGGACAGGCCCGGAACGGAAGTAAGAAGTCGTAATGATGAAGAAGAAGAACGCTGGAAAAGGCATGAGTAATCTCGTGTTTGTCAGCGAAAATATGTGGAGTTCCCAACCCGATTCCTCATGCACCCCTTGCGTTCTTATTCTCATCCTCGATTACGGCGTCTTACTTCCGTTTTGGACCTCCCGGAGTAATCTACTTCTGTTCGTGGCCGTGACCGAGCAGATGTGTGGTGACGTGTGTCGTGTCAACAGGCGTGGGCATCGTCAAGGTGCTGCTGTCCTCCCTGCTGGCCATCTACTGGCCGGTGCTCATGGCGCTCTCGCTGTTCTTCGCCGTCTGGACCGCCAAGGGGCCCGTGCCGTTCAGCGAGTGCAAACACATCAGCGGCGGCAGCGGCCCGGTACGTTAACCGCCACCGAGCGGACCGGTCCGCTCCTAAACCGCGTGACACAATCATTTTTTAAATTTTTTTTTTTTTTTGGCGCATTAAAGCCGGCGGGGAGGTGGGTGGTGCGGGGAACCGTCTGTGGGAGTCGAACCCACTGAACCTGGCGTCGCGGAGACCCGTGCCAAACGACAGTTTGCTCCCCGCACCAACCCTCCGGCCCGCGAGCAGAGTTGCGGGTTCGTGAACGCCGCCTACCTCCCTAGCCCCTCTAATGCCGGACGAATATCGTGATGATTGTTCGAAGTGCTTGTTACTAACACGTCATTTTCCCCTCTATTCCAGGAGGGGTTTAGCTTCACGAGGACGTCTGGTGAAACGTGTCTGAAGTAAGTTTGACTCGACGAGAGTCGCCTCAGGTGTGGAGCGCCCGAACGGTAGGCAGTCCATTGTGCCGCGGTGCAGACCGGGTTGCCTACCTTCGGCCGGTACAGGCCGCAGCGCCTACCTCCAACATCTGTGTGTTGCACTGGCGCAATAATACCCGTTTCTTTCTGTTTTTTTTTTAAATCATAATTTTTTTATGTTTTTGTTTTTTAGGAAAACGTTTCTAAAAAGTCCTACGGAGGAGCCGATGTGGTTTAGTGTGACGGCTACCTTCCTGTTCCTGTTGTGGACGATCACACTGCTGTGGTGAGTTTTCACGGCAGATGCAAAGAGGGGTGGTATTTTTTTATTTTATTCTTTTAAATGCTGAATCTCGTCCGGTCTGGCTGGTGTAGCGTGTTCCGCGGTGCGCGGGGCTACCGCCGCGTGCTGGCCGTGCTGGTGGTGACGCTGGTGGCGGGGCTGGTGGCCGTGCTGGTCGACAGCGCCATGCTCCCCGAGGCCGACACGGGCCTGCAGCATCTGCTGCGCTTCGACTGGGACGCGCTGCTCAACGTGGAGGTCAGTGTCAGTGGCGATCTCATCTGTGTGAGGTCCTCATGTTAGGTAATTCCCCGGCGGTGACGTCATGCTCAAAAGACATGTAATGTAATCCCTCTTCTCTTCCAGACGTGGTACTTTGCAACGATCCAAATGTTCTTCTCGACCCATATTGGACTCGGGAATATCGTCACCGGGGCCGGCCGATTTTACTCCAAAAGCAATGCTGTGTGGTGAGTGTCGGAGATTGTGGCAGGCGCCAGTTAAACGTCTCCCTGTGGACCCGAATCTATGACCCGATCACCCTCTGTTTCAGGACCGCAATCGCACTGGTTGTGTGCAGCCTACTTGTTGGAGTACTCTGGACGGCAGTGGTTTTCTTGAGGCTTGGACAAATAATCCAACCAAATCAGCTGCGACAGCTGGTCTCATCGGACATACCCGAGACCATGGTTCTGACGTTGCTCTATGACTCAGCAGCCAGAGGCAATTCTGACCAAATTATTGCTGCTGTAGGGTTTCTTGTAATTGTCTGTGCTGGTTTTGCTTCCATGGTAAGATATGGGATGGTTGATACAATTAACACACGTAATTTTAAATCAATTTACATATAATGATAGTCATAAATACCCCGCCCGATTCCAGGTCCCCCTACTAGACACTGTACTGTCAGCCATATATGTGGAATCAAAGCGTCGCTGGGAATGGTGGAAAACTGCAGCTGTGTGCTGTGTGTCTGGCTTTGTCCTTGGTGCCCTTTGTATGATGCCTGTAAGTGCTCCATTTTTCCACTAAGAATATGAATTTTTGATACCATTACTGAAACCAAAATTTGATTTACAGGAATGGCTGTCACTAATCCATGTTTTGGATCACTACGTGGTCGGACGTTTGGCTCTGGCATGTACCGTTACAGAACTTGTTGCATTCGTCTGGATTTATGGCTGCGGCCCTCTCTACACTGACTTGGAATTTGTTGTAGGGAGTAAATTAGGTCCTTTATGGAAAATATTGTGGTGCCTGGCCCCTCTTTACCTTTTGGTGAGGAAATTGAAAGTGTGTTTGTGCAAGTTATTTGTAGCCCAGTTATTAACACTTATGTCAAATTTATTTCAGGCCGTGGAGGCGTGGTCAGTTGCTGTACTGCCATGGGATGGAATACTAGGCAGGCATGATCCGCAGTGGCAAGTATTGTTAGGCTGGGGTTTATATTTTGCAGGATGGGCAATAATTTGTGTCACAGCTCTGCGCCAAGTTTGCATACAGGTTGACTACAACATCTGCCAGGTATGTAAATCTTCTATTTTGTCTGTGTATTATTTTGGTAAATGAGAACAAAAAGTGTTTTAATTAATTTTTCACTTTTTCTTCCCCTTAGAAATTCCTCAGTGCAGTGAAACCATCTCGAAAGTGGGGGCCTGCAGATCCTATTTATCGACATTGCTGGATGCAGTGGAGAGATGCCACACCGGCCAATAAGATGGACCAAACTTTGCGAAGAAGAGGAACCCGAGATTATACTCATTCAGTTAGAATGGCAACAGCCCCTGATCCGCTAGCGCATTTTTCACACTTGCCCCCTTCAAGAGGATCTGGCCCTTTTTTCATTGATAGCAAAGCAGAACTTGCTGAGCATGTTTGTTGGCGGAAGGAAGTACATGATAAAACTTTTAATGTGTTGCACTGATGAAAAGAATTCTTAGATTCTTTCTCTATTATTTGAGAGTGAAAAAAAAAAAAATAGATACCTGTAGGACATTTTTAAGAAGTACAAAGTACTTACAAATTATGAGCTACTTTCACCAATTGACAGTTTCAAGTTCTTGAGATATTGTGAATATTTTCTGAAGTGATTGTTAAAGTGCGTACTTTGTGTCTAAACATGTGAAACCAAAGAAAGCTGTAATTATTGTGATGTACATATCCTCAAAATAGAGCCATGACACATATTGTATCTGTATCAACATTGTAAAAGACAATCTCCTCAGTATCCTTAGAACTTCAGCTTAAGTTTGTTTTTTATTTTAAATATAAAATTTAAGTCCAAATGTCAATGAATTCCATTAGCTTTAAGATAAACTGCTCATGTGAAAATGGATCTGCCAGTTGTTATAAAAAGGGACCATGTATTGAAGACTGTGAGTCAAGTACGACTATCCATGCTGTAAGTGTGCCATGAACTGGGAAGATACAACGAAACTTCCTTGTGAACTTCGTCAAAGATAGATGCAATGATCCAGGTGTTTGGTTTGTGCTGTGATGCACAACTTAGTCATTCAGGCAAAGATAGGAAGGTGCTACTAGTTAAGATACTATTTGTATTCATTAAACTTTAATCATTGAAGTCTGTTGTAGTTGAAGTATATAATTATTTAAGCTGTCTATATTTGTACAGTACAAACATTGTGAAAATCAATAAACCTTTGATATTAAAGAAATACATAATTCTATCAATGGTCCCACCCAGGAAGGCAAATAGTACAGAAATACTACATGAGAAGAAAGTATGTAAATTGTTGAACAGAGCATTATATTTCTCTTCTAGTTTATAAACAGAGGTATAAATAACATCACATATGTACACAGCAGAATAAAACCAGTAATTCAATGTGGCTGTATAAAAGATATGTCAAAATTGAAATTGCAATTGGTCCTTTAATTAGTCATCCTCTAAAGAAATTTCTTTCTTTTTCTTGAACTTCTTGCCATGCTTTTTCAAACGTGATAATTTTTTTGATTCCTTCTTCTTAATTTGCTTTTGTATCTTTCGCTTTGCTGCCTTTTCGGGCTCAGCCACAGCCTGTAACCATTAAGAGATGATTGAATTAAGACTTGAGAGTAAGCAACTAATAAATGGCTAGGCAGAGCAGCTGCCTCAATATTGTAAATACCATTACAATTCCACTACTTACCTCTTGCTTGCGCTTTATCCTCCGCTGTGCACGAACTGATTCTATCTGAGTTTGGAGCTGAGCCTGTGTTTGTAGAAAGAATTGAGTCCCAACAGTCTTCTTAATTAGAGTGCCAACTTCCTTTGCTAATTTACGAAGTTGGGCAATTGCACTGCCTTCTGGAGCAGGTTCATCACTTGAGAGTTCACGAACGATGGGTGCCAGCAAATGATGTAAAACTGGACGAATACATTCACCACCCAGCTTCACAACAGTAGCAGCAGCCCAGTTCAAAAACATTGTGCGCTGGGAAAAAAAATTTAAATAAATTAGTATTTTAAGCTTAAACTATGCCTTTAGCAATGGCAGCAGTCCAGGAGAGGTCAACATACCATGGTTGTGGATCGGGGTGCATGGACAACTTCCATATTGGCAACTCTCCTCATGCGTTTCATAAGCCATAAAAGGGACACAGTCTTTTTCTTTTCATCAGCCTCTTCAACATCAGCAGTATTTTTTACATCATCCTCCACAGTATTTTTTAAAATGTCAGCAAATATTATGAGATTTTTCACAATTTGAAGTAATAACTGTTGTCCTACATCAGCACCTGGTGAGAATTGAGCACAATGATCCAAGATCATACATTTTAGTCTTTGTCCAGTATTTTCTACAAAGAATCCTAAGTCTTCAGTTTTCAAACTCAAAGTGCCTTCTTCATTCACAACCATTGACAAGGTCTCAATATTTAGTGCATTAAGAATATGAGTGAGAGTTTGTGCAGCAGATAATCTTACCCACTCATGTGGATGAGCAAGTAAAGACTGAGCATGCTCTGTAAGATTGTACACATGACTGCTGTATTCATGTTTTGAAAGCCAAGAAGGGCAATGGTTGCATATCTTCAGAACAAGTTGCATCACCTGATACACATGGTGGTCTTTCATTCTTTCAGAATCGGTAATCTGTTTTGAACTATTTTCAATCTCATCATCTGTTTGAAGAAATTTTGGTTCAGTTTTAACCATGGATGGGGATTTGACAAATGTTCCAGAGTTTTCTTCAGATTTATCAACCGTATCTTCAGAACAATGGAACGAAAACTGTGCAATAACAGCAGGTAGAAGTTGAGGAAGATGTCTTTCAAATTCTTCTTTTTCACAAATGACAAAGAGACCACAAAGTTGTGCTGCCAGTCTGCGATGAGAAACTTTCTTGTCTTGAAGCCATAGCAAGCCTATATTGAATAAGCGATCGCGGTCATTATTAGGTAGGCGGCTAAGCATTTTACCAATGCACTGTGCCACCATTTTACGGCACTCGGGAGAGTCATCATTTACTAGCCTAGCTCCCAAGGTGAGGAAGAAAAGTCCACATTGTTTACTGAGAACACTTAGAGGAAAAGAAGAAATGATAGAGTTAACCATTTCAAGTGCTGACTCCCGACCTGGTTGAAGTTCATAGTTCATTTGTGATAAATAAAAGGAAAGATGTTTTTCAAGCTTTTTACCCAATGGGTAGTCCATTAGGAACTGATGAAAGACTTGTCTTGCCTGAATCCTTACATGAATGAGATCAGACGTAATACTCAAAGTAGAAACTTTTTCCATTACATCATGGATTTCAGGAACAATTAATTTTCTTGAGAGGATTGCTTTCAGCAGTGTAAATGCAGTGGCATGTTTGTGTGCATCTGCCACATCTTGTTCAGCATACAACAACAGAGCTTTCAATTGATCCTGGTCAAGGGTATGGTATTTAACATCCCTTACAAGAACAGCAACAGCTTTGAAAGCTGCAACGACCAGGTCAAAATTGTCTCCTTTACTTAAACCAGCAGCAGCAAATTTGTGAAGCAGGGAAAACATTGAAGCTGTTATAGATGAAATAGAACTGCGCAAACTGGGAAGGTCCATTTTCAACAGCCAACTAAGACATTGCATAGAAATTGTGCTTAGCTTCACATGCTGAGATGACAAACAATCATTGAAAAGTGGAACCAAAGGGTCCAAGAGCGGCCTAACATCCTGATCAAATTCCTTCAATTTCTCATGCTTGAGTTGGAAATAAATCAACCTCAAACCAAACTCCACAAATACATGGGCATTCATTCTTGCAGCAACTCTTGCAGCATCAGTGCTGGTGATACCAATACGTTGTTTAGGTGCTTCTTGAATGATGAAACAATCTGGTTTTTGGCGAGCCTCAATTTCCTTTTGCTTTTTCGTCTTTTCCTTTATTCGGGACTTTAGAGAAAGTGCTGGAATGCTTTCATTTGCGACACCCACAGCAAACACAAGAAGGGACGATGGAGGAATTAGCTTGTTCTCAGATAGACCAAGGACTATTTGACGCAAACACTCACTTGCTCTTTTCACAATCTTGTGAGAATGAGTACTCTGAATAATTTCTTTGAAAGGTATCAGGAGATTGGTAAGGTAACCTTCGCTGACAAACTGTGCAGTCAGAAGAAGAGTGTTGTAGCTTTTAGTGCTTTGGGCCTCATGAACTTTGGAAGCTACCTTGCCTTCTTCTCTCTCTTCTGCTGCATATCCAAACAGGCCATGTTTGCAAACCTCAATAATGTAAGTGATGCTATCATCAATGTCACCATGAGTGAAGGTTTCTTTCAATGTTATTAGAACTGCATGGAGGCAATATATTAATACATGGACTTGAAATCCCCTTGTGAGGAGAGTTGTCATTTCATGAAGAAGAGTACTGAGATAAGCGGGGCCCAATGAAATCATCACTTTCTGAAGTGTCTCTTTAGTGACTCGTCTTACAGATTCCAGACGCGATTTTAGGAACGTACACAATTTGATAAGAACCCCTGGCAAGTTTCTAGTAAGCATGACTTTAGGTAACCTTTGTAACAGTTTAACAACAGCAAATGCCATTGGTACTCTTAAAATTTCCTCTTCTTCTGCATCACGATCATGTGTTGCTTGTTTAGCTTGTTTCTTATTAACTTTATGAACACTTTCAATCAGTGTGCGGGCAGCAAGAGCCCTCTGCAACTGAGGTAAAAGTCCAGAAGAGATAATTTGAATGACACGAGATGCTAAAGATGGACACAGGGTTGACTGACGC
This sequence comes from Odontothrips loti, assembly GCA_038380765.1. Taxonomy (NCBI): domain Eukaryota; kingdom Metazoa; phylum Arthropoda; class Insecta; order Thysanoptera; family Thripidae; genus Odontothrips; species Odontothrips loti. Next base: position 7,471,716 of record CM076248.1, on the reverse strand, counting down.
TCTATAGCAAGCACAGTCTTTACAGATTCAGTTTCTACGGTCATTTCAGTATCAACATCCTTGTCATCTTGTAAGTCTATTTGTTCCAATAAATCTTCGACTAGAGGTTCACCATCTACTTGGCTTTCATTGGGTAAATCTTCCTCTTCAGGTGTAGCCTCAATGCCATTTGCTTTAGCTGCAGGATGAGTCTGTTTTGCCTCACTTTTGTTCCAGTTATCAGAAACATTCATCACAGAAGCCTTTGAAAGATCAAAGTGAAAGGCATCCAGGACCACCATCACAATTCGGGAGAGCTGCTTCTGATATAATGAGCTGCCTTGAAGACGTCCTAAATAATACCTCAATACTGTCTCATACTGATGCCAGGGAAGCAAGCGTGTCATGGTACCTATTGCCTGGATAAGGAAAATAAACAATAAGATTAATGACTTGATCGATATGTTTTTTATAAGGAAAGGGATATCATGTGCTCTATTTTCTAGCTTACCTGAATAGCAGCATCAATTAAACTGTTTTTGCCAGCATAGTTTTCAGAACAAATATACTGGGAAACCAATGGCAAGATGAACTGTGTTAAAGTTCGAGGGTTGGGTGCACTTTCTACACTTTTTAACACATCAGAGATCCTGCACGAAAATACGAACATTATATATTTGCAAGCAAAGTTTATAGAATGGTCTCAACTACGCGAGTGACAATATCTTTCACCTGAGAAGTGCTCGTGTTCTCCTGTGCAGCTGCATGTGTTGCATATTTTCAAAGAAGTCTACCTCAAGATCTGCTTTATTTGTGAGAAGATTAAGATCTTTCAGAACAGGATGGAGGTTAGCACACTCCCGAGCCTGTGGAGGAAAATCAACGTGTGCTGTTAGGCAAAGGAACAGCAGGATGCAGCCTCACAGTTACTGATACTCACCATTTCTCCCAGTAGAAGCACTCCTTCTGAATGCAACGTCTCCAAATTAGCTTTGTTGATAGCATTACGAATAAGTGTAAGTACAGTTGTATCAATGAGAAATTTTGTAGTCGTGGCATCATTGCTATACTGGAGACATAGCAATGGTGCCACTTTGCGCAAACAGTGAGTAGCAAAATCTCGAAGAGACAGGTCTTTTTCCTAGAAAAACAGGAAGTGTGGTGAAAAGTGGTACGGAATGAAATAGCATTTGCAAGCACAGTAAAAAAAAAAAAAACACTTACGGAGCGAATAACATGAAAACATTGGTGAATAACTATGGTACCCAGATCAACAGATAGTTTGCCTTGATCTGCTAAATCTTGAACTAATTTGAAGGCATCCAGACGAGCATCAAAGTCTGGCTGCTCTACCCAGCGTCTGTCAAAAGCATTAAGCCTGGTGACAATACTAGCCATTTGCTCCATTTCTTCTTTAAGGTTTCCAAAAATAGCAACAGTTGACTCAGCTATACTATTTACAAGTGAAACAAGCATTTTCCGTCCAGCCACACCATTAATACAGCTGAATAGAGCAGCTATAGGTCTAGAAAAAAAGGAGAAGATGAGCATAGAAAGAGAAACTAAACAGATCAGTGTGTTTGCATAAACAAAGCGGTTTCAGAAAATACCTTGTGTACAAATGTGGATTTTCTACATTTTTCACCAAATGATTTAGGGTATTTATCATTTTCAGCACAACCTCCTCTTCCTCATGAGGGGCTGCAATTCGTCTTGTCAAAATGGGAAGAAGAAGATCAGCCAATGTGGCACTAGTGTCAGGGGCACGTACAAATTCAGATAAACATGACAGGACACGAAGTTCCAGTTTGTTCAAGCCAGATCCTTTCTTTGAGCTTGCAGCCAGACGAATTCTAAATTTCTCCAAAATACTACTGATATGGGGAAACAAAAGTTTGCTTCCCAGATTCACTTCTCCTGGCACTAAAGTAAGCAACATAAGGCAGGGTCAGTAAATGAAATACAAAAGATTGAATTCATGACAGAGAACTGAAAATATGCATTAAACTTACAGTTCAGGTCACTGATTTCTTTTTCATTAAGTGACAACACATGTGTTACTGAAATAGGAGGAGCTCGCTCTTCTAAGAATGTCTCATCCACCTCCATATCATTCTCATCCAGTTGCTTATGATCTTTCAATGTTAACATATTTTCCAAAATTTCCATAATGGCCCCACAGACTACATGGTGAGTTTTAGCACCAAGCAACAACTTCATAATTGCTGACAACGGGTTGCATTCTGGTGAACTTGACGCAGTTGTTCCAAACAGGATGAAATACCTGAAATTGAATTGAACTTAGAATGCTTTTCTTGATTCCAGTCATTTACAGGAAATAAAAGAATAACAAACCTTGGATGTTGACTCCACACACTGAATAATTTTAATAATGCAGTTGGGCTGTGAACACCTTCAATTGGAAGAAGGTCAACTACTGGAGAGACAAACACTCGAAGAACAGTGTCTATTTCACATGAGGTCCATGGATATGCTTCAAAGCGTCCAAAGAACTGTGTAAGAACCTCAAGGCATGAGGTACGCAGACTTCGGAGGACACCCAAAAAACCAACATGGATATCATTTCTAAATAAAAATAACACATAGATTATATAAGTATTATGGTACCTTAGGAAATATTTCTGTCAGAAATAATGAAAGTTATAAAATAAAAATGACCTGTGTTTCAAAATTCCTTCTACAGTGGCACCAACACAAGTTAAAAGCTGCAAAATCAATGACAGCAAGCGGTTTCCCATTAAGCCTCCAAACCGTTCCTGAACAACTGATAGTAAATTCACAACACTTTGAAGTCGGCGTGGAGGCACAACTTTTTCTAGATCAATATTTGACTGGATTGAGTCAACCATGGCCGAAAGATCATCTGGGGAGAGAGAGAGAGAGAAGAGCAAAAATGGTACTAACCCACACTTGCAATTACAGTGCCATTAAAACATAAGATCAATTGACTTAAAGCTTACCTTGCAGAAACTGATCAAAAAATCTGAAAGCCATTTTGACAAAAATCAGCATTTCATCCTCATTACAACCTGCTAAAAACCGGAAAACAAGTGCACGACGCATTGCTGGTCCTGCTTTTCCTCCAGTTCGCATTCCTGTCTTTGCTACCATTTTACTATAAACCAATTTCATGATGATTGGAATGAGCTGAGGACGATGTTCCTCCTGGATTACACCAGAATCTTTGTCTATACTAAATCTTGTGACTTCATTTTTAAAAGCCTTATTATCAATAAGAGAAAACAAATTTTGTGAATATGGGGTAAGATATTTGTGCTTATAAGTTAAAAGGCACTGTAAGGCGGCTTTTTGAATCTCAGGATTTTTGTTGGAAAGCAAATCTTGGTACACTTGATTCACTTCTGGTTCTCTGTATATGCCACGTGGGTTCTTCATCTTTGAAAATAATTTAAGTTTTGATAGAAGAGTTCTGTAATAAATATGTAGGTGGTTAAGAAAACAAGAGTCAAAGGCATATTTCACATTTAGTAATGCTCACTAAAGGAAATGTACAAACTTTGTTAAAAGTCTAACAGATGGTTTTTCATCAGATTGAGAAATAGATAAGGAACGGGATTTTCTGCTTCTCGGCCTTTTCCGTTCAGTTGCATCCTCAACATCCATACTTTCATCTTCGTCCTTTACTTCCTCCTGGTCTTCGTCATCACTACTGTCCTCATCTTCGTTGATTTCTTGGATTTCAGTATGTAAATCGTTACTGGATGACATGTCTGTGTGCTTCTTTATATCCCATGAATTTGCAACATCGGCATTGGCAGCATAATACTCATCCCTTAGCACAAAAAATTTAAATACAATTAAAACAAATACTCAAACTTTAGAGCATTGTCAAACAAATTATGTCAGTGCACATACTTCATAAATGTTAAAAACAAAACTGAAATGTCACGGTGTCGTTGTTCACAAATTTCTGGAAAATCATGGCATGAATCCCACAACAGCAATCTATAATGAGCATGATCTGGCCTGTCATCTGCAGTGTTTAAAGTGGAGTAATATTCATCCAAAAGTGAACCTGTATAATGAACAGCAAGAAAATTAACCAAGGACATAATCTGATGTTGATGTAACATAAATTAAAGAAGCATTCCCTTACATTCAAATTTCATTTCAGGTGCGGTTCCATGTTCTGAAGAGTAGTCTCGCTGTTTGGTGGCCAAAACCAATTGTGCATGGAATGTGGGCCAAAAGTCGGTAGATGACATACTGATAGCATATGAGGAAATCAGTGTTTTCACAGGTTCCCAAAGCAATTGAAAGTTTACATACAGTGAACCTAAAATGAAATAAAGAGGGGCCTGGAAAAATATCAAGAATAAACTTTTACAAATTAGCACAATAATCTGATTGATGTTTGAAAGTTGTTCAATTTTAATAGTGGTCAATGTACCATGCGATACTCCGGGTGCCGCACAAGGAATATTTGAGATGTTTCGAATGAAAGCTTCTGCAAATACTGTATCTTGTCTCTATAGTTTGTTATTGTAGCTTCCGTAACTTCGGCTTCTAAGCATAAGCAGAACATGGTGCACAACTCTGGTGCTAAAGGTAATTTACACAGCACTCGACATGTCATTTCTCGAATCTGAAATAAAATAAACATGTACAATAATAATTGTCTGAAAAAGACTTTAAAGGTGCTAAGAGTAAATAGACATATACATACCAAATGATGGGGAGCTGACAGGTTTAACTTCAGACTTTCATAAATTGATAGTGAAATTTTGCTAGCATCTTTGCAGTTCTTGAGGTCCACAAAACACAGGTACAAGTTAAGTATGTGAAGAGCACTGAGACGGCAAGGGCCCGATTGCGACAGAGGCAGCAAAGTTCCAAGTAATAGATTAAGATCTAATAACAAAGCAAGATCTTCACCAGCTTCATTTAAGCGAACTACTGCTTCGAGGGATGCGCCAAGTAATAGTAACAACTGAGACAATTGTTTTTGGGACTGAACATTTAACCCAACATTTTCTGTGAAGAAAAAGAATAAACATTACTTTCTGGAAATACATCTATGTAAGAATAAAAGCAAACATACAGAATATTTTTACATTCATCAAGATTTTAATTTCAAGGAGAAAGGTAGAAAAATGTTTAAACTAATTGTGCTACCTTCCACATTGGATGAAATGAGCTTTGTTTCTTGACACAGATAAGAAATTTGTATCTGAAGGGTCTCAATTGCTTTCTTTATGTTCAAGGGTTTAATATGAGGTAGAACACGAATTGCATATATCCTTTCTTTTAAGGAGCTAAGAAGTAGACTAACATCTGTTGTATTGGTAATTTTCAATATTGACAACAGTTTTGTACAAATATCTCCAGCATTACATGCAGCACTGAAAGTAGAAAACCATTAAAATATAATAGGAAAAAAAGATCCTCAAACACCAGCAAGCAATTGTAGAATGAAGTTACTTACCTGCGAGAGGCTGACACAAAATCAAGAGTATATGATACCAAATTGGGTTCACTGTGATTTTGGAATAATGATGGTACTTTGAACTGAATAAGTTGAGATAGTATTTGAAGACCCAAGCCATTATCATTACCAGAGATAAAACCCCCAGCAACAATTTCTAGGAGGCGGGGTAAAATTAAGGTTTCTAAAGCACTCCAATTTAATACTTGTTTGACAAATGAGAGAATGATGCCTGGAGGTGACACAGCAAGAACCTGGATACAAAACAGGGTGTTGAAGTTCCAAAATTTTACAAAAACTCATAACTTCTAGCAGAAGAACCTTTTACCTTGGAACTTAGTTTCACGGTGCGGTCTTGGGGTAAACAAACAGTTGGTGACATCAACAGTATTGCTGTGATTGAGGCCATTTCAGAGAGGATTTCATCTGGCAATGGGGTTGATCCACCATAAATGGGCAGGAGCAGATCCACAAGCAAAGTCGGTGAAGTAACATGGATTGCATCACTGTGACTACACAGCTGGCAAACCAGCCTCAAAGCCCTACCCAGAGCTTCACATGATTTGGACTTTCCTGAATTGTACAGGCTATAAAACTGATTGACTGAGACCTACAATTGGGATGGGTTGAATAAAATTACATCCATAAATACACAGCATTAGAGATCAGTGGCACAACTTTTACATACTTGGATTGCTTCCCACAGGACAGTCAGACCACCCGGCTGAATTTCAACAACAAGGTGAGCCAATACATTGGAAAAGAGACCTTCAAGGAGGTCTGTAGGAAGAGAATCATTTCCTAAGGACTGCATGATAATCAGAAGAACATTTTTAGCGCAGCTGTGAAGTTGTCCTCTTATTCCTTTGAGCCAGGCAAACACAAGCCTGCCACAGCCCTCAACATCCTGTAGGCATAAGGAATCATGTTAAATGACATTTCAATTTCTTATGCATTAAAAGTAAAGTGACAAAAGGTGAAACTTACCTCTGGTTGTTCTTTGAGATGGTTTAAAATGAGACACAGAAATGCTGTTTGATCTTTAACTTTACGAGCCAAGAATGAGAAGCTATCAGCAGCAAAGAAATGGATGTATTGGGGACGTTTTGGAGACAAAAGGGGCAGCAAACTTGAGAGAACAGGTTTGACATTTCGAACCATGCAACGCCATAAAAATTTGAATAGGTAAGCTAAACAGTGAAAAGACCACTCCAAGACTTCTGCTTCCTTACAGCCAAGGAATGATATGATTTTAGACAAGAAATCTGGATAAAATGGATAGAAGTCTTTTCTAATATCTCGGGCGAATGCAACCACCATACTGCAAATTGTGAAAGAAGAAAAAAAAATCATCAGAATATTAACAATTGAAAATATTAATGTAAACCACGCAATTGCAAGGTTTAATATTACTTACTCAAGCAATGTTTGGATTGTCAAGGGATCTCTCTTTTCCAAGTGATTTAACAGTGATGATGCTACCCTTTCTCGTAACAACACAAGTTGTGCAAGTGTCTCCACATTCTTCACTTCAGAATAAAACTCCTTAAATCCTCGAGAGCAATTTAAATTTTCCCATTTCTCCAAGGCTAGGCGGAAAAAACATTCAACCTCTTCTTCTCGCTCCTCCTCATAGCGATGTCCAATCCGATGAATAACATCAACATTGATATTGGCAATGCGGTCAGCAAATGGAAGAAACTGAAATTGTACAAAATTATGATTCTAGCAGATCAGTCGAAATGATTCAATACGGGTCAAATCAATAACCTATTGAGCAAAGTAACTATTAATTATTGAGAATGACAGCATGTACAACTAAAATAAAAACTACTGGAAATCAAGAAGAATTTAAAATTAAAGGCACGTTTGACCGGTTTCATTAATATTTCTTAAAGTCGCCACGCTCACGGGCTGAGAATAGAGGTTATATTAATACTCACTCGAACTTTGTTCTTCTCCTTGTGTTTCGGAGGCATTTTCCTAGTTTCTTACTGACACAACATACATGAAATCCAAACTGAACAACTCTGACAGACTGTAAATGGCGAAAAGCGTCAAAATTTGGACATTTAATGTGCCTGCGACGAGAAACACATGGTGTTGTTGTTAAATGTTTCACATCGGGTATGAGAAGTTCTGTGATACGTAGTAGAAATTTTTCATACTGCCGGCTCCGGGATGTGATGTGTTGGTAAACAACGTAAACATTCTATTTTTGAGTTATTGAAATGGATTTTCGAAGAGTTTATTGGGTCTTCAGTGTCATATCGTTTCTTTTGACTGAGAGAACACTAGCGGATAGCGCTGATAGAGATATCAATGTGGTGAAAAATCCCCCGACCGTCATGATAGCCATTCTGGCCAGGAACAAAGCACACACATTACCTTACTTTCTGACGCTTTTAGAAAGGTTGGACTATCCGAAGCACCGAATTTCATTGTGGTTAGTTCATAGTTAGCTATTTTGTGAATCTTAACGTAGTATGTAATGATTTTTCCGTTTGTCTCTGCTGTTAGTGGGCGGATAGGCGGATCCAGGAGCTGCTCCAATGAAAGGACTGCGTGTTTTGGTTTCAGGATTCGTAGTGATCATAATGAAGACAACACTCCAGAAATTTTGAGAGATTGGGTCTCTGCTGTCCAGAAGCAGTATGATTACCACTCTGTCAACTCAGAGATACTGTCTTCTCCTCCATATCGACTTGGAGATGAAACTGGCCCAGCTCATTGGACACCACTACGATTCACCCATGTAATTCAGTTACGTGAGGAAGCTCTAGAAACAGCTAGACAACTGTGGGCTGATTATGTGTGGGTGGGTAAAATAAAAATTTTGCGTTCACCAAGTATTATTTTCTCACATGGTTTACCGAGTTTTCTATTTTATTTTTCTTGCAGTTCATGGACAGTGATGTCTTTATAACAGAGCCAGGTGCTTTGAAAGAGCTGGTGGCTAAAGATATGGTAGTTGTGGCACCTATGCTGGCATCAGATGGAATGTATTCAAACTTTTGGTGTGGGATGACTGAGGAGTACTACTACAGAAGAACTGAAGAATATCAACCTATTTACTATCGGGAAGAGACTGGGTGCTTTAATGTACCAATGATTCATTCATCTGTGCTGGTAGATCTTCGCAAAGCCCTCTCCAATAAACTGACATTTGTTCCAAGTAAAATTGAAAACTACTCTGGACCTCATGATGACATTATCACATTTGCGGTTGGCGCTAATAAGTCAGGTTGGTAATTTCCTCTGTTTTTGAAATCAAGTTCTAGGGCTATTTGATCTGTGAAAATTAAAAATGGTAATGCCTGTTGCAGATATACCATTGATTGTATGCAATGATATCATGTATGGCTTCATTATGATTCCTATGGAACAGAATGACCAGCTGACTGCGGATTATGAGCAGTTGGTAAATCTTAAAGTTGAAATCTTATGTAAGTATTCATTGCTTGCGTGGGAAGAAGTGGAAAGAGTAGAAAGAAGATAATTTATTGTGGGTGAGGAAGAATTTGAAATCTGAATAGTTAATTTGCAATTTCCTTTTTTTTCGCCCCCAGCTGAATTTGACCAGTTGCCGTTAAGTGAATCTATGGCAAAGTATGTCAAATACCCAGAGCCAGACACTTTAGGGCTTGATGAAATTTATGTAATTAACCTGGAAAGAAGACCGGAACGTCGAATAAGAATGGAGAGATCTCTGCAGGAGCTGGGGATAGCAGCAAGATTCACCTCTGCCGTGGACGGAAGGTAAGTCTATATTTCTCAGTCTATTATCCCTATGTCCGCCTCTTCTGTTCCCAATTCCTATTTAGTGTGTGGGATGAATGCAAACATTTCCAGTTTTGCTTATCATTTATTCATATCAGTCATCTGTAGCACTGCTCAACAAAATATCAACTCAATCGAACTTGCTCCTATCACATTCATGCTTTGTACTTCTTCATTTCATCTCAGCTTCAACCAGTGTTACAAGGGTTACGTTTTTTGAAAAGAAAAAAAAAGATAATAATGTTGATCTACACATTGCGTTGAAAATAAGAAAGGAACTCCATTTTATGATACATTATTTACAGAAGAATTCATACAAAAAGGAAAAGTATTTCTTTAGTATAAAAATAATGTACTCGGTAATAATTAATTCAGAACATGAGAGTAGATTTTCAAAATTCACATTCTTCACCTATACCTCGATAGTAACTTACGTAATAAACATTTATTAACATTTTTTTACCATAGTTCTTGTCGTATTGATTTGAAGGCCGGTCTTTAAAATTGTGAAAGCCACACAAAGAAATATTGTACCTCTGCTTTTATCAATCTAAATAGAATATTTATTGCTTTCTTTGGCTCCTTTCAATCACCGTTTTGTTTCCCTTGTTATTTTGGCTCAGTAAACTGAAGTAAGAAACGTAACTGTAGATGTCAACACCGTCACTGTGAACACCGAAGGGCTCCTTTTAAAACAAAATTGTTTTCAATCGTAACATATGAATTGGCACTTGAGGGAGGTCACTACATGTAGGCACGGCCCCAAGTTGGGAGGAAACGAGGCCAGCTCAGGACGGGATTTTGTTCACTCTGGACGCGCTTTTATTATAAAAATGCCGAGTCCAACCAGGTTTTGCGCAGCGCTTTACTGCGCTCTACTTTGCCCTCTTCACTCATGGAAAAAGTTGTGATTTTCTTGTGCGTTGAACTTATTCTCATAAGGGGCTGGCGCGTCCCGCGCGCCAGTCCTGCCCTCGCCGGGGCGGGCTGTTGACACCGTGCCCCCCACACCAGCGCCCCCCGTGCGCTATACGTCGGACTGGGCCTGGCCGGGGTGCCGCCTGCCGTGGTGGTGGCCGATGCCGTTGATGTTGTTCCGGCGCGTGGACGACCGCGAGTACATGGACAGGCGGTCGGTGCCGCCCCCGCGGCCCAGCGCCAGCGGTCCGCCGAGGCCGGGGCCGGCGAGGCCGGGACCGCACGACGGGCCGCACGGGCCGCACGTGGAGTCGGTGGGCGGGCCGCCGAACAGCGCGCCCCGCGCCGGGTCCGCGGACTGCGGCAGGAAGCGGCAGCAGCGACGCGCCAACGCGTTGCACATGCTGCGGCGGGCCTCCTGCAAGATAAGAGCCGAGGCGTAAGGCTTGGCAGCACTGGAAAAAGATATCTCACTAGACACGCGGCCGCGGCGGGGGAGCTAACCCGCGGCCGTACCTTTATCTCCTTCATGCGCGAAGTGTAGATCAACGAGTTGGCGAGCGTCTTGATGACGATGAGCATGTTGACGGACCAGAACACGAGCAGCAGCTTGATGGAGTGGGGGTCGAGCGTGTCTCGCGGGATGAGGCAGTCCTTGTCGCAGACCAGCATGAAGGAGATGACGCCCGGCATCCAGCCGACGAGGTACGACCCCAGGATGAAGAGCGTCGTCACGATCGCCTTCTTGTTGCGCCGGAACTGCGGCGAGCCTGGAACGGTAACCCCGGTCGTCAGTGGTTTTCTCCCCCTCCGCATGACGGTGTACACGGTGTGCACGCGGCGTACTCACCGCCCCTCCTAGAGCGGGCGCTGCGTATGAGGCCCACGACGGCCCCCGTCGGCGTGCCGTGGTCCCCCGTCGAGCCGTTGGCCTCGGCGCCAGCGCCGCCGGGGGCCTCGGCCGTGCCCGAGGACCCCCACCCCGAGGAGTCTGTGGCCGTCCGGTGAACTGCGATCAAAGGCACAGCCAGCCGTCACCGTCACCGTCACCGCTCGTGCCAAGCGCCTGTCATTTCAAGGGTAGGCAAGCCCGGCCGACATTGCTGCCGCGCAGGCCGAGGGCTTGCCTACCCTCCGGGCGCTCGGCTCGGCTTGTGCACCGCTCGTACTCTCACCTTGCTTGTGCGGCCGGCCGTTGAGCTGCCGCAGCTCGGCCCGCTGGTGGCTGGATCCCGTCCGCCGGAAGCGGTGCCGGTTCCGCTCGTGCCGCTGGACGATGATGTAGATGTGGACGTAGATGCAGACCATGAGGATGAGCACGAAGAAGAAGACGAGGGAGAAGGTGATGTGGAAGTCGTAGTGCGTTAGGAACCTGCCGACAGACTGAAAGTGTGGAGAGCTCTGCCGTCGGGCGCGCGTAGGGTGCCGCCGTCGTACCTGTAGCCGCAGTTGTCGGGCGCGCGGAAGCCGTCGTCCTCGAAGGAGGCGAAGTAGGCGAAGAGCGTGGCCTCGGGCACGATCCAGATGGCGGCCAGGCCGACGCACAGGTACACGTGGCGCACGTGCGACTGCAGCGGACGCAGCGCGCCCAGGTAGTGGTTGGAGGCGAGCGCGAGCAGGTGCAGCATGGTGACGAGCACCGCGCCCAGCCGCAGCGCCTCCAGCGCCAGCTTGACGCAGGTCAGCCGCTCGGGGGCCACGCGCACGCACTGCCCCATGTAGAACTCCTGTGGGGAGAAAGGGGAAACTAGCACAAGTGCGCTGGACAACCAGTGCTGAACTCTGGATGTTTTAGAGCCACTTACCGCCTTGTAGGAGTCCGGGTCGGGCGGCGCGATGGAGTTGAGGATGTTGTTGATGAAGTAGGACACGCCCAGGAAGAAGGAGGCGATGGTGTCGGCGCCCGTCAGCGACAGAGAGATGCGCATGGTGGTGGACAGCGGGCGGCGCTTGATCCAGCACGTGGACAGCAGCACGCAGGCGTTGTTGAGCACGGACACGGCGCACACCATGATGAGCGTGGCCGCGCAGTAGAACTCGACCAGCGCGTACGTCGGCTCCACCTTGGGGTCCGGCAGGCTGGCCGCCGCCTCACCTTGGCACTGCGACAGTCATTTCCAATGTAACCTGCGGGAGCTTCTAACAGGGGCTCGGCTCCCGAACGCTGGGCAGGAAACTCACCGGGTTGGTCTCGTTGGTGGCATTGCCGCTGGCGGTGCTGGTGTTCCCGAGCGGGCCGAAGGCTTGGCTGAAGGGGCCGTCCCACACCGCCCACGTGACCCCCGCCCCCGCCGTCGGCGGGGGCGGCTCGTCGGGCTCCATGGACGCGGCCCCCTAAGCCCGCCCCCGAGGCCCGCCCCCGAGGCCCGCCCCCGAGGCCCGCCCCCCGGGCCGCGCCCTCAGCCAGGCGCCGCTGGTGTCGTGGCCTGCCGACATGCCAAGCAAGCAGAGTAAGGAAAGAGAAGAGAAGAGAAGAGAAGAGAAGAGAAGAGGAGAGAGGAGAGAAGAGAAGAGAAGAGAAGAGAAGAGAAGAGAAGAGAAGAGAAGAGAAGAGAAGAGAAGAGAAGAGAAGAGAAGAGAAGAGAAGAGAAGAGAAGAAAGAGAAGAGGCGGCAGCGGTGGCTCGCGCAAGTTTGGTGATTGCAAAGTTTAGAGCTCGTCGGGCTGCTGGGGCAAGTGGCGGGTACCCTGCCCGTTGTTCAGTGTATCGCCGGGGGTGTCATCCCCCAACGGGACGGGATGGGGTGTCAATGAGCCCCGCCCGACCCCGGCCCGGTGTGGGGCCATGAAGTGATCCTTGCCATACAATGATCCGGATGGCAAGGATCACTTCATGTAGGGCTGTGCGATATCACGATATATCGAGTCGATATCGATATCACCTTGATATCGAGGGGTCCGATATTTGTTGTCAAACCTCATCGATATATCGAGATACCGAGATACCGATATCCTTCGATACCACGATATCCCCCGATATTACGATATCTCTCGATATCACAATATCCCTCGATATCGCGATATCCCTCGATATCGCGATATCCCTCGATACCACGATATCCCTGTTAGGGGCCATTCACATATTGCGTAATAATTATTTGGCCACATAGGACCCCCTCCCCCCCCCTCACGTGCTAACCTAACCTTCCCGTGTTAAGGAATAGCAGGTAATCTGTGCCTAGAACTCCCCCCCTCTTCAAGTAGTTTCGTCATATGTGAATAGCCCCATACCGAAAACTCCCGATACCACGATATCTATCGATACCACGATATCCCTCGATATCACGATATTCCTCGATACCACGATATCCCTCGATATGCCGATATCCGTCGATATCTCCGATATGTATCGTCGATACGATATATCGATCCATCCCTCGATATGAAGTTAATATCGTAACGCGATATCAAAACAGGAATATCGCACAGCCCTACTTCATGGCCCCACACCGGCGCCGGCGGGGGGACATGACAGGGCAGAGTTCCGGCGGAGCGCCATGGGTTTGGCAGCGTTTGCTCGTTTTCAGGCGGAAGCATCCGCGACAGCTCGCAAGGGGGCTGCAGGGTCCGGCCTGGCCTGGCCTCGGACTCCGGGCTGGGTTGGGCGTGGTCCGTTATGCAGACACGGGGCCCGCCCGCTCCGCCCGGGGATTGGCATGGAATGAAATCACTGCCACGACCGCCCCTGCCGCCGGGCCCTCCGGACTCCGGGGCAGCGCCAGGACTACCGGGGTTCTTAGAGGAGGCCGCCCGCGGCGGCGCCGCCGCCGTGCTGCTGTCCCGACATCCTATTTCGATCCTACCCCCCCCCCCCCTGCCGCCAGGAGCACCTTACGTAATGTCGGTTGGATCCATGGATCCCAACCAACCACGGCACGGCTTACCTGTCGGCCCGCGCTTTGTCTCCTCCTGCCCCCCGACTCCAGCTCCAGCAAGCAGCTCCAGCAAGCAGCTCCAGCTCAGCAACTCAAGCGGCACTGCACCGGGACTCGAAACTTCTGCCGCCGCCACCGCCGGGTTACACGCATGACGTCACTCCTCGTGGTTGTTTCACGTCGAGTGGCTGCGTTTTAAATTAGTACCCCCCTTGTATCCACGTGAATTGCGTTTGAGGAAGAGAGTCATTTTGAAAGTAACAGAAAGTTAGAGTGTTGAAGCCGGGGGGGGAAAAAAACCACCAACGAGAAAATGAGAATCTCAACGGAGAAACGGAGTTCAACCTGCTACGCCGATCATCCGTTCATGACGGTTAATTAACAACCTTCTGCATCCCAGGCCCGTATTTTTTTTTCTCCCGCGGGGCTCGTCCCGGCGGTTCCGGCCGCCCCCCTTTGATAAGGCGGCGCTGTTGCTCATGCCAGCCAATATCCTGCGGAACGCCGCACCATTTCCCGCCTCAAAGCAGTTTTCAGCTTTGTCGTGTCGTGCCGCCGCGTCATGGAAACAACTTCAGATTTCCAACTTACATGCAAATCCGTTCGTTAATGAAAATAATGATGATGCTTTCGGAGGAGATGAAACCAAACAGTAGTGCGCGACTCCTTCCTACCCCTGATCGTTTTCTTCTCTATTTTTTACGCGGACCATCTTTCGTATTCTTACTGCCCGAGCTGCTCAAGCACAGCGGCGGTGCAAGAAAAGCACATTCGTTGTTTTGAAACTGTCTCATATCTTAGAGTGCCTGCCGCTGGCTGCTGTCAATGGCTGCTGCCTCTCATTTCACTCGGACCAAACGATGCGACGCGAGGCAGGGAGCCGAGGCCGGGGCCTTCCTAATTGCGGAGTGTCTTTCTTCGGTGAGATTCATATGATTTGAATGCGCGCCGTGAAGGCGGGGGCGGCGGGGGTGGCGGTAACCGCAGAGGCGGGTGGCGCTAATGTTTTGAACGCACACGGCTCGGGTCGGTCTGACGGTTTTCTGCTCTGGTTTCTTATTTCATTCGCTACGCGGGTGTGTGTGTCGACAGCTGAGGGTGAGAACCGGCAAGGGCAGCAAAAAAATAAGTAAAAAGTTGCGCTCTTGTTGCCAGATATTTTTCTGGCTCATGCCGTAGGCCACTTGGGACTGTTCGCGTCTCCAAACTTTTCTCCAATTGGCCTTGATACTGAGGCGACCTGCAGTCGTTGCTGCAGCACCGCGGCCTCAGCACCGCGGCCTCAGCAACGCGGCCTCAGCACCGCGGCCTCAGCACCGCGGCCTCAGCACCGCGGCCTCAGCACCGCGGCCTCAGCACCGCGGCCTCAGCACCGCGGCCTCAGCACCGCCTCAGCACCGCGGCCTCAGCACCGCGGCCTCAGCACCGCGGCCTCAGCACCGCGGCCTCAGCACCGCGGCCTCAGCACCGCGGCCTCAGCACCGCGGCCTCAGCACCGCGGCCTCAGCACCGCGGCCTCAGCACCGCGGCCTCAGCACCGCGGCCTCAGCACCGCACCGCGGCCTCAGCACCGCGGCCTCAGCACCGCGGCCTCAGCACCGCGGCCTCAGCACCGCGGCCTCAGCACCGCGGCCTCAGCACCGCGGCCTCAGCACTGCGGCCTCAGCACCGCGGCCTCAGCACTGCGGCCCCAGCACCGCGGGGGTGGCCGGGGCGAATTCATTAGAGTCGAGCCTGCCTCCAGCCTTTATGCCTCCCGCCTCCCACCTTGCCTCCCGGCTCCGGCCTTGCCTTCGAGTCTCCCCGGGGACATTGTACAATAAGGCGCACAGCTATTCACCTGGTCGATGCACATTTGCCTGTCGGCCCGACCCGCACTGTACGCACGACGCACTCGTATACCCGCAGCACCGCACTATCACGGCGCACGCTCGCCGCACCGCGTGAGATGTCCGACTGGCGGCGGGGCTTATCAGCACCGTGATTACTGACCGTATCTCACCGGGAGCGGGCACCGGCCTGCCGCCCACCGGCCTGCCGCCCACCGGCCTGCCGCCCACCGGCCTGCCGCCCACCGGCCTGCCGCCCACCGGCCTGCCGCCCACCCCCACCGGCCGCCCACCGGCCTGCCGCCCACCGGCCTGCCGCCCACCGGCCTGCCGCCCACCGGCCTGCCGCCCACCGGCCTGCCGCCCACCGGCCTGCCGCCCACCGGCCTGCCGCCCACCGGCCTGCCGCCCACCGGCCTGCCGCCCACCGGCCTGCCGCCCACCGGCCCGCCGCCCACCGGCCTGCCGCCCACCGGCCTGCCGCCCACCGGCCTGCCGCCCACCGGCCTGCCGCCCACCGCCGCCCACCGGCCTGCCGCCCACCGGCCTGCCGCCCACCGGCCTGCCGCCCACCGGCCTGCCGCCCACCGGCCTGCCGCCCACCGGCCTGCCGCCAACCGGCCTGCCGCCCACCGGCCTGCCGCCCACCGGCCTGCCGCCCACCGAAGGGTCTACGCGGATGTATTTTAACTTCGGAAAATTATTTACAGCCCGATCCGATATACGCGTTTTCAGTTTGGTGATATTACGTTGCTGTGTCGCATGGGATATTTTTTGGAAACCCACTTTTGGATGTGAGTGGTAAGTTCGAGGAGAATATCCTGTTACAAAAATACGGGCCAGGCGTCGTCTGCTCGCCGGGGCTTCGCCGAGCTCTGTTTGGCGGCTGCTAGAGTCTAAGTTCATTTAATCCGTCGAGATACGAAAAACCAAGCGCCATCGGGTCTGTCGCTTGTGAAATAACATTAGTTTAGGTAACAATCTAGTGCTTAGGCCTTATATTGGTTTCACTTTCCGACATTTTCATGTTAAATATCGCATTACAAGTACGTTCGCCCCCTCCGGGCCCGTGAGCCAAGGTCTGCCCCAGACTGATCCCGGCAGTTGCTGCCCCCTGGACTTTTCCGCGTCTTATGAGCCAAACCCGAGAGTCCTACGTCAATTTGAGGCCAAGCAGCATCGAGCTGAAGGTCCAAAAGTGGAGCCATCGTGAAATGCCGATTTTCACCACCCGGTAGGCTTCTAAGTCGATTATCTCCGTAACCAATCACCGCATAGAAGCCCTAGACAGCTTGACTTAAAGCTAAGTGTATGCTCTACAACGTTTATAGACAACCGTTTTTTGAATTGTGCCTCCGTTTTTGAGAAATTTTAAGAAAACCTTACTTGCACTATTTGAAAACTTTGACCCAAAATTCAGTTTTTTCAACTTTCCTCTCAGACGATCACTCCAAAGTGCAGCAACCTGCACATATTTAGAATTCCTAGACTTTTCCGCGTCTATTAAACCAAATCCGAATGCTCTAGGACTATTCGGGACGGAACGGCGTCGGCGTCGGCTTGAGTGCCTAAATACAAAGCCGAAAAAAAAGGTTCAAAATTGGCGACTTTGAGGCCGATTTTCTCAAAAACCTACCGTCAGATCGAGTTGGAACTTTTAGGAGTTACTTAGGATGACGCACTCTACCGAACCCGAAAAGCTCGTCTAGCCGCAAATCTTTTACATCAAACGGCCCCTTTTTGGCTAGGATGACTGGACTAACTAGCAGGCCACGGCCGGCCACGGTGGGCCACGGTCTCGCCCCGTCCCGTCCGGGCTCATCTCGTCCGGGTGGCTGGGCTGGGTCTGACCTGACTGGGCTTTCAGAGCCGAGCCGAGTGGTTGGCGCTGGCCCCCGCCTCGGCCCCGACTAATGGCCCCGGGCGACTGACTCGCGCTCTGTGCAGCAGCCCTGTGTGCCGTGCTGCCGTCGTTATACGTTGGGCCGGTCGGAAAGGGAGGGACGTTCGCCGTTGGTTCTGCGTGGGTGCGGCTGCAGCAGCTAGGCGAGCGCCACGCGACTGAGCCTAAGCGACAATAAGGCTCAGCTCAGCGAGAGCATTGAGTCCCCGGCCGCCCCCGGCCGCCCCCGGCCGCGCCCGGCCAGCCACACAGCCTAGCCCCCAGCCCCTAGCCCCGCGCCTTGTGATTAGCACAGCAAAGAATGAAGCACACTGGCGCATTTGCACATCGCCGGGGTGCACAGGCATACCCCCCCCCCCCCCCCGGACCCGTCCGCACGACCCAAATACTCTTCCAAATGTAATTAAAACACCGCGCACGCCGTGTGTTCCAATCAGACGCTCCACCGGCCGCTGCAGCTGCAGTCCGCCGCCGAACTGTGTGTTGACCATGACAGGATGGCCGTCGGCACACCCCCCCCCCCCCCCCCCCCTTGATACAACCGTACCATCATTATTTTGGTCACGTTTTTCTGATTTCGTACTCGTTTTTCGCCAGATTATTTTTCAATTTTTACTGGATTTTCCTGACTTTCCTTAATTTTTATCTACTTGTGATATTTATTTTTACGGTGTTCTCTGGTGTTTTGTAGGGCGTGCATATATTGATTTATTTTTAAACGCAAGCGACCCCTCTCGCCCTTCGGTAGCCTTCGGTCGCGGCCCACGTGACCGGGTTGCCCAAACGGAGCCCGCCGTGTGCTTATAGCCTCGGCACGGATAGGACGACGTCGGGGGCCGTCGGGGGCCGTCGGGGGCCGTCGGGGGCCGTCCCGGCCGCCCGCCGCGCCGTCGGGGGCGAGATATATTAATTTGAGGCGCGAGTGCTTCGAGGCCGCGGCCGTAATAAATCCCAGCAGCCGTGCCGCAGAGAGGGTGTTCCGTTTATTCACGATGTCGATATGCGACTTGGAATTTGATGGCAAGGCGGGGGGCTGTAAATGACAAAGAAAAAAGAAAATAAAAATAAATGACTGTCGTTGTCACTGAGGGCAGACGACGTGACAAGAATGTGTATTGGGTGTCGTCTTTACTCAACCTTTTCGTTATGGGAGATCGCGGGAGGCGACATAATGGCGAAGCAGAGGTCGAGTGATGTCACGCCCAGCCCACTGCTCTCCGGCCGGCCGCCTGTAGTCCAGGGGGATACCCGCCCGCCATGCAGCGGTGCGCACCGGGTCTGCCTACCTTGGGGGGCTCCCGGCACCGTCCCTCTGCGTCCCACTCAGTACCGTGTCCGGCCGGACCGGAGACAATTCCATTTTGGTTTCCTGTCTCTCCCTGATCGGGCCCCACTATGACGCGGGAAATGCAAATGCGGGGCTGTTATGGGGCCGTGTGCGGCAACGCAGGCATCTCAGTCGATTGCGAAATTCCCCTCCTTTTATCATACTCTGCTGTCGCTTTGCGCGTCCACAAATGCTCTGGTTGCTATTATTCCCGTTAGAGGGTTCGCTCGCGGAATCCAAAATAAATGAACGCTCCAATCCGCTGCACGAGGGGAGAGAGAGAGAGAGAGAGAGAGAGAGAGAGAGAGAGAGAGAGAGAGAGAGAGAGAGAGAGAGAGAGAGAGAGAGAGAGAGAGAGAGAGAGAGCACGAGGTCCTTGTTGTGGGCCCGATAAGCAGAATTTGCTCTCTTTATCCCACCCGTTCCTGCGCTTTGTTTTCGAGACCAACTTTATTCTTTTCTCCCCCGAATTTCGGAGCTCTTGTGTACTATTGCAGCCTTTAGAATGGACGGAAATATCGTTTCCATAATTATAAAACATCAGAATATCAGCTTTTGGCTGGCCTTGAACTGTAGCAGGGGGTACGCTCCAGACACCCCGAGTCCCTTAGCAACGTGCCGGTCGTCGCTCTTTCTTCCTCTGTATATATTCCTTTCTCTCTTTAATCTCCCTCTCCGGTGGCGGGGCTCCCCCACCGCCGTCCCTTTCATCCGTTTCCTGCTTTCTTTTTTTTTTCTCTCTCTCTCTCTCTCTCTCACACACCTACAAATGCAGTACCGGTGTTTGTCTCCCTCTTTTCCATCGCTCTGTGTGCGGCCCGTGCGCCCGATCCACCCCACTTGTCTTGAGCCGCTGCCCCTCCCCCCTCCCCCCGTGCGTCTCTGCTCATGCATTTCTGAATGACAATTAGGAGCGCTGAAACATGTTTGGCGATACCGGAGGGTGGTGTGCCGGGGAATGAGATTAGCGACAAAGGCGTACGTACAGCTGCATAATGCAACAACCCCCAAACGCCGTAATGGCGGATATTTTTCATTTTACCCTCCATTGGCGTGTGGCAGAGGGTACGAGCCTCTCCCGCCTCCCTCCCCCCCCCCTTTCTCTCTCTCTCTCTCTCTCTCTCTCTCTCTCTCTCTCTCTCTCTCTGTCTCTGTCTCTGTCTCTGTCTCTCTCTCTCTGTCTCTCTCTCTCTCTCTCTCGCGCGCGCGCGCGCCTTATCTCGTAGCTGCCGGCCCTACCGGGTGGGCGTCCTCCTCACATGTGTCAGTGTCGTCTGACGTGGTCCAGTCGCTGGCTTCTGCCGCTGCCCCGTGGGGAGGGCTGCGGTGCGATAGAGTCGGCCAGGAGGAAAATCGGAACGGGGCGATAGCAGAGATTAATGCTGGGACTCACTGCGGTGTGCCGCGGGCCGCGGTGTGTCGTGCGGAGGGCGCTCCAGGTTCATCTCAAGTCTTTTCGCGGCCTGGTTTTCGAGTCTGCTATGTGCGCGTGACCTTTTGACCTTGACCTGCCCGAATTAAACGGAGCCGCATCGACAGGAAGGGGGGAGGGGGGGGGAGTAGCTTATTTATTGGCGGATGCGTGACGGGCCGTGACGGGCGGTGGGGACGTGAATCGTGCGCCCCGAAGTCTTATTGGAGCGCTGCAGGAATGTCCTTTTGCAGCGCGCACTGCTCCGACAGATCCAATACCCCCTCCCCTCTTCTCGCGCTATCTGCGCAGCTCCCTCACTAATTCTCCCGCCTCCACGACTCCCACTCAGGATTGGCAGCAAGCAGAATATTTATCCCGAGAATCCCCAACAGCAGCAGCAGCAGCAGCAGCAGCAGCAGCAGCAGCAGCAGCAGCAGCAGCAGCAGCAGCAGCAGCGACGGCACGGAGGGTGAAAAGTTTCTGTTGGAATTTTCATCTACTCGGTATACTGCAGCGTTACGGATGACGTGGGTACGTCGAGGGGTGCGGCTCACCGAAGAGGGGTTCAGAGCGGCGAGTTCCGAGTCCACTCCGGCCACTTCTAGATCCGACCTTGGGCTGCCTGCCTACCCTCTCGGCGTTTTTCCGAAAATGTGCATCTCTTTTATTCGGGAGTGTCCTGGGCGTGTCCTTTGAGAGTCGCGGATCCATAAATCCCAGGCGCGGTTGATATGGACGGCCCCAGAGCCGCACTTGCGGACGGACAGTCTGACGATTGCAAGCGTGTCACCAATCAAATTTCGCCCCCCCCCCCCCCCTTCGAAGGGACTTTGCCATGTGGCGGGTGTCCGCTGTTGACAGAGAGAGATAGTGGCCCTCTTATTGTCTTAGCGCAGCCCCCTCCCCCCCCCTCTCTCTCTCTCCCCGTCACACACTCACACACACACACACACACACACACACACACGAGGGCCAGTGTAAACGCGTGTGTGGACAGGGAACGCGCTGCGCTGCGGGGGGCCTCCCGTTTTGTTTATGGCCAGGCAACTGCTGTGTGTGTGTGATGCGGTGCATTTGTCAGGGAGCTGCGTGTGCGACAGCTTGTCACCGCTACGGCACACTCACACACACACACACACACACACACACACACACACACACACACACACACACACACGAGCACACTCACATACACGGGCGGGTGGGGGAGGAGAAGAAGGGAACAGGGGCCAGGAAGCTTCTTCTGGAAAAGTTGCGTTATTCCGGTCAATGACATCGCGGACGCCGGAGCGCCTTGTGAATGCTGGGGTAGGCCAGCCCGCACGACACACGTGCGCGCGCAGAGCCGCGGTTGCCTAACCGGCAGGCGACTGGCCAAGGCCCTGGCGAAATTTATGGTATGGCGGGCTTCGGGTTTTCAAACACGGATCCGGAAATGACCCGTCCGAAGCCAGCGGTGCGAGGCAAGAGCCTCGGGCCACGCCTGGGGCGGGGGCGGGGCGGGGCGGCGGGGGGTCGGGCGGCACGTCGGGCGGGGATCAAGGTGGCGGCATCCAGCAACAAGTGTCGCCGGGGGCGGACTGGGGGTGCCCCGGGGGCGGCCGGGGGCGGCCGGGACCATCCGCTGACACGTGACCGCCTTCCCACGGCCTTCCGTCATCAGCGCGGACTGACGATGGTGCCGTAAATTACAATCATTATCGCCGGCATCAGCGCCACCCACCCCCGCAACCCCTTGCCGCCCCTAGGCCCCCGCAGGCCCCCGCACCAACGCGCGCGCCCATTTTGCAGGTCTGCGAACATATTTCCCTCTCCGCAAATTATGTTAGACCGAGCGTGGGTCTTTTTTTTAATGACGACGCAGTTTCAGGATGCCGTAAGGAAAAACAAATAGTCAGAATTTTTTTTGGAATAATTTTAAGACGTCCAATAACTATGGCAATTGAAATCACAAAAAAAAGTGGATCTTTATTTACAGTTTTCCGGCAGTCCCTGCTACTACACATCCCACAGTGTACTCACTCTCAATGAATGGCGCTTCGGTTAGACTGACCTCAGGATGGAAATGTATGCAGATATATAAAAAATGAAATGTCGCCGGTTTTCATTCCTCAGCGCGGAGGGAGTAATAAAATACAGAGCGCTTGCGGACGTGCGTTGTTGTATAGCGCTCTCTCGGAATATATGGCCGTTCGGATTTACCGCGCACGGGGGCTTTTAAAGAAATTTAGTTCCCTGCGGTACCAGTCCGCATCCGTTCGTTTCATTTATGTTGGCGTCGGCAGAATTAGCATCATTGCGTGCGCCGCGTCCCCCAAATGAAGCAGTCAATCAGCAGGGCGCGCGCCTGTTTTTGCTCCCGCGCGACGACGGGACGAGGGCGTGATGGATGTGGAGGGCTGTTGTGTACCGGCATTTTCTTTTGTGGCCTTTTTGTCACCGCCGAGCCCGTCCGTCCCGCCGTGTTTTAAACCCTCTCCGCGCCGCTCACCTCGCTGCCCCGCACCGCATCGGAGCGGTATGAGGCAGCACCGGGGATAGGGATGAAAGCCGCGAGGAAGTTCATATCGCGTTATTGTTGCCGCGGGGTTTGGCGCTGTTGTACTAGTTGTCGCTATGAGAGAAAGAAAAAAATTCCAGCGCTTACAGCACTGAGTCGCCCTCGTGAACTGAACGATGAGTGTTGATAATAGTTTGTTGATCACAATTTGGAAATTTAAGTTTAGAAAAAATTAAAAAGGAAAAACGGAAAGTTCAGACATTCGAACCGGCGACCCGCCGCACGGTGAACCGCTGTATTAGACCGCGTGACCAAACCGACATTGTTACTTGGGTTTGCGTGGCGGACCATCACAAGCCACGGTCGCGTTGGGAGGCACCAACCAGAGCGCAGACCAATGCGAATATGGATCCAAGTTGGCGACAATAGGTCTCCTCATTGAACAGGAGACCACCCTAAAATAAATCGGATTTGATGTGATCACATGCCCAATGGTGGATTCTAGCAGATTGGTTACGTCTGCTTTCCTTAAATGAACTGGAATTCTTTTTTAAAGTATATTGGTACAATTGTTTTAGATTCTCCGCCCACTCCGTCCCGCTCCGTGCGATGCCAATATGTCATTTTGAAACACTAAGCAGCCATGCTGAGATGATTTACATTCTGTTAATTTGCAGTTAGTTACCAAGGGTTCAATTACATCGTATGATAAAACAAGATGTTAAATATAATGGAGGAACAACGGTAATTAATATTTTTAAAATAACTATAAGTTTTGAAAGTTGGTAGAACCGCAGCATAGCTCCGCCCATTTCTGTGGCTCCATCTAGCGGTAGTGGAATGAAACTGAATGCAGAATGTGGCAACAACGACACTTGCTGAGGGGAGAAAAAAAATTCCAGCGCTACAAGCACTGAGTCGCCCTCGTTAACCAAACAATAATCACAGCTTGGAAATTTAATTGAAGAAAAAATTGAAATGAAAACGGAAAGGTCTAACTTTTGAACCAGCGACCCTCTACACAGTGAAGCGGTCCATTTGACCGCGCGACCAAGCTGACATTGTTACGAGACTTTTCGTGCCCGACCATCACAAGCCACTGCCGCCGTACGAAGCACCAACTAAAGCGCAGGACGATGCGAATATACAGCCGAGTTGGCGACAACAGGCCTACTCACTGAACGAGGGGCCACTCTAAAATCAACCGGATTTGATGTGATCACATGGGCAACTTTGGACTAGAGGAGATTGGTTAAGTCTGCTTCTGTAAAATAAACGGGGATTCTTTTTATAGGCATATTGGTGCAATTGTTTTGGAATCTCCGCCCGCTACGTGCAATGCCAATGTGTCATTTTGAAACATGAAGCAGCCACATTGAGATGTTGCACATTGTCTTAATATGCAGTTAGTTACCACAAATTCGGTTACATCCTATGATAAGGAAGGTGTAAGGTATAATGTGGGCACAACATTATTGAATGTTTTTGAACAGAATATAAATTTCTAAAGTTGGCAGAACGGTAGCATGGCTCCGCCCATTTTTGTGGCGCCATCTAGTGACAGTGAAATTAAACTGAATGCAGAATGCGGCAACAAAGACACTTGCTGAGGGGAGAAAAATAAAAAGCGGAATAGTCGATGCAGAGAGCTCCTCGCTCCGCTCGGGCTCAAAAAAAAAAATTCCAGCGCTACAAGCACTGAGTCGCCCTCGTTAACCAAACAATAATCACAGCTTGGAAATTTAATTGAAGGAAAAATTGAAATGAAAACGGAAAGGTCTATCTTTTGAACCAGCGACCCTCTACACGGTGAAGCGGTCCATTTGACCGCGCGACCAAGCCGACATTGTTACGAGACTTTTCGTGGCCGACCATCACAAGCCACTGCTGCCCTACGAAGCACCAACCAAAGCGCAGGACGATGCGAATATACAGCCGAGTTGGCGACAACAGGCCTCCTCACTGAACAAGGGGCCACTCTAAAATCAACCGGATTTGATGTGATCACATGGGCAACTTTGGACTAGAGGAGATTGGTTAAGTCTGCTTCTGTAAAATAAACGGGGATTCTTTTTATAGGCATATTGGTACAATTGTTTTGGAATCTCCGCCCGCTACGTGCAATGCCAATGTGTCATTTTGAAACATGAAGCAGCCACATTGAGATGTTGCACATTGTCTTAATATGCAGTTAGTTACCACAAATTCAGTTACATCCTATGATAAGGAAGGTGTAAGGTATAATGTGGGCACAACATTATTGAATGTTTTGAACAGAATATAAATTTCTAAAGTTGTCAGAACGGTAGCATGGCTCCGCCCATTTTTGTGGCGCCATCTAGCGATAGTGAAATGAAACTGAATGCAGAATGCGGCAACAACGACACTTGCTGAGGGGAGAAAATAAAAAAAGCGGAATAGTCGATGCAGAGAGCTCCTCGCTCCGCTCGGGCTCAAAAAGTAGAATAGTCGATGCAGAGAGCTCCTCGCTCCGCTCGGGCTCAAAAAAAGCAACAGTAGCAAATAATAAATATAGATATTGGGGCTGCCGCCGGCCGGGCCTCCCGGGGGCCTCCAGACAAGTTACACTGGGGAAGAAAACTAGGCACTCTGTTGTTATTGTTTAGCTCTGGCTTCAATTGTCATACGCCCCCCCGGGCGAGCGGAGCGGGATCGGGGGCCGCACCATTTCAAGCGTGGATTGCAGCTGAAGTTTGGAGAGGTGAAGGAGAGAGCGTTTTTATTAACATCGACGCATGGCGGGCTGCAAACTTCTGCGCGCTAGAGCTGCCCGTCCCCCTCCCCCTCCTCTCTCTATCTGTCTCGCTGTTTCTCTCTCTCTCTCTTTCTCTCTCTCTCTCACGATTTTTCTCTCTCACTCTGTCTCTGTCTCTGTCTATCTCCCCCCCCCCTCTCTCTCTCTCTCTCTCTCTCTTTCTATCTCTCTTCCACTCTCCTGCTTCCGCAAAGCCGACCGCATCCCGCTGCGCCGTCCTTTGTGGGACGCGTGACGTCATCGCTCGTTTGGCGGGGCTGGCCAGGGGCTGGCCGGGGGCTGGCCGGGGGCTGGCCGGGGGCTGGCCGGGGGCTGGCCGGGGGCTGGCCGGGGGCTGGCCGGGGGCTGGCCGGGGGCTGGCCGGGGGCTGGCCGGGAGCTGGCCGGGGGCTGGCCGGGGGCTGGCCGGGGGCTGGCCGGGGGCTGGCCGGGGGCTGGCCGGGGGCTGGCCGGGGGCTGGCCGGGGGCTGGCCGGGGGCTGGCCGGGGGCTGGCCGGCCCAGCGGTGCCCGCCGCCCTCCCACTAAGTCCCTTTAGGATCCACGCGAGTGAATTACGTGCGTCGCCTCCCGCGGCGTGGCGCAAGCGGCGCACCAATCCGTTGCATAGCGTTCCGTGAGCAGCGTCCAGAAAATAAAAATGAAATGTGGTTTGATTTTATTCAAAACTGTCAAAAGAATTGATTATAATAATTTAAGGATAGACAGTTTCAGGTTTTGTTCTCTTAAAATATTTTTTTTGAGGGGGGGGGGCACTGCTTTGAAATGATGTCAACAATTATTAATTTTTTTGACGACCGAGATGCCTTATTTATTTCTCGCATTTGCCCGACTACTTTGCGGACCGGACCGGATCTGAGCGAACGGTAATCGCCGCGATTCGCGGGACAATTGGCAGGAGGCGGTGAATCACAGCCCTGACGAACAAAAGCCCGTCGTCCGCCGAGCAGTGGAAGGGGGGCGTCCACCCCGGCAGCAAACTTACGGCTGTAATACGGTCGTTCCTCTAGGGCTAAAAGCGGGCCGAGTGCTTGCCTCTCCCCGGCTGTGTGGAAGAAAAAACTAAAAAGCTTTTTTTTTAATATATATTTCTTTTTATCGCATCGACACGGACTATGCTGGACATTACGCCGCCGCCTCCCCAAATGTTGTATCTGCGCCGCGCCTGCTGGTCCCGCCGGGTCCAGTCGGCTCGGCGTCTGCTATCGTGCATACTGCTCCCTCGAGGTGGCTGGTGGCTGTGGGGGCGGCAGATAGAGAATTGGGCCGGGTTTACTTTAAGTACTGAGGGCGGGGGAGGGGGGGCGGGAGGAATAGGTTGGATGGTCGCCGTAGTGACCAGCATGCAGTCAAGAGATAGTGCGGAGAGCCGCCGTTAGGTTGGGGGGTCCGGAACCGAGGGCGCGGCGAGGGTGCGAATGACCATAAAAGGCCCCATCCAGTGGCTTTGCCCCCCCCACCCCTCCCCTCCGATGAACGGACGTGCGCGTTTCTTCCCGTCCAGAAGGTCCGCCGCCAATCGTCCCCTCGTCACGTCTGGAGGCCTCGACAAAAGCCCTTGACGGAGCGGAGAGGACACAGGGCGCTTCCAGCCGCCCCTTATCGGGGCGGGGCCCCCTTCCATCGGATTGTGGGCCGCTGGGACAAAGCAGGTCACGTCCGCGCATACCCGTGCGCCGCAGCGATCCCCCGCGAACCCCCTGCCAAACCCCCCGCCAAACCCCCCGCGAACCCTGTATGCTCTGTGATTAGGGATTTAAAGGCCGGTAATATTACCGGTAAGATTCGGGAGGTTACCGTTACTTACGGTAATATTACCTGACCTCGAAAAAAGTGGTATTTTTCGGTAATATTCAGACTTGCAAAACTCTGAAAATTAGCTGTGCTTGCTGTTACAAGTAGTGAAAAGTGTATCTTTTTGGTTCTTACCATCACTGCAAAGCTTGAACCTACTCTAAAACACATCCTTCAAGATTATTTTTGCATGTTCAAGCAATTATATAACTTCTCGCTGGAAGACAGCCGTGGCCATATACAATCCGTAATTCTGACACAAACTCATATTTCGAGTGATGAAAGGTATTAAGTGTTATAGCACATCAAGCATTGCAAGGATTGACTACTGTTACGGGGAAAACGTAGAAAAAACACACTTTTTTAACAAATACCCGCTGTAAATCAATCTTTCTCATTATTACCAAAAATACCCGTAACTTACCAATCTTTCCGTAACTTACCGTAAGATTGAATCTTACCGGTATTTTTAAATCCCTATCTGTGATCGCACCGCCAGAGAACACGCGCAGCACATCATCAAAAACGCTGATTAAAGGCAATAAAATAACAGAAACAAATAAGAGAAGCTAAAAATTCAGGATTTTTTTTAAAAATGACAAACTGATGGTGGACACTGTTGGAAAATTCCGTTGGAGTCTCTGCTGCCTGCAAACTATTAGTAATTTATCAAGTGTGCGCCCCCCTTCCCCCTTACATAAGGGGCGGCGCTTCCACCCCATCCCTCCCTCAGGAAGACACGTCAAGCCCTCTGCGGCGTGTTTGACTTTCTGCGGCCGCTAAGTTGTCCCGTTACCCCCCCCCCCCCCCTTCCCTCGCCGCTGTTCCCCGGTGGTCAGTAAAATAAATAAACGTCCCCTCTTTCGGCAGGAGGGGGGGGGGGGTCGCCGCGCCGCGTGCTGTGTAGTAGAAATTGCGTCCGTGTTGCGGGAGGGCCGTGAAAGAACGGCAAATGGAAAAAAATGGACGAGAATTATTGTCCAGCGTGTGTAGCCGTCCCAGTTCCAGCGCTTCCAGCGCTTCCAGCGCTTCCAGCCCGACGGTCGGGCGTCTCGTCAGGAACCGCAGCAGCATCGAGCAAAACAGTGAAAACGGTTGGCGCTGGACGCGCATATCGCACTCTGGCATCTATTTAGACTTTTTTCTTTGTGGTTTGCACCACAGCGGGATGGAGATGAGAATTTTCGACTCGCATTGATATGTTGTCCGAACACGGGTGCGTGGCGGCACCAAGTATGTATACAGGGTGTTACGGGAGTGTAAACCCCGTTGGCAGCCCGCAGGGGACGGAGATGGCCTCGGGGCAAGAAGTTCGGTGACCACTGCCAGGTCCCGGCTCAGGATGCCGTGTGTGTGTGTGTGTGTGTGTGTGTGTGTGTGTGTGTGTGTGTGTTTGTGAGGCCGTGGGTGGTCGTCCCCCCCCCCCTCGCCCCCCGGCCGCCCCAAAGGCCACCGTCTCCCTGTGTGTGTGTCCGAAGCAGGCCGCAGGCGGGGGTGGCCGGCCCAGTCTGGTAGCCGCTGCGGTCACCCCCTGCGGCTGCCTGCTACCGAGCGCATTATTGTGGCACAAAAAACTGCAGTGGGTGCACTTCTCAGAGGGGTATTTTAAGTTCGGTTTCGCAGAATATGTCCGCATTGTGGACGTCGAAGGAACATAATATCGCTATACCGACAGAGAGAGACAGAGAGAGAGAGAGAAATTGAAATTTCAGAGAGAGAGAGAGAGAGAGAGAGAGAGAGAGAGAGAGAGAGAGAGAGAGAGAGAGAGAGAGAGAGAGAGACTAAGAAATTTCTATCTGCGTTTTAGTCTGTTCGCCGTGCCGTTTATGGCCGTCATCATTTCCGCCCAACCCCACCGGCGCCCGCAAGCATACAGCAAAAGCGTTCATTTCCCGCCCTCTTCCCCCCTTTTTTTTCTTCAAAAATTGTGTTTCAGGGACGATAAGGCGCAAACGAAGTGTCCCTGCTGCTCCGTCCCGCTCGTTTGTATATGGCGTTGCACAGGCATCGCTGCCCCGCGGCCTGGCCGTGGTGGCGGCGCCGACACAAAAGCCGTAGGAAAGCGGTCTCCGTCCGCACTCTCAAAAATGAATGCACGATTTAAGCATAATATGCTTAAAGTCAAGCATATTTCATGCTTGAAACGCCAATAATCCCACACGCATATTATGCTTGATTGAAGCATATTATGCTTGATTGAGGGATACTCTATGCTTGTCCCAAGAATACAATACGTGCCTCAAGCATCATATGCTATTGCTAAGCATACAGACGGTTGATGCACGCAGATGATTCTTAAATCAACAAAATCCCACAAGAATACAAGATTCGCATCAAAATCGCTTTGAATCAAGCATTCATTTTTGAGAGTGCGGGATTGTTTGAGCTTATTCCGCTACATTCCGGGCTTCGGTGCGCGTTGCCGAGGTAGACTGAGGGCCCTGGCTGCCCTGGCCCGTGGGCTGGGGGAGAAATGCGCGCAGATTTACTTGCGCCGCTCTGATACAGCAGCGGCCCTGTTGTGACCCACGCTGCCTGCTGCCGCCACCCGCTCGCGGACCTCGTCCCTCCTTTTTATCTCGCGATACACCTCTTCTTCTTCTTCTCCTCGCTGCGCGGTGCCTCGCCACGGTCCGCGCCTATTTTCCCCTTTCCATTTAAAAAGCAGTACAGAAAGCAAACCAATGTTTCTCTCGCCTCGTGCTTGTGCGTTTAAAAGAGGAAATGATTGTTTTATTCTTTACGTTATAGCCATTTTCCTATTACTGCATTATCTGACGGAACGCAGGGAAATAGGGAGAGAGAGAGAGAGAGAGAGAGGGGGGGGGGGTCTTTTACTTACCCCTGTCCGTGCTGCACACACGCGTCCGCCGTGACGAACTCGGATTAGAAGGGCGCTGCACCAGTACCACACAGAATGGTTGGTTTATGTCGTCTTTTCCCCACTTTTAAAAATCCTCCACTGCCAGGCATTCAGACAAACGGGCACGCACGTCGTGCGGGAACGGGGAAGAAATGCCACGCAACGCCGTAAAAAGGCTGAATTTTTGTGCTGGTTTGTTTTCCCGCCCTCTATGGTCTATGCTTCGCTCGCGCGGGGTGTTTGGCCGGGCTGCCAACGTCGCAGTGGTCTGACACCGACCTTCACCAGGGGACTCACGAGCCTCGCAGTGTCGGGGTTGCCGCGGCGCGTCTCGTGCGGAAAGGCGCCCTTGACATAGCCAAGGAACAAAACGAGGGGGCGTCCACTCGTGTATTATTCGGGTCACCCAGACATGCTATTACGCGTGATAGTCATCGAATTAGACACAAAAGTCGTCCCGCAAAAACTTACAATTTTGAACGCAATAGCTGTTTTGTGATAGCGTAATACACTCTCAAAAAAGAATGCTTGAATCAAGTATAATATGCTTGATCCAAAGCAACTTTAAGGCTTAAACCGCATCTCAGCCAAGCGTAACTATGCAAGATTTAAGAACATTACGCTTGACTGAAGTATATCCACACTGGCGCCAAGCTTCGTCATGCTCGGAACAAGTTTTATATGCTTCCAACAAGCATCATGTACTTTGATTTAAGAAACTCCGCCAATAATCTTCACTTAACGTACTTTTGCGTTAGTTCAAGCATTAATTTTCTGGAGTGTAGCGCGTAATATGAAGTTGTCGGGTCACATTTTTTGAGAGTGGACACCCTCTCGGAACAAAGTAGGCGGAAAACGGTGCTCTGGGGCTGGGGTAGAACCGTGGGGCCGGGCGGGTGCCGTTCGGCTCCCATCATCCTCCCGACGATCTGATAATCTGACAATGCCAAAATGCAAATAGCGGCAACAGCCGAACTTGTCGTGGTTGCGGTGGCTGCAGTGGCTGCGGCGGTGCCCGCGGCTTCTGCCGAGCCGCCGGGTCCTCGTACCACTTCCGCCCCCACAAGTCCACTTCCGGGGTCCCTGGAGGGGCAGAGGGTTGTCACGGCCCGGCTGGTCGGCCGGCGGCCAGCCAAGGGGCCAGCCGTCCCCTCCTCCGCGCCGCGGGGACCGAGCCGAGGCCGAGGCCGCCGAGGGCAGACTCGTACAGCTCTGCGTACTGGCTGCGGAGCTCCGCCTGACTTCCTCCTCCCCGCCGAGGGCAGACTCGTACAGCTCTGCGTACTGGCTGCGGAGCTCCGCCTGACTTCCTCCTCCCCGCCGAGGGCAGACTCGTACAGCTCTGCGTACTGGCTGCGGAGCTCCGCCTGACTTCCTCCTCCCCGCCGAGGGCAGACTCGTACAGCTCTGCGTACTGGCTGCGGAGCTCCGCCTGACTTCCTCCTCCCCGCCGAGGGCAGACTCGTACAGCTCTGCGTACTGGCTGCGGAGCTCCGCCTGACTTCCTCCTCCCCGCCGAGGGCAGACTCGTACAGCTCTGCGTACTGGCTGCGGAGCTCCGCCTGACTTCCTCCTCCCCGCCGAGGGCAGACTCGTACAGCTCTGCGTACTGGCTGCGGAGCTCCGCCTGACTTCCTCCTCCCCGCCGCGGGCAGACTCGTACAGCTCTGCGTACTGGCTGCGGAGCTCCGCCTGACTTCCCCCCCCCCCCCCCCGGCGAGGTCAGGCCACCCGGAGTGAATCCGACTCGTAAATGCACTTCATTTCAAGCGACCGCGTCCTCAGGGCGTAGCGGCGCGTGTGGCGACACCGTGCCCTGGTGCCGTAACTCACGGCGATGTCGGCCCGGGCGCTCTGTGTGTCCCGGGTTCAAATACGGCTCCGTAAATTTCAGAATTCTGTACGGGCCGGTTTGGGCGGCATCCATTTCGAAATTATACCTTGTCGCTAGTGATAAATACAAGTGGAGAGAGTTTGTGGTGTCCGTGTGGGATTGCCAGTGGGGCGGTGAATTGGGGTTTGGGTGGGAGAGGCGAAGTGCGGGAAGGGGGGTTCGTGATCCGAGACGAAGCGGCGGCGAGAGGTCGTGGGGGAGTGCAGCAGCAGGGAGACAGCGTGGGATGCCCCCTTCTCTCTCACTCCCACGTCCCTACCCCCGGCGGCGCACCTCGCTCCATTTCTATTTCGCATTCAAAAGGCTCTGAATGGCATTTATTCCGCTGCTACGCGCGCGCGCATTGAAAACCAGAATAAGTTATGAAATACTAATGAAACGGGGTGGGCGCGTATATATCGAGTCCGCGTGCCGTATATTGCCTTGGAGCAGCTAGTTGTGTGTTGACGGCCTTCGCGACGCCATGCCGAGAGCCCCCGCGGCCACCCGTCATTCGGCCACGCCTCCGGTCCGCCTTCCGAGCGATCTGTCCGGAAATAAGCTGCCGTGGCTTCGCGGCCCGTCACCTGCTCCCCTCGGCCAGACTCCGCCCTCTTACGGACCTGCAGCCGCTCCGGGCCCTCCGGCTCTGGGCCCCTCTTCCGGACCATTCAGCCCTGTCCTGTCCCAGCCCGACACACATGTGCGCGACCCTCGCTGCTACGCACCTCTGAGCCGCACTGCTCCAATTCTAGGCTGAAAGCTATAGGAGGGTTTGTTGACACCCTATTGAAACACAATAATATAATTTTGGTATTAAAAAAAAGTTTGAGTTTTTGACCTTTTTTTTTACGTTTGTAAAAAAATCTGTTTTGAAATCCGACTTACCTCACTGGCTCAGAAGAACGTCATGGGGGCCTCCTTTCCCTGGCTGTCGACCAGTGACACCGCTTCCATCTGCCGACACCAGAAAAAAAGTTTCTAAAAAAAATGAAAGGGAAAAAATTCTGCCAATAAGGTTGGGGAACCCAAGTAGTAGGTACAATTATCACGGTAACATTTTTTTTTTGCTTCTGAAAGTGGTGCCTGAAAGCGGTGAGACGAGAAATCCGCGATGTTCCTTGTTTTTCACCGGAATGGAGTGGAAGTGCACATTATATGCCGTCAAAGCTCTCTGCGGCTTAATGCATCAATAATCAAGACGCACTAACCCGGCAGCACTCCACAAACAGCCCGCCGCGCCATCACCCATGTGTGAGTGCGAGTGAGACAGCAGAGCGGGCGATGCTGAGCCTTTTATTATTCGCCGTTACGGCAGTAAAGATATCCGGTTCACGCCCGACATCACTGAAGTTGGCATGTAGATGATCCGATAACAAATCCGGGCGGGCGTGAAACGTTGCGATCTCTCTCTTTCTCTCTTTCTATTTCTCCTTCTCTCTGCCCCACCCCTTCCAGATGGAGTCCCAGTCCAACCAGGCAGCAGGGCTATTCGCATTCGCTTCCTATCAGCGGATTTCACGTCAGTCATTCTTTCGGGTCCCACTCTTTACTCTGTGCGCCTGCAGCTGGGCTTGCTGAGAGATCAGTTTCAAATATGGTTTATTATTTCGTCGACCAGAGTACAATGCAAGTTCATTCCCGCGCCGCGGCGGAGATAATCTTTCCGTCTTCCTTTTCTTTGCTCCACGTCGACCGCACCGCCGCCGCCGCGCCTCAACAGCTCCAACAAAAGTACGCTTTCTCGCATGCATGAACCCAGCCACGCCTACGGGCGCTGGCCGTGTGTGTGTGTGTGTGTGTGTGTGTGTGTGTGTGTGTGTGTGTGTGTGTGTGTGTGTGTGTGTGTGTGTGTGTGTGTGTGTGTGTGTGTGTGTGTAGTAAGTGAGCTTTGAACTTTCAACGAGGGCTCTCTGCCGTCTGTCCGGGTCCATACGCGTTGCCGCTGCGCCATGCTCTGCTCGCCGTTGATGAGCGCGCCCAACTCCTCCGAGGCCGGCGGACCGGGGGCGGCACGGCGGCGGCACGGGGGCGGCACGGGGGCAGCCCGGGGGCGGCGGTGTCGGAGCCGCAGACCGAACCGCGCTGCTCAACACGATCCCGCGCCGCGGGCGCAGCACAGTGGCGAGCACAGCCAGCACGGCGCAGCGGCGGCCATGTCGTTAGGGGAACTTGGACAATATCCCTCCCATCTGTGTCGCTCGGCCCAGACCGGGGCGGACCGGGGCGGACCTGCAAGTCATTTGGTACTCGGCACAGCGCGCATATCTCCGCCAGGAGCCCGCCCCCCCCCCCCCCCCCCCGGCCCTCACCGGTCCAGCGGGTCCAGCCCGCGGGCTGTGAGGTGTGATAGTGATCGATGCCGTGGCTGTCCGCTCCGTCCAGCTCCATCCTAGTCCATTTGTAAGTTTTATGGGTTCGGATCCGCGCGCGCGTCACACTGTAAAAAAATATGTTGGGATTTCACGACGGAACCGTAAAACGGACCTATTGTGAAATCACAACAACCTTCGGTGCAGTAGCCACAAATGCGGAATTCTCGAAGATTATTCTACCATAAATATCAATCATTGACGATTTTTCTTTTAGAAAGGTATTTGATGACTTTCGATCCCAACAGGTTTTCGTAAATCAGTTCGGGGCACCAAAAAGATTTAAAACATTGTTACGAAGTCCTTCGTGATTTCACGAAGGGCAGCAGCGATAAATTCACGGCAGTTCGGGGATGTAGACTTTTAAAATGATATCGATGAGAGCGGATTCGATGAAAACGCGTGCGTGCGTGTGTAGAAGAATTAAGCATAATTTTTGTAAAAAGCAATGCTTAAATGATCTAAGGGGAGGAGAGAGCTGAGCCGTGGAGCCGGCCCGCCCCGCCGCGGTTTGTTTCCTCGCTGTCGGGTCGGGTGAGGCCGGCCGGCCGGCAGCTAGTTCGGGTTTGACTTTCCGATTGAAATCCCGTCTTCGATCGGCCGGCTTGTTTGGCCGCGGCCGTGGCATAGAAGGGTTAAGGGTTAAGCTGGAGCCCCAACCACTGATCGGAACCGGGGACGGCGCGTCACCGCCCGCACTCTGGTACGTCCAACTAATTTCGAGAAATGTTTTCGCTAGGGAAATATAATGCTTCGCCTGACTCGGTTTCTTTTCGGCCCGCTGGGAAATAAAGTCCCGTCTTGTATTTGTAGCCGGGCATATGTATTTGCCCTGAAGGGGTTAACTCAACATTCACGACGGACGTTGTTTTCCTTGGGCTCTGGGCGGCTTCGCCTTAGGCCTTGCGCTTCCCGCTCCGCTTTGAAACACCGCGCTCTCCAAACGATTGCCGTATGTGTGTCGTTCGATCATATTACAAGTCGGGTATGGGTATAGGTTGCTTGCTCTGCTTCTCCCATGTAACACAGAATGCTTTAAAATTACATTCTTGTTACACCAAGCGAATGCATCGCTATGGATGTATTCAAATTTTTATAAGATAATTATACTTGAGATATGTATTTTGTACTTCCCGAATACATGGTTATCAGACGCTCCTCTTTTTATCAAGAATATATTTTTGTTACAAATTTCGTTTTGTAATACATACTTTGTGTTTCTCAGATACATTAAGCACATACGAATATTACAGCCATAGGCGACTCTAAATGTATTCTGTATGTATTAAGAATATAACGAGTTCGGTATGTATCTTTTATATGCATCACTATAATTCTGGATTTATATTCGCCAATACGTTTAAAGAGTTTACACAGGGAGATGAGCAGATACATCTGATAGAAGAGCATTTTTTCTTCGTGTCTTGATATTTACATTCGAGAAGCGAAGCAGCACAGCACTTGATCAGCGGCTGTGTCTGCAGCGTGCAAGACAGCTCAGTGGTCAGAGTCCGACTGTGAAGCCAAGAGTTCTGGGTTCGATTCCCCTCACCGACACTGTGCTAGCCCGTCTTTTCTTCGTTTGCCATGGAGCCACACCCACACATCATCACGATCCAAGACACTAAACCCCACGTAGGGCTTCCTTGGGCCCCAAATTTTTCCTTGTGAGACATTTACGAGAGATACAATGCAATAATAAAATTAAAGCAATACGTATACATACAGAAATAATATTAAAAATATATAACAGATATACAGAGGAGCGTCTGATAACGCTGTTTCTTTGATATATCCTTGATATATCAGGTGTATCATTGGCCCCGGGCAGTTTCGGTTTTAGGCAGTCCCGCAACGCACTATCTCCGTCTCTTTCTGTCTCACGCGTCTGGCCGAGCCAGAAAGAGACGGAGACAGTGTGTTGCGGGACTGCCTAAAACCGAAACTGCCCGGGGCCAATGATACACCTGGTATTTGACATGCATTTGAATTATAGTCTTGAAAATAATTATTAATACATTCGCAATACATCTGCCATGTATTTCGAAACAATCATCAATGCATCTTTGGGATATATCTGGGAAGTATCTAAAATATATTTCCTGTTACGTGGGCTGTCTCTTCGCTCGCTCATTGTCCATATATATTTTTCTCGGACCCGTTTTCTCTGCCTCCAATTTCCCGGCCTCATCTCTCGCTCTCATCCTCTCATTACACTTCCTTATCTTTCACTGACGGTACCAATTCTTTTACTCTTTTAATTCTCCGCGTGAGATCTGTGGGCGCTTTACTTTTGTGAGTTTGTTATTCAGTCTCTGAACCCTGCAACATTTTTATTTAAATGAGATTCCTGATTGTAATTTTGATAGTTTTTTAAATTTATTTTTATTTTCTGGTGGGAACACGCGATGATGGCCTCGCTTTATTTCCTTACGCCGGTGAGGACCCCCCGCTGAGGTTTACGACGCGCGCCGGCATTATTCCGAGTGAACCGGGCGGAAATGGAGCCCCGGGCCGGCGTCATGGCTCTCTCTGTGTCGTTATCAAATGTAAATGCGGCGCTCGTCCCCCGCGGCTCCAGCAGCGCACACTGCAGTTCCTTAGGACCGATGCAGCACCGTTTTCCTCGCGGCCATTTCACATCATCGTCTTCCTTGGCGCGGACCTGCAAGGCCCCGCGGGGGAGAGAGGGAGGGGGGGGGGGAGGTGCGCGTGGCTCGACCGGGGCATCCGGTCGCCTCGATGGCAGGTGTTGGCGCTGCTGGTTTACGAGGCGGGCGCTGTGACTGAGGCAGTGTGAAGGCTCCTCTGCCAGCTGGGGTACCTCTCCGTGCCGCCCCTCCGGCCTCCGGCTGCCTCCGGCCCTCAGGGCCGTCGCAGCAGTAGCTGCTCTCCCTCCGCTCGGAGAGCCTTCTCGCTGCTCTGCCGCCCCGCCCCGCCGCCCCGACTAGCCCGACCGGGGAGGGAGAAGTAACTGCGGCAGCTTCGGTCGGGTGAAGTTGGTCGAGAAAGTGGGACGACGTTGCCGAGACGCACATCTTCCTCCGGAATCATTTTCTGATCCGCCGCGGCCGTCTGCAAGGCGCCTCGTCGAAAAGTAATTCCGAGCACGGCTATTTCCTTGGCCGCCGCCTTCCATTTTTTTCTTCCGACCTGTTTCTGACGGCGAGCTTTCCGCTGCTTCCGCTGCTTCCGCTGCGTCCGCTGCTTCAGAGCCGTTTGGGCTGACGTAAGACGCGGCCAGTGGACGCTAACGAGGATCTCGACGGACCCTGGCATGCCAGTAAGGCAAGCACGGTTCGCCGTCCAGCAGGTAGCTCGCTCCCAGAAAATAAACTGGACCACTGGAAAGTACGTTCGGGAAAACCGGCGAAAAAATTCACTCGTGTTTTTTTATTTCTCGTCAATTTTATTACTTTAATCAGCGTTTATTTTCTGAAGCACACGAGGAAGCACAGAGACGCACGCTGAAAGAGGTTATCGCAAGCAGACGACTCTCCGGGATAAATGGCCTCGCAGATGGGTACCGGCTCCCACCTCGACGCGGGAGTCGGAGTGATTTGTTTCCGTACGCTCGAACAAGTGCGATCTGATTAAAAGCACTCTCCTCACTGGCATGCCGAGTTCTCGCTCCCTCCCGCGCAGCCTTGCCGCTTCTGCGAAGACTGAGAGTGGTCGGAGCCGCGGCGAAGAGCGCCTGCAATGCGGAGGGTAGGCAAGCCCGCCAGGCACTGGCGTTCGACGGGACAGCATGCTCTCCGTGCTAAGGGGTTACACGCGCCGAAGCGGCGGTCGGCGGCAGGGCAGGGGGCAGGGGCCGATGTGTTGGCCTATTAGCACAAATTAGTGCTCTTTGAAAAGTGTCGATTTTCCATTGAATGAAGATCATTACTCGAGTCATTACTCTTTCATTTACAGTGGCGCAGCACGGAAGCCATGCTCTGCTCTCCGGACTTGCCCCCAGCCCGCACCGCCTTTACCCAACCCCCCTGCGGAGCGGACTGAAACTATTTCATCATAACTATCGCATCGTTATCGAGATTTAAGAGCCATGTAATACGTCGGAAACTTGCTGCGGAGAGAGGGTTATTGATTGATTATCTATAAATTGACAGAGACAGAGAGAGAATCTGGGATCCCTTTAGGCGATCAAAAGCTAGCGGGAATGCGGTGGTCACATGCAGTGGCAGGGACGGTCCGGGGCTGGGCTGGCATTTCTGCTTATTTGCTCGTGACCGTTCCTCCGCCCACACAGCCCTGGCATCGGCCCTGGCCGGCGCATTGCGCCCGGACTCTGGTCCCCCCCTCCCCCCCAATATTTTTTTCCCTGCTTGCCGCTTGCCTCAGAGGTGAAAATAGTCACAGAACGGGGGAAGAAAACGGTTTTACCCCGCGGGGGTGGGTGCAG
Source organism: Odontothrips loti (assembly GCA_038380765.1). NCBI lineage: Eukaryota > Metazoa > Arthropoda > Insecta > Thysanoptera > Thripidae > Odontothrips > Odontothrips loti. The sequence goes on along the minus strand of CM076248.1, from coordinate 7,432,642 downwards.
TCGTCCAAACACTCGGCACGGCGATATACGGCACATGCGCACGAAATATCACACGCCCCCACACACGGGTTTTGCGCGCACGCCGCTCCTCTGAGTGCCCCGGGTGTTTCTCTCGTTTTGCATGTGAATGTGGCCGTCCTACCCTCCGGCCCGCCCCCGGCCCGCCCCCGGTCGAAGCCGTCATATGATTCGGAATCGGCGTCAGAATCCCCCCTCCCCGCCCCCGCCCGCCCCCGCCAGCCTCCGCCCGCCTTTTGCATACAGTACGTGTGCATATGTACCGGTTCGCGCTCGTCGTTTTCGCGCGGTGCGTGTGGAATCCCCGCCGCAGGTTCCCAGCCAGCCCCGCCTAATGCATGGTAAGCGTGGAGGAGGTGCTGCCGCCATATTGCTGGCCTCCCCCGACCCCGAGGGGTCTCTTTGTCCGTTCGCTACTCGTCATGAAAGCGTACCGTGATTAAGAATCCATTTTTGATCCCTGATGTTTTCCTGATTTTGGTTTGTGCGTTATACGTTTATTTCATTCTAACTTTTTTGTGTTTGTACCGAATTTTTCGTGTTTTTTTTTTCTGACTTTATTCGATTTGTTATGAGAGTGTACATTTTTTTTGAGTGAGGGGCCCGTTGGGCTCTTCTCTTTGCCGCTGCCACAGCTGAAAATGTACTCAGGTTTTTAGAGTTTGGAGTTTTAAACTCTGAAACTCCAGAGTGTGCAATTCCAATCCGAATTTCGTCACTTTTTGAGAGTGCAGGTGAGAGTGGAGGGTGTAAGTGAAAGGGGAGAGTGAGAGTGGAGAGTGTACACTAGGTGACACTCTGAAATTTTTCAGAGTTTATCCACTCAGAGTACGTCAGAGTACGTACGAGGAACTCTCAATGTTTCAGAGTGTGATGTATAAGTATGCCCATTCCAACGTGTTGTAGCGACGTTACGATGACAGCATTGGGGTTCTGGAACTGAGTTTGAGCCAAATCCGCCGTCATTTTTTTGCTACCACCCACGATTCTTGAGATAGCAGAAATTTTTTTTCCCAAAATTCATGAAAATAAAATGGCCCTAGTAAATTTCTTCGTTGATGCTACATCTCAAATTTCAGACCAAAATTCGAAAAACTGGACGATTTTCAGCCTTGTTGTTTTTTAACTCACCCTGAATTTCAGGCAAGTGAGAGGGTGAGAGTGCAGCTTGTAAGAGTGCAGCTTGTGCGTGAGCGAAGGTGAGTGAACACGAACTATACAAAACGAGTAGCGTTCACAGTTACGCAGCCTCACAGCAGCACACAAAAGAAGCGCCAGTGGGTCGGCAACCCAGTCTGTACACGTGATGTGCGGACTGGCCTACCGTGGCGCACTCTGAACTTTAGAGTTCCACTCACAACTCTGTATTCTCAATCTGAACTCAGGCAGCTCGACTCTGAAAGCTGAATTTTCACTCCGAACTCAGACAGTTCTTCTCTGAAAGCTGAATTCTCACTCTGAACTCAGACAGTTGCACTCTGAAAACTGAATTCTCACTCTGAACGCACACAGTTCCATTCTGAAAACTGAATTCTCACTCTCACTCCCCAGACCAAGTGGTCAGTCGTGCGCAGACAGAGCGCCCCGGAACGCCCTCCCCCCCCCCCCCCCCACACCCTCATGACCCCCTTGCGTCCCCTGCCAGTGCTGCACCTCGTCGATTCCCCCCCCCCTCTCTCTCTCTCTCTCTCTCTCTCTCTCTCTCACTCCCCGTCCGGCGGCCTTCCGGCTGTCATCGCCGCGTCGAGCGGCGCAGGGCATCCGGGTCCGTTCGACGGGGGACATGAAATAAGGGCCGCCTCAGCCGATACGTTCGGGGGTGATTTACGACCCGCAGGGCCGACGATCGCGAGCTCGCTATGATGAACCCTAATCCGAAAGTGTTTTGACGGGCCTTGAGTTTGACCGGAGTTGCGGTGACTTGAATCCCGCGAGTCCATCACAGTGAGCGCTGCGCTCGCAGGAGCGCAGCAGGGTAAGCCGCCAGTGCAGCTTCTCTCTCTCTCTCTCTCTCTCTCTCTCTCTCTCTCTCTCTCTCTCTCTCTCTCTCTCTCTCTCTCTCTCTCTCTCTCTCTCTCTCTCTCTCTCTCTCCCTCTCTCTCGCTCTCTCTCTCTCTCTCTCTCTCTCTCTCTCTCTCTCTTTTTCTCTGTCTGTGTCTCTCGGTCTCTCTCTATCTCTCTGTCTCTCGCTCTCTCTCTCTCTCTCTCTCTCTCTCCCTCTCGCTCTCTCTCTTTCTCTCTCTCCCTCTCCCTCTAGCTCTCGCTCTTTCTGTCTCTCTCTCTCTCTCTCTCTCTCTCTCTCTCTCTCTCTCTCTCTCTCTCTCTCTCCCCCCCCCCCCCCCCTTTTTGCTCTGGCGGTTCACTTGGCATGTGCCCTCTACATCGCTGCCGACGCCGCACAAACCCCTCCCATTCCGTCATGTGCCGTCGCGTCCGGGGGCCGGGAGGCACTTCACGCCCTGTCTGCATCCCGTTGGCCCCGGCCCGGCCCCTGGCTCCCCGGTCCCCCGGCTCCCCGGTCCCCCGGCTCCCCGGTCCCCCCGGCTCCCCGGACCCCCCGGCTCCCCGGTCCCCCCGGCTCCCCGGTCCCCCGGCTCTGCCTGACGCGCACTGGTCCGCTGGGTCCGCTGGCTTGAGATAAGGAGGCACACCCGTCCAACTACGTAAACTACCTAACGCGCGACTGCGTCAATAGGGCCGAGCGGTACGTCATGTGACATGGGCAACACCCGCGCACAGGGTCAGTCAAGCGTCAGCAGTGGCGTAGGGTAAGAGGTAAGAGCAGGTAAAAAAATGATCTTTAAAAACAGCAATTTAGCATGTTTTGGGTAAAACGTCCACTTTTTAGAAGGGTGTTTTTTTTTTAACCCTGAATTGATTGTTGCCCCAGTGTGATTCAAATACCTGCACTTACCCTGCAGTGTGTGGCACTGCGTGAGTACAGCGCACGCTATAGTGTGAGTTGCAGCGTGAGCCAGTGTTAGCCACAGGGTGAGCCACAGGGTGAGCCACAGGGTGAGCCACAGGGTGAGCCACAGGGTGAGCCACAGGGTGAGCCACAGGGTGAGCCACAGGGTGAGCCACAGGGTGAGCCACAGGGTGAGCCACAGGGTGAGCCACAGGATGGGCCAGATCGGCCACAGTGTGAGCACAGTGTGAGGACGGGAGCCGCACAGCTCGCAGAGGGGAGAAAAGGGTTAGAGCTGTGCGGGCCCTGCCGTCATTGGACACTGCACGTGGAGAGCTTGCAAATGCGGCACCGGAGACTAATGCCCCCCCCCCTCCCCCTCCCTTTCCTCGCTGTACCTGCCGAGCGGTTCTGTGGTGAGAAGCGCAGCATTGAAATGCGGGTGGCGACACTGAAATCCAATGCTTCTCCGCCGGCCGCCTCTGGCCCCGACCTGTTATTGCGTCGGGGAGGGTTTTTGTCCCCCGGCTGCCTGCGGTGGCGGCTGCACTGCCGTCCCCGGACCGGACCGGACCGGACCGCCTGACCTCGCACGGGGCTCCCGTCCCGGCCGGGACCCGACCGCAGGCGTAAAGTGACCTTGCTCTCGTTTCTTTGCACGTGGTCCTGCACGGAGGAGAAAAAAAAAAGAAAGATTAGCGTTCGCAGACTAATTTTCCAGTTGATATCTAGATTTCTAAAATATTTTCACGGTAACTTATTGGTAGTAGCGCCAACGAAAAGTTGGTATCGTCAACGAAGAGGTGCGTTGTGGGAGACAAACTCCTTTTTTGCTTGTCTGCAACGAACCTCTTATTTTGAGCAACTGTTGGTTCAACCAATAAAACAGTTTCCCCCAACTAAATTTTAGTTCTCAAAACCAAAATTCACTGCTTGTCTTGCGAGCACTAATCTTTTTCTCCGTGTCTACACTGAAGCTGGCCGGCCGCCGGTGACCGCGTGCTGCATTTTCGGCCACTCGATTTCCCCCCGCGCGGTGAGGAACGGGTGCAGCCCGGCCCGGACCATCGAGGACTGTTGCCAAAGTTGTCCGTTTGTTCACCGCGGTCCTCGCCACGAAAGGCTTCTGACAATAGAGTAAATGTACCGTGGGCCGTTTGGCTTCACAATGAAACCCCGCCGCTATTGAGAGCGCCGGTACCTCCTTGGCCATCCTCGTGATCCACGGACTCGCAGTGCTGGCCAGAGGGGGGAGTTTTTTTTCTGGGGACATATAAACCGTCGGTCCCCAACGAGCTCTACGGATCCAGGATCAGGAAGTGAGGGCGGCGGTACTCGGGAGCACTGGGGGGGATCAAAAGTGACACTGTCAATCCCTCCACTGGTGTAAATTTTATCTGAGTTTCAGACGAGATTATGATCAGAAATCAGAATTCCACATTACTGATCTAGATAAGTGAGATTTCTGATATTTTTTCGTGCACCGTGATCTGGATGTCAAATTTCTGATCTGCTGAACAGATCCCTGCTGTGGATCAGATCACAGATCAGATCACAAGACGACCCTCATTTCTCGCACACCCGGGTGACTTAAAAACCGAAAGAAAAAGTTCCTAGGAGGGTCGAAACTGAGTCCGAGCCGAATTTGAAGTCAAATTTGATCTATCTCTCAATGCGTCAAAAAACTGGTTCGTCAGAACTCGAAAATATTCAAAACTGCCTTCTGAAATCACGCGCACAAACCCCACACCAAATTTCAATTGAATATCTCAAAATCTGTGCAATTTATGGCCTCCTGAATTCATGATCAGTAAATGATCAGGACTTTCTGATCTGAAATTCGACGTCCACATCAGCAATCTGAGCGGCAGATCAGATAATCTGATAATCTGAAAAGCTCATCAGAAGACCAGATTTGCTCTGTAAATCTGAATCAGGGTATCAGAAATCAGGTTTGTGATCTCAGATTTAGATAACCATCAGAAATCCGAGCCATAGATCTGGAAATCAGATTAGTTCATTAGAAAGTAATGCCGTCAGGCCTAAAATCAGAAACTCAGATAAACAATCTGAAATCTGCCTTTGTTGATCTCAAACTCAGATAAGATTTACACCAGTGTAGGGTGTGTGAAGTTTTCCCTGCTCCTGTGGTCTTCTTCTGCACCCCCGGCCCCAGCAGCTCCCCGGCGGGGCTGCGTCTGATGAAAGAAAAATGATCCCAGGGCTGGGCTAGGTCAGGTCCCTCAGCCTTGAGGCAGGCCCGGGGCGGCCCAGCGGCCTCCCTCCCTCCCCGCATGTGTGTCGCACCCACGACACGGACCGGTCCAGGGGTCCAGCAGTCCCCCCAGTTCCCGCGCAGCAGCCAGAGAAATACGAAGAACGGAAATGGCGGGAATGGGTTCCTGCGGGCTGTGCGCCGCGCCTCTCCCGCGGGACCATCTGGTCTGGACTCAGCGGGCGGAAGAGAACGGACCGGTCTTCTCTGCCCTCAGAGCGTCTGATCTGATCTGTTGATGAGCTCTGCTCTGCCGGTGACCAAGGGAGGCTGCACGAATGATTGCTTCACCTCACTTCCAATCAATGTTTCCAATGTAATACGCGCTGCCCTTCATCTTTGAGATATTGTTTTTTTTTGTTGTTGTTTTAAATTGATTTTAAAAAATTATTTAGGTACGTGATGGGGGGTGGGACGTGGGACGCGTATGGAGTTGTACTCCGCATAGCTCCCGTCTCGTCGTGCACCGAGTTTCCTGCCGCTCCTAATCGCTTTTGGACCTGCGGCGCCGACCTGAAAAGGTAGCCGTGCCCCCTCCCCCCTCCCCCTCTTTCCGGTCCCCCGCCGGGATAATCGTTTCGTCCTTCCTACTATGTTCTTCTATGTTCGACGGGGCTTACGTGCTTCTTGTCTTCCTTGCTTATTAATCCTCCAGCCGTTTTGCATAATCTAGGGCAAAGCGGAAGGGTAGGAGGCTCTGCCAGCACTATGTAAATAAAACAATGATGATGATCATTATTATTTAAACCATAATGGTAACATTCGTTTAATATATATATCTATATATTGATATCAGCATATGTTAGTGATTCTAGAAAAGTAATGATTTCGCACTTAACATGATGACCATTCCTCTTTCATTTATAGTGAGGAAGGCCGCCATACGTCCGTGCGGCTGCACGACTGGCCCGGGCCTGTGCCCCCGTGCGTACTCCTGCGTTAATCTTGCAACATGATCTGTAATGACGTAACCGCCGCGCCTCCCCCCTCCCCCTTTCACTCTCGTGTTACGTAATCGGGAAGGGATGGGCGATGCCGACGTCGCAGTCCAGTGTATTTCCTTCCATGCTTGTTGCCCTGCCCGACGTGCTTATTTGCAAAAATAAAAATGAAAAATGAGAGTGAGAGTGAGAGAGAAAGCAAAATCTAGGCGTCGGCGTCCTTGCGACGTAACGAATCACATTCTCTCAAGCTGGGCCATTAAATATGGATTTTTTTTTCAAATGAAGAAAGAAAGGTTAACCTGTTTAACTTGTCTTAAATGCGGGTGTTAGGCGGTACTTGTCGAAGTGTCGTCGTCGTATTTCGCACGATACTCGTAACAAGGAGGAGTGATTGCAAAAAAGACATCATCAAATAGGTACCGCCTTGATGAAAAAAATTAAGAATTGATGGTGAGGATGTGTGCTGATTGTGTTGCTCCTATGTTGTGTGACCGCTGCTGATCGCCGATTGAAACGTCAGGGGCACGGCGAGGAGGTGCCGCCGAGGTCGCCGTGGTCCGGGGTGTGGACCACACTGCGGCGGCATTCCAGGGGCGGCGGGAGCTGGGTGATTACGTGGGGGGCATGAGGTGGTGGTGGGGGAGGGGGGGCGGGGGCAGGGGCCGACTACATTCCAGGCCTACGTCCCCGCCGGGGGCCGACGCTTACACTCTAAAACTTTCTCCGGCGCTTCGGTCATCCATAGCCGAATCTTCGGCGTGAGCCGCAAGAAATTCCGGCCCGTACCTTCGGCATTCCCTCGCCGAAGCTTCGGCGTCCCCCGTCCTACGCCGGAAGCGGGACAATCGTTACACGATGACTTCCTGAAGAGACTATCTGGTAACTCGACGAAAGAAAATGAACAAGTGGTCAAAAACCCAATAGAATTTCTCACAGAATACTACTGTTAGTTCGATTTGTCTCGATGCCCATCCATTTTTCCGATTCCAACGGATTAAAATTACCGGTCACAAGGAGGCGGCCATTGCCATCTGCGAGTGCTACGTGATTTTAATCCATTTGAATCCGAAAAATGGATGTGAATCAGGGCAAACCGAACCGCCAATGGTATTCTGTGGACAATGCTGTTGTGTTTAGAGCCTTCGTTCGCTTTATTTCGTCGTTTTTGAAACCGGAATTCTCGTCAAACAGTCACCGTGTCACGATTCGCTTCTGTACCGGTTCCGGCACGAGGAGGCGGCCATTGCCAGCTGCCGGTGCTACGTGATATTAATCCATTTGCATCCGAAAAATGGATGTGCATCGGGGCAAACCGAACCGCCAATGGTATTCTGTGGACAATGCTGTTGTGTTTAGAGCCTTCGTTCGCTTTATTTCGTTTTTTGAAACCGGAATTCTCGTCAAACAGTCACCGTGTCACGATTCGCTTCTGTACCGGTTCCGGCACGAGGAGGCGGCCATTGCCAGCTGCCGGTGCTACGTGATATTAATCCATTTGCATCCGAAAAATGGATGTGCATCGGGGCAAACCGAACCGCCAATGGTATTCTGTGGACAATGCTGTTGTGTTTAGAGCCTTCGTTCGCTTTATTTCGTCGTTTTTGAAACCGGAATTCTCGTCAAACAGTCACCGTGTCACGATTCGCTTCTGTACCGGTTCCGGCACGAGGAGGCGGCCATTGCCAGCTGCCGGTGCTACGTGATATTAATCCATTTGCATCCGAAAAATGGATGTGCATCGGGGCAAACCGAACCGCCAATGGTATTCTGTGGACAATGCTGTTGTGTTTAGACCCTTCGTTCGCTTTATTTCGTCGATTTTGAAACCGGAATTCTCGTCAACAAGTCACCGTGTCACGATTTGCTTCCGTCCCGCTTTCGGACGAGAACGTACCCCTACTCCCATTTCGATGGCCCGGGGCGGCTTCGGCAATACGTCGCCGAAGCACCGAAATACAAAAACTGAAATTAACAACACGTTCGGCGTCCAAACACCGAGGTTCGGCTTACGCCACGATTCAATCTGATGTGCGTAATGGGTTAAACATGATTCGGCGACAGATTGCCGACGTTCGGTGACCAGTAGCCAAGCTTCGGTGACCGGTAGCCGAGCTTCGGCGTCAGCGAGAAATTTCAAACCGAAGACGGGTCTGACGCCGAACCTTCGGCGTATGCCGCCGAAGAAAGATTTAGCGTGTACTCTTGGTGCCACGCGCGGCTCGGGCGGCGGTGAGGGAAGGCATGGAAATTGCGTCGCCTCAAAAGACACATTTGGGACGCCCGGCCTGCGGGGCTGACGGGGCCCGCGGGGGCCCGCGGGGCGGTGCGGGGGCCCGCGGGGCGGCGCGGGGAGGAGATGCGTCGTTCGTCCTTGCCGCGCGCATCTCCCCGACCCCTCCTGTGGGCCCCACAGGCCCATGGGGCGCACGCACCTTCTGGCGCTGCTGCAGACTCGATTGGAAAGGCCAGAAGGAAACAAAGAGGACAACAACGTGAACACCTCCGGCACAGGGGGAAGGTGGGGAGGAGGGGGGGGGAGGGGGCTCAGGCAGCACCGGCGTCCGGTAAGTGAGGCTCCGGTCACAACGCGCTCCCGGGCGTTGATTGTGAAAACAAACGCCGGGGTTCGGCTGGGCTGGGCCGCACCTTCTTTTTCTTTTCTGGAGGGGGGCTGCTGCTCCTGCTGCTGGGGGGGGGGGGGGAGTACTGGGGAGCGTACATATCGCCGCATCGTTACCATCGTCCAGGCTGCTGCTGCTGCTGCTGCTGCTGCTGCTGCTGCTGCTGCTGCTGCTGCTGCTGCTGCTGCTGCTGCTGCTGCTGCTGCTGCTGCTGCTGCTGCTGCTCCTGCTGCTGCTGCTCCTGCTGCTGCTGCTCCTGCTGCTGCTGCTCCTGCTGCTGCTGCTCTGCTGCTCCTGCTGCTGCTGCTCCTGCTGCTGCTCCTGCTGCTGCTGCTGCTCCTGCTGCTCCTGCTGCTCCTGCCGTCCAATGGCTGTCGCAGACAGACGGGGCCCTGGCGGGCTGCTCGGTAGAGTCGTAGAGTGGGCGGCCCGGTGTCTTGGGGGTCTCCTTTTCTTTGCAAGTCGGTAAGGCGGGGCGGGCAGCAGGAGTGGTGCATTAGACCCTTCCTTATTTTGCCGATTTCAGAAATCTAAAGTGTTCAACCCTAGAAAATATCCCTTTTGGTGTCCATTTTCGAAAAAAAACTTTGTCCGGTCTCGATATGACGTCTTTGAGTGCTGCCGCGGAGGGCCTAAACGCCCCTCTACAGGGTAAAAAATAAAGTTTCTCAAAAAAGTTTGGATAAAATCTCCATCCTCAATTCGATGAAAGTGGCGCTCTAAAGGGCTAAAATGTCAAGCAAAACGTCGTATCTCTTACGGTTTTGGAGATATCGGCATTAACAGTGCAAAAACCGCGTATACCGCGGTTTTGCTTGATTTTTGCACTTTTCAATGCCGATATCTCCAAAACCGTAAGAGATACGACGTTTTACTTGAAAGTTTAGCCCTTTCGGGCGCTACTTTCATCGAATTGAGAATGGAGAGTTTTTCCAAATCTTTTTGAGAAACTTAATTTTTTGCCCTGAAGAGGGGCATTTAGGCCCTCCGCGGCAGCACTCAAAGACGTCATATCGAGACCGGACAAAGTTCTTTCGAAAATGGACACCAAAAAGGATATTTTCTAGGGTGGAACACTTTAGGCGCATCCTTGTTGACCCCGCCCCCGGCCCGCCCCCGGCCGGCCCCACGCCTTCCCCCGGTCCGCCCTCGGCCTGCCCCCGGCCTGCCCCCAGCCGGCTGGACCATGTCCGTGGGCTGCCGGGACATCTTTCTTGCGGTACACCATCCTTTCAAAAGACGATATAACTTTTCCCCTCCGCCTTTGTCTGCGGGCTTGCGAGGTTTGTAGAGCGTGGATTTAGCCGTCCGTTTTCCGCTGCCGTCGATAAGCGTCTGCGGGGTGCGCCGTGCTGGTGGGACCAGCTTGTACCTAAGTCGAAGACGACGCTAAGAAAATTAAGTTTGTCGAAAAAATAGTCCTATATACTGGCGGGGCATATTTTTCAAAAAAGGTAAATAACTTTGGCTGTTTTTGTTTTAAGTGGCTTGGTTTCTGTGAAACGGAACAACACTCAGAAAAATTGAACTAGAATATCAATAACTAAATTCTTGGTCGTTTCAACCAATAGAGCTTCGTGTTTCGACCGGTTTCGACCAAGATCTAGTGGAAAATCATTTTGCGGTGCTATTTGATTTTGCTGGCAGTGTATGCTGGTCCCTTCCCTTCCTAGAAGCAGAGTCGGCACGCAAACACAGCGGGGCACATCTGCGCTGTGCTAAGCATTCCCCTCCCGTTGTATACAGGCAGTCGGAGATTTATCGGGGCTGATCGACTACTGGGCTAAAGATACGCATCTCGGACAGAGGCGGCAGCCCAGGCAGCCGCTCGCACACGCACGCACGCACGCCCACACACACACACACCCTGCACCCGCCTGCTGCACCGCCCGTGGTCGGCCTTGGCACAACAGCCCTTGATGTCGTTCAATCCAACTCCGATAAAAATAAGCATGATGTATTCCTGCTCGATATAACTACATTTTCAATCACAGCGTCGGTTATTAGTTTTTTTTTTAAGGAATAATTTCGGAAACACAAGAAGTTGTTGCGTTTGACTGAATCGGAGCAGGAAGCAGGAAATACTGCAGTCGTCTCGCCAGTGGCCTCTCGCCACCACCATCACGCCCCAACGTGAATAGCAGCGCCATACTCTTTGATTTTCGCCGATGGCGAAAAAGAGAGACAGAGACAGACAGAGAGGGAGTTGGAAATCCCTCCCCGCCCCCCTTAAGTACGCGCCTGGAGCTGCAGCCTCTCCTCCTAACCTCTTGATTTTCCCTCAAAAATGACACCAAATAGAAGTTACACTATCTCGCTTTCACGGTGCCCTTCCAGTTATGGAGCCGCTCTCAACGTGCGGTCGGTATTTTCCCGCTGTTGTTGTATATTGGAGCTGTTTCGTTCCGTTCGCGGTGTGGCATGGCAGAGAGAGAGAGAGAGAGAGAGAGAGAGAGAGAGAGAGAGAGAGAGAGAGAGAGAGAGAGAGAGACAGACAGACAGACAGACAGACAGACAGAAAGACAGAAGGACACAGACAGAGAGGGAGGTGGAAAAAGTTCGTGTCGTCGCGTGCTTTTTGTAAAGTATTGCCGGGCGTAAATCCGACTAAGGCGCCGCGGTGTGCGCCGGCGGGGCGGGGGGGCGGGGCGGGGCGGGGCGCGCTGGCTGAGGTGGAACCGGAGCCGTAACCCACGGCGGATAAATTCAATGTGGGGAAAGAGGAAGGCTGTGAGCCGCCGTTATTGGGGCCCGTTGGGGGTCCGTGTGGGGGGCCCGGTGGGGGGGGGGGGGGCGTTGGGGGGCCATGTAGGGGGCCCGTTGGGGGGCCCATTGGGGGTCCGTGTGGGGGGCCCGGTGGGGTGCCATGTGGGGGGCCCGTTGGGGGGCCCGTTGGGGATCCGTGTGGGGGGTCCGTGTGGGGGGCCCTTTGGGGGGCCCGTTGGGGGTCCGTGTGGGAGGCCCGTTGGGGGGGCCCATTGGGGGTCCGTGTGGGGGGCCCTTCGGGGGGCCCGTTGGGGGGCCCGTTGGGGGGCCCGGTGTGGGCATGCAGAAGTGCTCACTCCCTCACACATGTTACCCGCTTGCAGGAGCCCTATTTCCCTGAGCTTCTCCCCGCCGCGGTGCAGCTGCTGTGCAACTCTTGTGGGATGGAGGCGTTACATTGTCAAGGAGCAAGTTTAAATGGCCGGCCGGCCGCCCGCACAGCCCCACTGGTATAGCGTGGGTGCCGCGACGGAGCATGGAGCCCCCTCTGTGCCCCCAACAGTTGTTACGTTCCATAAAATAAAAAGAGGCGGAAAACGTGATGCAGCAGCAGCAGCGCGCGGCCGGGCTTATCTTTTTGCCCACACGCCGCGGCGCGGCGGCGGGGCGGGTAAGTTTGTCTCGAGCCTCAAGCCGCTGCCGTCCGAATCACCCCGCGCAACGCTCTGTGGGTAGCCGTCGTAGTTTTCCGTAGGCGCTGCCGTTAGCTGCACGGTGAAAAAAGATTAGCGCCCTCGCAACTAATTTTCCAGTTGATTTCCATGTGGTCAATATTTTTTTGTTCCGAGAAATAAAATTTTGTTGGGGAACTATTTGTCAGTTGAACGAAAAGTTAGTTGCTGAAACGAAAAAACTTCTTGTGGAAGCAAACATCTAGTTTTGTTCCAGCAACGTGCCACTTCCTTGAAGCAACTAGCTTTTCGTTGGTGCAAGTTGCCCAAACAAACTTCTATTAGTTCTCAGAAGCAGATTTCCTGCTGAAACGTTAGTTGCGAACACTTTCTTTCGTGTTCCGTAGGCGCCCGCGCCATCAAGCGATCGCCTTAATTTTGGTTACGACGAAAGTGTCGCCGTTTTCCGGAAGCACGGGCCCCTCTGCGTCGTCACACGCGCTTATTTCCCCCGCGCCCCGCCACCGAAAAGAACGCCAAATAAAACGGAACGGCCCCGTTAGCTAACGTGCTCCCTCCTCGCAGGCTGGCTGCCCCTCCGCACGGCTCCGTTAGCTAACGTGCTTCCTCCTCGCAGGCTGGCTGCCCCTCCGCACGGCCCCGTTAGCTAACGTGCTCCCTCCTCGCAGGCTGGCTGCCCCTCCGCACGGCCCTCTTTGCGGGGGCTCCTGGGCTCCTCCTGTCTGTACCGTTATCACACCACTCCGCTCTGCCTGTTATTTGCGTTCGGACAGTCATTTGCACATTTGCACTGTTGTGTGCGTTGCATCCAGACAGTCGATGACGTCCTGTCACGTGACCAAAACACTTTCCGACGCCCTAATCGTCGTAATACGGCCGCTGGCCATTAGCGGCGTCAGGGGTGGCCGTGGGCCGTGGCCGTGGGCCGTGGCCGTGGGCCGTGGCCGTGGGCCGTGGCCGTGGGCCGTGGCCGTGGGCCGTGGCCGTGGGCCGTGGCCGTGGGCCGTGGCCGTGGGCCGTGGCCGTGGGCCGTGGGCCGTGGGCCGTGGCCGTGGGCCGTGGCCGTGGGCCGTGGCCGGGTGCCGTGGCTGGCCGGCGGGGAAGGCCCCGGAGGGCCCCGAGGCTCAGCACGCCGCTCGCACACTCAAAAACAATCTAGTCGTGTGTGGTTTCTTTGTTGCTTTTTTATGGCAGACTTGATTTCATTTTGATTGGCCGGGCCGCTTATCTCAATTCCGGAAAAAGGAAAAAAAAATGTCACGTAAAGAAGAGTTTGCTGGTAGTGTGTTAGGTGGCCGCCGGCCGGAGAGGTGACCGCGCCAAAGTGAGGGAGGGCGCCTCGTTCAGGAGGACACGTTGAGGCCACCGCGGCCCGGCAGCGTAGCGCAAAGTGATGGGGTGGGTGGGCGGGAGGCGCGCCGTCGAAAATGATAGCCTCCTTTTAGCGGCAGGCAGAAGAATGGTGCGGCCCACGCCGGTACCGGCGCAGCCTCGGCGTCGTGTGCTCAGCAGTGTTGAAGAGGACTGTTGACGATCCACCAGATTTCTGAGTTTCTTTTTTTTCACCCTCCCTGTTCTCGAGACGTTGCGGCGCGCATTGACGAGTGTTCTAGAGGAGAGTGACGGCTCTCGTCTTTATCGCGTTCTTCTCTTCCTTCCTGCGGCACGTAGCGCTCGCATCCGTGGCTCCCATCGTCCCCGGCAGGTGGCGGCAGCGGCGGGGCGGGCCGAGGGGTGCGCGGCTGTGCCGTGCACTCGGCTGTGCCGACAGCCCTGCCCCCGGCCCCCCTTTTATTCTTTGTGGTGCACAAGCCGTGTTTGGTTTCCCCTTTTGCAAGCCTCCCAGGAGAGGAGCCGCTTCTATATGACATGCCAGATTCGGTTAGGGGACACGCGCGATTTGGGGGAGGGGGGGGGTTTGCTCCTATATTAAATACATGGGAAGGTTAGGTTAGATTCGGCCTATTTTAGGTCACGTGGTATGTGAATTATAGAATTCCGCGATGATTTCGTTCCGTACCGATTACGTCTCCATTGCCATGTGTGGGGCGGGTAAGTTATGGCGGCCGCCCCTGTGTGAGGGGAAAGTGGGGGGGGGGGCACGGTGATAAAGCCGATGGAGAGGGTGGGCAGCGAGGGCCTAGGCTGCCTCGGCCCGGCTGGCCATTGGATCATCCTATGTGTAATCACTAGCGCCGCCGCCACCACCACCTCCTCACCGCCTAGGGATTTTCCACCCCCACGAAAGGGGCGAGGTCGGTAACGAGAATCGACTCTGGAATGTTGCCTTGAACAAGTTTGGCGTCCAGTTGTGGGTGCTGATGCTGCACCCTTTCTCCTTTTTCGCCAGCGCCTCTCCGGCTCCCTCAATTATTCCATTATTATTATTCCTGTGCTTCTTCTTCACATCGGTCTTTTTATTTTAGTTCCCTCCCCTCTGTCGCCGTGATCGGAGTTGGCGCGCACGCCGGTGAAGTTTTGTCTCACTTCATTCATTTCACCCCGTTTAGAGGTGGCCGGATCTCAAATCGCTCGCGGCTGGTTGTGCGACAAGGATGACGCGAAACTGACGAAAGTGGTGTAGGCAACCCGAAGTCTGCATCCTGCCCGCCCCAAGGCCAGAGGCTGCCAGAGGCTGCCAGGAGGCTGCCAGAGGCTGCCAGAGGCTGCCAGAGGCTTCCAGAGGCTGCCAGACCCTGCCAGACCCTGCCAGAGGCTGCCAGAGGTCCTCACCAGACTCCCAGCCCAGGCTGACCCCAGCCGGACCCCAGCCGGACCCCGGCCCGCCATTTCCTCTCGCCAACATTGTTACTGCGCCGTATATTTCCACCTCCGGCCGCCTCTCCGTCCGCGTTTCTCTCCAGGAACCCGTATACGGCCTAAGCCGGCTAATCCTGCAGAAATGTTTATGAGGGCTTTTCCCCTCCATCTCCTGCAGACGAGGGTCTGATCGCCCAACACGTACGCTACAGTGGGTACAGCGGTGTCTGGAAGGACGAGAAGACAAAGAAAAACGGGGGTGGGACACGTACAGGATCATGAAGATGCAAAAAAAAAAAGGAGAGCAAATAAGGTGGTAAGTTAGACGGTAATCTTAGTTTCATTGTGGACTGTGTCTTTGCCGAGGTGGTCCCCAGAGCAAGTGAGTTATGAACCACTTAGCCCTGAATATCAGCCCGCTTGTCCACGTTTTAGTTTCGGCTCACGTACCTGCCCTTCCCTCCCCTTCCTATTCCCCGGCGCCCTCACTCATCGGAGGCCATCCATATCCCGCCTTCACAGCCTTGTTGCATAAAGTGCGGACCATTTCCCGGTCTTTTCGGAACCTCTCATTTATTCGTATAATCTCCTCCCATCTCGTCGATCAGAAACTTTGAGCCTGCCAACCGACTCATGTGCGCGGTGTGCTGGAAAAGAGGAACTCGGTCTTTTAACGAGCAATTCAGCGAGGATGCTGACTGCCGGATTGATGGTGCACCCGATAAATGCGCACACGCCTTTTCTTCTTCTGCGCCTTTTGGGAAGGAATAACAGACACACTGTTGTTTCTCAGCCCTATTTTTACTCCCACCATAGAGCCGGTGGGCGAGAGAATCGATGCTGTTATGCCTGATGGACAGTCCGTGGCAAAGGCAAGTGTTTCTGTGGTGACGTCACGCGCTGTTGTTCTCGGCGAGCTGTGTTTGTGGGTGGAACCCGTGCACTAAAGCCTCGCCAAGAGCTTCCGACAGAGCCGTAGGTATCCGGTGTGTCTGATTGCATGTTCTCCTTGAGGAAAGTCTGCAGAACATGACCCTCAAATGACGCTCCCCAAAGAGTTCTATTCACTGCAAATGTCTGTCTGACAGCAGGAAAAAAGCTCCGCTGGCACGTTGCCACGCGCAGCGCGAAGGAGCCGCGAACGCGAAATGGAGTGATCAGAGGTGCGGCGACCCAACGCGCCTGTGAACACTTTACTCGGCGCTCTTGATGGAGGAGTGAATCTGCACGCAGCCGACTCATAAAATTTGGCGCCGCGGCGGGAGGCCGGGGTGGGCACAGGACGGACAGCGGGCGATGTAAAGCAGACTCGGCGCACCACTCTGAGAGCTCGCCGGGCCCAGCTTTTGTAAGCCATGTCACGGGCGGGAGGCCTTCGACGGCCGCACGGCTGAAAATAAAACCCCGCTGTGCGCGTGGACGTCAGATGTGGAATTCAAATGTGGCAATTTTCAACGGAAATGGCAATCTTTCGCAGAAAGTTTTCCTCGGCACGGCTTTTGCTCCCTCTCCAGGTGTTCGTCGAGAGCGTGACGATTGATGTCCTGCTGTCTCTAGTGCGTGCGTGCGTGAATGGGTGTGCGTGTTTGTACGTTTTTGAGTGCGTGCGTGGGGATAGGGGCGTCGCGCTCGGCACGCTGTAAATGTTTACCGAACGGCCGCCACGCCACTTCCCGAACGAACGCCATCTGTGACTCCCGGCCCCCTCCCTGCCAGGCGCGGATCCACGGGGGGGGGGGGGCAAAAGGGGTTTTGCCTCCCCCAGGATGTTATCAAGGCGCCCGAAGGGCGCCTGAAATTTAGGCAACCCGCCGAACTTTTCGCCTGTAAGTAGGCAAAAAGTGGTACATTGCCCCCCCCCACAAGTCGCTCCTGGATCCGCGCCTGCTCCCTGCTGGCGTCCCGAATTTACCCCCTCCAAGTCGCTCTTCTCACGGGAGCGCACGCAGCCCCAGCCTTGACAACCCCGCCGCCGGCCATTGAGCAGCGTGGTGCACTTGGGCATTTGATCCGCATTTTGGAAATAAAACGAATCAACCGCAGTTGTTATATTCCGACATATCCAAACCCGCCCTGTCGGGGTGGTCGCTTTGGCGTGTCCCTCCCCTTGGCATCCGGACTAGAGCGGTCTGGGAGCGCATGTTGAAATCGCATTACGCCTCACACGGTGCGGGGGGTTGCGGGGGCGACCCGAACGATTAGCCGTGTGTGGCGCGCTGTGATGCTATCAGTCACGCTCAGAGGGATATGCGTTATTGGAGAAGCCACTGCGGCGGCGCTGGCCTTCGGATGCAGGGCAGCGGGACAGCAGCGCCGCCATGCCGCCGGCATGCATAAAGGCTGGGGCGTCATCCATAAAGCTGGAACGGCACCCTACACTCTCAAAAATGAATGCACGATTTAAGCATAAAATGCTTAAAGTCAAGCATATTTCATGCTTGAAACGCCAATAATCCCACTCGCATATTATGCTTGATTGAAGCATATTATTCTTGATTGAGGGATACCATATGCTTGTCCCAAGAATACAATGCGTGCCTCAAGCATCATATGCTAGTGCCAAGCATACAGACGGTTGATGTACGCAGATGATTCTTATATCAACAAAATCCCACAAGAATACAAGATTCGCATCAAAATTGCTTTGAATCAAGCATTCATTTTTGAGAGTGTAGAGGGTAGGCCAGCCCGCACGGCGCGCGTGCCAGCGGCGACTGGCGTTGCCTACCCGCCAGGCGACGGCCTGGTTAGGCTTGCAGGTGCGGGCGTGCTTGAAGAGATCATTCCATACCAAAGAGCAGAGGTGATGCAAGACACTGGTTATAGTTTATTTTTTTTTTAAATTTTCAAAAAGTTGCCAGGGATGTTATACCAACGACAAAACAGACAAGTCAGAGGCGGAACAAAATGCACATTGTAAAAATGTTGCGAAGAAAATTCTTTGAAAGCTTGCATAGAAATGGGGTCGTTCGTATTGGGGAGAATTTGTCTGTATAATACGAAGAACTTCTTCGCACGCTTGCGAAGCTCTTGCAAAGAATTTGTTTGTATGCGAAGTTATTCTTCCACAAACTTGCAATGCCGCAATACTATTCCCAGGCTACGAAGAAAATAATAATCTTTGATTAATATAGTTTCTTCGCAAAGGCTTTGGCAGTGCACAAGAAAGGAAAAGCGGTAAGAAACGACAACATGACGAATGTGAAGAGACTCTCGCGGAGCCGTCACGCGGTGCCGCTAAAACTTTGTGCCCTTTACCTGAAATTTATCGCGTAATTACGGGGTAAATGGGGGGGGGGGGGTCTTTGTGTGGCCGTGTATATCGCAGTATTCTCAGAGGCTCTCCGAGCTGCTGCAGCACAACGCCACCCCCGTACCGCTTCGTGCCTCTCAGTCACACCCAAATTTATGCTGCTCTCCAATTTTTGCATGAGCTTCTGCTTTAGGAGAAAGGGATCGCGGCATCACGTCCCACACATCACATACTCGCGCACGTTCGTGTGTGTGTGTGTGTGTGTGTGTGTGCGTGTGTGTGTGCGTGTGTGTGTGTGTGTTATGCGTTGTTCGATCCCGCGTGAAAATTGCGCACTCATTTTTGCTGTTGCTCGTAAGTAATTTCCGTTGCCAGCAAATAAGCATCTTTTTCGCTCCCCCAGGCGAGGAAAGGGGGGGGGGGGTAGGAGGCGGGCACTGCGTTTGCTCGCCGACTGTTTGCTCCCGTCTCAGATCCGAGCCGTTGGTATGCAGACCGTGGTCCGCCTTGTCTCGGCCCGTGAATGGGGCGGACACTTGCAGTGCCAGACTGTGAAGAAGCAAGTAGTGGGGTATGTCATACGCAGCTGGCTCTGACTTACCCTCAACTGCGAATCTGTGCGATTTCCCCGCCACGAGGAAAATGTAGAAGTTGACTATTTTTTTTTTCCATCTTTTCTAGTCATACGGACATTCTTCGTCGATTCGATTTTCTTTTTCAGAGAGTGACAGCTTTATCGGTAGGGGCGGGGTGTCGAGTGTGACAAGCCCCAAGGGGTGTGATGGGTCTAATGAGTGTGCAGCCACCCCCTGAGGGGGCTTTTGTGTGTGTGTGTGTGTGTGTGTGTGTGTGTGATGGCAGCGTGTTTGAGAATAGATGGTAGTTGTAAGCGTAACAACGCCGCTTGATCTGCATCGTAATGGATGTCGAATGAATCACACTGCCCACGTCACGCACAAAGGGAAAATATTGGGGTTCGCATGTTTTTAATTAATTTCCAGACAAGCAGTAAATTTTGTTTCTGTAAGAACGTAAGTGTCGTTGGAGGAACGATGTGTTAGTTGCACGAACAAAAAGTTTGTTGCTTCAATGAAGAGGTATACGTTGCGGGGGCAAATGGACTTTTTCTTTCTCCTGTTGGCTTCCACAACGAACGACTTCGTTGGAGCAACCAGCGTTTGCAGTATACAAATTCCCCCAACGAAAACTTAGATTTTAGAGCCAAAATTTAATGCTTGTCTGGAAATCGACTAAAAAATTCGAAAAAAATTGCTTTCATTTTTCCGTCCGCGCGCACATGCCGTGGCCTGCAGCCGTGTCCACCTACCTTGCCGCCGGTGGTCAGGCCGGGCCGCGTAGCGCCGTATCCGTTAGTAAATCCCTGTGGCGGTGCTTGCGGTGCACCCTGTGCCGGCCGGACCCTCAGTGCGGCGCACTCGGGGTCACTTAGTGAACGGGGTGCGTTTGATGGAGGTGACTAATCGTGTCGAGGACGGCTGCGGGTCGTGAGGGTTGTTAGCCGGCGCCCTGACAGGAGGTCCGCGCGGAGCCTAGCGGAGCCTAGCGAAGCCTAGCGGAGCCTAGCGGAGCCCAGCGGAGCCTAGCGGAGCCTAGCGGAGCCACCACCCCCACCCGACTCGACGGCTCGGCACGGTTCGGGACGCGAACCCCTCGGCGCTTCCAGACGGACTGGCTGGCTGCAGGCTGCCGCTCGGCGTGCTCGGCGCTGGCGGTGTGGGGCGGGCGGGTGAGCACGGCTGGCCTGGGCTGGCCCCGCCGGCAGCGGCAGCGGCTGCTCGGCCCGGCGGGAGCTCAGCGCGGCCCAGGCCTAGGCCTAGGGGACCAGCGCCGGCCCGGCACTGTCTCGCGGCCTGAACCCAACCGGAGAAGGGTGGCGAGGCGGGGCCAGCTCAGGCCGGACACTCCCTCCCCGGTAGCAGCAGCGGGAATATTACGATTTCCCCCCACTCTGCGAGTGTCACGATTCAAACCCGGCCGGGAACGCGGAGAAAAAAAGATCAGTGGCCACATCTTTCAGTTGATTTCCGGACAAGCAGTCATTTATAGTAGATGATACATATCATCACCCACAGTCTTAAAAGAAACAACAATAATACAAATGGAAAAACTATTTCTTAGTTGAACTAACAAGTCAGTTGCTTTAACGAAAAGTTAGTTGCCGCATTGCAAATGTTTGTTGCGGAAGCGAAAATGTAGTTTTGTTCCGGCAACGCAGGG
Source organism: Odontothrips loti (assembly GCA_038380765.1). NCBI lineage: Eukaryota > Metazoa > Arthropoda > Insecta > Thysanoptera > Thripidae > Odontothrips > Odontothrips loti. The sequence goes on along the minus strand of CM076248.1, from coordinate 7,412,227 downwards.
TTGCCAGTGAGTCACTATTGTCAATATTGGTCACTATTTTAAAATCGTGGTACTTTTCTCACTTTTTTCGAAATCAATTCACTATTGTCACTATTTCAGGGCTCATGTGCAGTTAAGTTCAGAGATACGGGTTTTCAATTTTATTACGAACTCTCTTAATTAGTGGTTTAAACCAGTTACGAGGGGGTGTTTACTCTCGAAAAAAAAATGTGGCCCGACCCGGAGATATTGCGCGCTATTACGTTATTATTGAACAGCTATCAAGTCCCAAAATATTAGTTATTGGGACGATTTTGCGCCAAAGTCGGCCAAATATTTCTACTTCCGGGTGGAGGGATCTGTGCTGAAACTACAGTCAATACGCCTTATGGCATGTCTAGTCGACCTGACTAATACACCAGTGTCCGCCCCCTCGACCAGTGTAAACGTCACGCCTGAACTGCTGCGTCATCAAGAACGAGTCATCGGGCAGAACCTGGAAATGCCAGAAAATGATGCAATTGAGTTCTGAAACGGTGAAATAAACATGACTTCTTTTGTTACAAGTTGCCAGGTCGGCAGGAAAAATGTCACTAGTTTGCCACAATTCGGACTCAAAAGTCACTATTATGTCACTATCTCTCAGAAAGATAAGTCACTATTCTACTATTTTTCACCCTCCGCAGCGCTGGCAGTCCTGCGGCAACGCACCTATTCGTTGGTGCAACTTCCAGTTAGTTCCCAAAACAAAATTTTAGTTCTCAGAACCAAATTTACTGCTTGTCGGGAAATCAACTGAGACATTCGTTGCGAACACCAATCTTTTTCGTCCGTTAAGCTAGCTAGGTGGGGTCGCCATAAAACCCAGATGTCCGCGTGACACGCCACGGACGGAAGAGCACGGAGCCGATGTAATAATTTTCGGGATGAGGTCCAATTTATGACGCAGCTAATACGGGTGCAAAGGGGGGCGTTTTTGTGAACTTGGGGTAGAGAGAGGGGAGAAACAAAAGATAAGAGAGAAAGTTGTTATTTCTGCAGGTCGCTGCTCTTTTATTTATTCTCGTTCTTTTGGCCGGGCCCAGCCCGGCCCGGCCCTGGCCATATAGGGCCGCGCATTCAGCCCCCTCCCCTCCCCCCGGGGGGGCCATAGGCCGCCATAGGCCTCAGGCACCCGCTCTCTGCACCAAGATGTCACCAAGATAAAAATCCGGGCGTTATGTTCTGTGTTTTATGCCCGGCGCGACATACGTTCGCGCCCGCCCAAAGTGTCTCTTCTCCCCCGACAATATTTGATGGTGGCCTCCCCGCCCCGCCGCTGCGGGTAGAGTGAGGGTGGTGGGGAGGCCGCGTAGTGAGACAGACCCCCACCGCCCCCCCGCTGCCGCCGCGTCTCTGTTCCGCCGCGACGCCATGGCGCGCGCCCCCCCACTGCTGTGATGCCCAATCATTCTTCATCAGGGCCGACGAGACGCCGCTCTTGTGGGCAAAGAGCAAAGAACGTTTGACGGAGTGGTGCGTCGGGCCGAGGCCTGGGCCGTGCATCCCCAGTGAGCAAACTCTGGACCAGACGTCATCCTTACACACTCTCGTCTCGTTCCTGAGGATGTCAATGAGTAGAAAATAAAAAAATTAATCAATTCCTCTGAAAGTTGAATTTTTTATTTTTTTTATTTTTTTAAATTAGACCGCACAACCGGCGCGGTGTTCTATTAAGGGGCGCCCTCGGCCCCGCCCATCCCCAGTCCACTGGCATTTTACTTGACGTGAGATTAGTTCATCAATTCAACGGCATCGGGTGGGAGCCTCGGCGGGGGCGGAGCCACGGTCCGGCCGGCCCTCCATTCATTTCCATTTGCGACGTACCCATGACAGGAGCCCACGGCAAGAGCACACGGCAGGAGCCCACGGCAGGAGCCCACGGCAGGAGCCCACGGCAGGAGCCCACGGCAGGAGCCCACGGCAGGAGCCCACGGCAGGAGCCCACGGCAGGAGCCCACGGCAGGAGCCCACGGCAGGAGCCCACGGCAGGAGCCCACGGCAGGAACCCACGGCAGGAGCCCGGCCCGGGGCAGCCGGCGGTCTGGCTGGCGTAGCGTGGGCGGTGGGGGGCGGACACGCCGTGTACACACTCAGGCTCGTTCTGGCCCGGGCGGGCGCGCGGGGACTCCCGCGTGGGCCGTCGGCCCTTAGGGCTGGGGGGCCAGTCAAGTATGACTGAACGGCCGTCGCGACACGACCGCGACGACCCGGTAACCAGTAAGCTGAGCTGAGGGCCTGGTGCCTGCCGAAAATGGCCCCAGCTTTTCGGCTTCTGATCTGGTAAGCGTGGGGTCTATGCATGTCGTACGCTGGCAACTACAGGGAACCGGGCAGGCACACTGTTGACCGTCGTCGTTCAGTCGGATCTGGACTGGGGTATCGGCTGCAGCCGTAGCCGAGGCCTGCAGCCGGCTGGTACGGGGATTGCACGCTCGTCTTCTTGGCTGTAGCCGGCTAGACAAAAACAATGTTTTATATAAAATAAGACATCACCTCTTCTGGAATTTTGTTATTGTAAAGAGTTAAACTAAAAAGCTAAAATAAAGACTTTTAACATGTGATAAATCCACTTTTCGCGTTTTCATGTATCCGGGGGGGGGGGGGGGGGAGTGGGAGTGGGCCGTCGGGGCGCGTGTCCGCCTGGGCCGTTAGGGTCCCAGACCGACCCTGTACACACTCGCAAGGGTAGACGCTAGTAGTGGGAGCCCGCGGCTGGGCGGGGGGCGTGGCGGGGGCACTGTAAAGAAAACACTGATGATCGTTATTATTCAAGCTATGATGATGGTTTGTCATTCGTTTAATATGATGATCAACGATGTATTGGTTAGGGCAGGGTATGTTATAGTGATTCCTTTAAAAGTGATCATTTTCCATTGAACTATGATCATAACTCTTTCATGTACATTGGGCTCGAAACACCGAACGAGATGCAGAACATACGGCAGAGCGGCCAGATGGAAATTCTTGGCGGAGTTTTCTTGTATTATTATCATATTATCTCCTTTAGATCTCGTTTCGGGCATAACTACACATTGATTCAATTTTCTTTTTGTTATGGATTAACCAAAAATCTGCTTTAGAATTTTTTTTTTTTTTAAATCTTGATTGTGAAGAAGTGCTCTCCCGGTTCTCAACTGACGGGTGGAAAACTGCTTTGCATAGGACCATTCTGTGCGAATGAATCGAGAGTGTAGGACTCAGGCAGGCACGCGGAGGTGCGGCGAGGCTGGGACCTGTCTACCTGTAAGTCGCTCTACGAACACATACCCCATATACCATATACGCGACGTCCGACACCGCCTGAGGCCGCCGCTCGGCGCGGTGGTGGTCTTCGCCAAGCCAATGATGTCCGAACGCCTGCCGCACCCATGCGCACACAGTGCAGCTCACAGTGCAGCTCACAGTTCAGCTCACAGTGCAGCTCACAGTGCAGCACACAGTGCAGGTCACAGTGCAGGACACAGTGCAGCACACAGTGCTGCACACAGTGCAGCACACAGTGCAGCACACAGTGCAGCACACAGTGCTGCACACAGTGCAGCACACAGTGCAGCACACAGTGCAGCACACAGTGCAGCACACAGTGCAGCACACAGTGCAGCACACAGTGCAGGTCACAGTGCAGGTCACAGTGCAGGACACAGTGCAGCACACAGTGCAGCACACAGTGCAGCACACAGTGCAGCACACAGTGCAGCACACAGTGCAGGTCACAGTGCAGGACACAGTGCAGCACGCAGTGCAGCACACAGTGCGGCACACAGTGCAGCACACAGTGCAGCACACAGTGCAGCACACAGTGCAGCACACAGTGCAGCACACTGTGCCGTTCGTCCGCACCGGGCCGTCCTGTTGAAGCGACACAAAAAAAATCAAATTCAGGAAACGCACCCTCTTTCCGCTAGCGCCATTAGCGCCATTAGCTGCTTTCGCGCATACTTTTTAGGCGATGAGGTCCTGCCTAAGCTACTTCAACGTCCGTCTACGGAGAACGATGTAACGCTTGGGCTCCCAGCAAAACTTTCTTCCGTGACAACCCCTCGGGAGTCGGGGGTCGGGCTCGGCAGAGGATAAGCGTAGCTTACTGTGTGTGTGTGTGTGTGTAGGTGTGTGTGTTGTGTGTGTGTTGTGTGTTTGTGTGTGTGTGTGTCAGCACCAGCAGTGTGTGCCCCTGTTGTCGCTCGCTGCGCTTTATCAGCCTTTCATGTTGTTGTTAATGCCCCCCCCCCCCCCCTCGGCTAGGTCTGTATCTTGCTCGCTACCGCCACTTTTAATTATTTTTTCGTCATTGATAAAGATTTTGCCGGTGAGGAGCCTAAATTGTGGTAGCGTAAGCCTACCAGCAATCTTTTTTGAAACGTTTGTTATCTATGTCGGTTGATTTAGCCTAGTGAGGTTTACTATTTTTTAGTGTGTGTACCTTGGGATGGTATACAAAGCGTCCTTTTTCTCTCTTTATCTTTTTTTTCATAGTCCCATTTTCAGTGTTTGCGGCTCTCATTATTTGCGGAGGCCAGGCTGGAAACAATGTGTGTGTATGTGTGTGTGTGTGTGTGTGTGTGTGTGTGTTTGTGTGTGTGTGTGTTACGAAGGTCAGCGCGTCGATAAGTGATTTGCATATTTTGTGTGTGGTCAGACACGCGTGGGCCGTACGCCATCGGTGTGTCCGGGCCGCCCCACCTCCGCCGCCTCGCTACCTTAACGAGAGAGAGAGAGAGGGGGAGAGAGAGAGAGAGAGAGAGAGAGAGAGAGAGAGAGAGAGAGAGAGAGAGAGAGAGAGAGAGAGAGAGAGAGAGAGAGAGGTGGCCCCGCAAACTTTGCAGTAATTGGCTGTCGCAGCGGCCATATCCTGTGTGTCGATGACGCGATGGTGCGGCAATAAGGTGGGCGGAGAAAGGGGGGAGGGGGGGGGGGAGGGTGCCAACGCCTTCTTTCTCATAGATCTGCGCGTGCGGGATGCACCTCTCGTCATCCGCCGAGGTAGAAGAGGGGTCCGTTTGCGCAGATATTTCTCACCCCCGCGGTCCCCATAGTTCCGCCGGCGTCATAGTTTCTGTCGTCCTATCGAAGGACAGCTGTGTTTGCGCCCCGTTTGCTCCGGCCGGGCATTTGGGAGGAGTTTACTCAGACAACAGCGGGCCGGGCGGGATTTAATATACCTGAGGCTGCGGTGGTGCGGTGGGTGTGTCCCAGGGCGACCATCTCATCCCATCCGACAACACAGCCGAGACTCACGTGACTCGTGTTCCGGGCTGGGAGCTCAGTCTTCCCGGCGCGGCTGTGATGGAAAACAGGAAATCGTGACTGTTAATATCGTGCTTCGGGGCTTCGCGGGGGGTCCGCTGGGTCCGGAGACCCGGTGAGTGACCCCGCCCCTCATTAGCCCCCTTTGTGCCCCAAGCGACCCATTGCCATTGTGCGCCGGGGTTGTCGATTCAATCTCCGTGCTGGCGATGCCTGCAGCCTTGTACCCCCTCCCCCCACTCTCTCCCGCAGGACCCCCCGCAGTCACACCCCAGCAGGGACCCCCCGCGGACGAGGTCGGGCGCGAACCGTTACCGCATGGCTTATTCATACGGGGGGGGGGGGGGGGGGGGGGGCTATGTCTGGACGCGAATAAGGGGGTGGCGATGGCGGTTGTGGCTGATATCCCGTGAAAGCCTGCCGAGATCGCGCCCAAGGTGAAGGTCCCTGCACTCCACTCCCCTCTCGGGGTCGTCAGGTATGTGACCAGGGTGCGAGAGCAGCAGTGCCGTGGTGCACGCTGCCGCTAGCGATAGGGGAGAGGGAGAGAGAGAGAGAGAGAGAGAGAGAGAGAGAGAGAGAGAGAGAGAGAGAGAGAGAGAGAGAGAGAGAGAGAGAGAGAGAGAGAGAGAGAGAGAGAGAGAGAGAGAGAGAGAGAGAGAGAGAGAGAGAGAGAGAGAGAGAGAGAGAGAGGGGGGGGGGGGAGGGGGACACATGTGTAGAGACAGAGAAGAGAGCGGGTTTCATCTTTATTATAGAACACCTCGTTTATTTATGTCCGTCATCACGTGAATAAGCTCGGGACGTGGGAAAATGGTGTATGGTGGGCGAGTGTGGCTTGAGGTCTCGCCGCGGTGGTAGGTGGTACGGGACGAGGTGCAGCAAGGCGTGATCGTGGACGTGGAGAGAGAGAGAGAGAGAGAGAGAGAGAGAGAGAGAGAGAGAGAGAGAGAGAGAGAGAGAGAGAGAGAGAGAGAAAGAGAGAAGAGAGAGAGAGAGAGAGAGAGAGAGGGGGGGGGGGAGAGAGAGAGAGAGAGAGAGAGAGAGTCCGTAGAGGGCGGAGGCTCCGTGTTGGTTGCCAGCCGCGTACCCAGCTAACGGTGTTCCCAATTATGCCCGCCATTGTGCGCTAATCCAGAGCTAGCGCACCACTTGTCCACGAGGCGCCCCCCGTACGTCGTGATAGCCTTGGGGGAGGCGTGGGGGTGCCCTGCTGTGCTGTGACGCCTCCACCACGCGCCGGTTGTTGCCGTGTTATGTTTGCAGTCATTCCTTTCGCCTGCGGAGAGAGAGAGAGAGAGAGAGAGAGAAAGAGAGAAAGAGAGAAAGAGAGAGAGAGAGAGAGAGAGAGAGAGGGGGGGAGAGAGAGAGAGAGAGAGAGGGAGGAAAGTCCACGCTGCGCACCCTTGTTTGAAAAATTGTGCTCTGACGCCTCCACCACGCGCCGGTTGTTGCCGTGTTATGTTTGGTCCAGTCATTCCTTTCAAGGCTCACCTCCTCGGCGCGGTAAGGGGGAAAGTCCATTTGTGAAATTTTTGTGCCTTTTGAAAAAATTGTCATATTTTTTTGTGGTTTAATTGTGATTTTTAATTTGTGCGTGTTGGGAGTTGTTTTCCGCCCCCTTTGCCCCGCAGTGTTGGCCCGCGGGCGGGAGAAGGAAATAACAAGACAGGCATGGAGAACGCTTTAACGTTCTAGGACAGACTCGTTCTTTGAGTTTTGAAGGAAAATAAGGTGTTTTTTTTTTCAGAATTAAATGTTTTTGGTTCTCATATTTACAAAACAATTTTTGAACAGTCACTATTTGTATTATTTTTTTAAAGTCTGCGTTTTTATCACAGCTTAACTGGACTAGCTACTGATCTATTACTCCAAGCCCTGCAGAGTACGCGAAAAGTGATTGTTGACTGCGGGCGACGGATGGTCCCAAGACAAACTTCCACCGATCTGCGGTCTCGAAATACGGGTATTTTTGTTTTTTGTTTTTCAGAAATCTAATATGTCATTTTCGAAACTAGATCAACGCCCAACCAAAACGCCCCCAAAAGAGGATCCCTCCGTAACGCAGTTTTCGAGATGAATCGGGGTCTTAACTGACAGGGCGAGCGCAATACTCGCTCTTTTTTTTGCTTCTACGTCATAGTCGTAGTAGAGGAAGCAAAGAACGAGTAAAAATGAGTGGTCTGGTAGTATATGCCGAGGAAGCGGGAAGCACTCATGTCGGCGGGGTTCTTGGTGCACTCCGAGTGCGTGGCCGCGCGCCGGGCCTGCGTGTCAAGGGGAGGGGGCTGACGTTCCGCGGAGCGCCGATACACGCCGCGCTGCATTCTGATCCGTCGTCAGCGTCAGCGTTTGTCTGCACCGTGATGGAGTGCTTGGCCGAGCCCGATTCCCTTACCTCCGGGGGGGGGGGGGGGGGGAGGCGAGCAACAGCGTCTTCGAGCTCATTGTTCGCGCCGCTCGCTGTGCTGATGAGGACGGCATGTCTGCCGGAGAGCGCCCGGAGGGTAGGCATCCCGCATGCACGGGTGCGTTCGTGTTGCCTATCCCCGACTTCGCAGGCGCCCTGTGCAGTGCACCCGTCACACGATCCGAGTCGGTGCTCTGCTGCGTCGTGGCGGTCGGTGACAGTAGAGACGGACGAAGCGTCTGGAGCGGGATGGCGGAGGTGGCCACCGCGGGCGGAGCGGTCAGTGGGCCGGGGGCGGCGGCGGGCGGCGGCGGGCGTCGGTGGGTGGCGGCGGGCGGCAGCGGGCGGCAGCGGGCGGCAGCGGGCGGCAGCGGGCGGCAGCGGGCGGCAGCGGCGCGGTGCGTCAGCCTATTGATGGCCCCTTAAAGCGCCCGCCGTCGCCGTCCCTCTGTTCGGAATGACAAATGTTTGGGAAGAAATTAACGATGTGGGTGCCGGCGGAGGCGTGCGTTTTCCTCATCTTCGCCCTCCTGCGGGCACCCCCCCCCCCCTCCACCCCTCTTCCACCCCGTCCGCTCCAGACTCGTCATCTTCATCTCGCTTCCCCTCTCAGAAGAAGTGACTGGCCGTAAACCCCCGTGGCTCGGTGAACCGGGAAATGGCTTTGTTTGTCCGGTGAGTTAGGAGTGTTCTCTGGCCTTGTTGGCTCGAATGATTGATACTCGTGCGCAGGAGGACGAGGGTTTTTTTTTTCAGCTTTTATTTTCCTCCGCGGCAGACGCGGCGCCTCAGCAACAGCAAACACGCCCTTACGATGTATCGGCGACATGCGATATGCACATATCGATCGGAAGCAGATTTCTTCATCGGCCGCCCGTCGGGCAAACTTACTGCTCCCCGGCACGCGAGCCCCGTTTTCACGTCAACGAATTATCTGCATGGTAATTCTCTGGCCTCTCCTCGGCCCAGAGAGGGGAGGGTCTGTATTTTTATATTCTCCTGCTTTCCTGCACTGCGGTCGCGACTTTCCGCGGACCATTGCAAATAACAGAGTTGATGTCGTCATTGTGCTGCCGGGCCGTTTATGGCCAAAGTTGCCGCTCTCTGACCTGGCATGGGCTCGTTGGCTGTACATTAATTATTGTGTTGAAACGCGCGCTGTGGAGTGTATATTTTTCCTGGGCTGACTTTCTGATTCCACGGCGAATGAATTATAATATTAAAATCCAGCTTGGATTTGTGTCACAGACGCCTACGGGCTCCTGAAAGAGCCTCGGGCAACTCGTGTGAATAACAATCCCGTGAGGACCATGTTGTTTGCTATACGCCGTTAATCTCAATTTGTTGTGAATGCGGATTGGCGTGTGGCGCAGGTCTTATGTCCTTCGCTATAAATCAAATATTGTTTCCTTCATTCGGGGAGGGGGGGGGGGAGTCAATTCTACGTGCTATCCACCTCTCAACTCATATTCTATAGACGCATGTTTTCGTGGCTAAAAAACCTTGATACATTGTATCGGGAGTGTCTTGGCTACACCTTTGGCGTCGAATTAATTCCAGGGACGACGCGTCCATCGCAGCCCCGCTCCGTCATTAGAACGCGCACTTCATACGAATGAATATGCAGCAAGGGTGCCTCCTGCGACCTGCATAATGTGATATCAGCGCTGATACCGCGGTGAGGGGAGAGATTTGGAGGAAAGGGGGGGGGGGGGATGGGAGCCATGCTCTCTGGAGGAGAACATGACCATGTTCATTACCCCCTCCCTTCCCGGAAACAATCTCAGATATTATTATTTATTCTTTTCCTTGGTGCGCGTAGAAGTAGTCCTGGAAGAGTTTGGGTGTGAGAGCTGTCGGGTACCCGCCAACCAGTGCCCTCCGCTGCTTGTTGCTTGTGCACCAAAGATGGGGGCCCAGGTGGAGGCAGTGCGGAAGCCGGAGGCTGCACTGTAAAAAACTAAAACAATCGAAATGGTGATAATTTTGTCGTTTTTTACTCGTTCTTTTCTTCCTACTACTACTATGACGTAGAAGCAAAAAAGAACGAGTATTGCGCTCGCCCTGTCAGTTAAGACCCCGATTCATCTCGAAAACTGCGTAACGGAGGGATCCTCTTTTGGGGGCGTTTTGGTTGGGCGTTGATCCAGTTTCGAAAATGACATATTAGATTTCTGAAAAACAAAAAACAAAATTACTCGTATTTCGAGACCGCAGATCGGTGGAAGTTTGTCTTGGGACCATCCGTCGACCGCAGTCAACAATTCTTTTTTCGCGTACTCTGCAGGGCTTGGAGTTATAGATCAGTGGCTAAGTCCAGTTAAGATGCGAGGGATTCTGTTTTAGGGGCGTTTTGGTTGGTCGTTGATCTAGATTAGAAAATGACATGTTACATTTCTGGAAAACAAAAACCAAACAAAAATACTCGTATTTCGAGACCGCAGATCGGTGGCAGTTTGTCTTGGGACCATCCGTCGACCGCAGTCAACAATCACTTTTCGCGTACTCTGCAGGGCTTGGAGTAATAGATCAGTAGCTAGTCCAGTTAAGCTGTGATAAAAACGCAGACTTTAAAAAAATAATACAAATAATGATTGAGCCAAAATTGTTTTGTAAATATGAGACCAAAAAACATTTAATTCTGAAAAAAAACCTTATTTTCCTTCAAAACTCAAAGAACGAGTCTGTCCTAGAACGCTAAAGCGTTCTCCATGCCTGTCTTGTCTTCGTTTAGTCAATACCGCAGCCGAAATTACATGAGACATCCTTGGTCGTATCGACTAAAACCCAGAATTCCAGTCGCATCGATGTTATTTTCTTAACAGTGTGGAGGCCGAGGGCCCAGGTATAAAGTTCGCACAGCCTGGCCTGCCCAGCCTCCCCTTCCCGGCCTGCTGCGTCTCCTCCGTCCGTGCCGTGACCTGCCGTGCCGTGCCGTGCCGTGACCTGCCGTGCCGTGCCGGGCCGGGCCGCGCCGGGCCGCGCTATCCGGGGGGACGATCTGCTCGCAGCAGTACGTGCACCAAGGAAGGTTTGTGCGGCGTAGACACAGTGTGCCGCCCTACAACACTTCGCGCCCTCCTCCGCACATGCCTCTATCCCGTTTTCTCCGATGTACTGTACACCAATAGCTAAAAAAAAAGTGTTTCTGTCTTGCAGAAAAAGTTTTTTGTTCAAGTATTATTCTTTCTGATTGAAAGAAAAGAATTGTAAAGGGGGGGGGGGAGGGGGGATTTTTATTTTTTCTCCTACCTGATTTTGTTGCTGATGAGGGTCCTTCCCTCGCCCTCCCCGTCTTTCTCTCAGCCACACTAAGATCCGTGTTTTCATTTCCCTGCGCAGGAAGCTGGATGACGCTGTGCTGCTAGAGATGGGCATTACGCAGATGACGGACTACTCGGACCCCTACAAGAAGAGGTATACAGGCCTGCGCGGGCTTCGCAGACATCCCCGGAAGTGAAATATTTCAGGAGGAGGCCCATGTATAAAAGAGGGAAGAATTAAAAACGCGCACGCAGGCCAATCTTTCGTATAAAGGAATGAGATTCATATTTCACTCACCGTCGGGCCTGATATTTTATATATGCGCCGCTCCGCGCACAATCTCTGCCTCCGCCCAGGTGATTTAACGCACCTGGCAGGAGGATTTGCAGAGATAGGGTGCGACGAAGAGGCGGAGCTGGGGAGGTGGGCAGCCGCTGGGAAGCCGCTGCCTACCTCCCAGGGGCCGCCGCTGCTGACTCGCCGTCCTGTTCCCGCTGTTCCAGGCCGATGACCATGGGGGAGATTGGCTGCTTCATGAGCCACTTCAACATCTGGACCGAGGTAAGCGGCGGATCTGCTATACAGCGGCTACGGCCGGCTAACTAACCGAAGCTCGGCTCAGATCGCACCCTCCACCCCCCACCCACCCCCTCACTGCTGTTGCTGGCACTCGGCCAGGCGTGACGCTCGGAGGAAAAACAGGGACTTGCAGCCGCAGTAACGATGGCCACAATGCCCCGGCATAAGGAAACCGCTCCAAAGAGGGATGCCTTCCCGGCCCGCATCCCTCGCTGGAGGCTGCTGGAGGCTGCTGGAGGACCCGGGAGGACCCGGGAGGACCGCGGGGGCCCCCATCAAAAACAATATCTTGCTGGCAACGCTCGCCAAAACGATGTTATTTGTGGTTTTTTGATAACACTACATCACAACGCGGGGCCGTGCGACGTTTCTGACTACATCCTTTGTGCTTTCGCTGTACGCCCCCCCCCCCTCCACCCTCCCTCCCTACGCGTCCTTACAAAACGCGAACTCCCCCGGCGGTATTCTCGCGGGTCCAGGCCTCGAATGCAGAAGGAAAATACGTGTGCGCCAAGCGTGAAGGAATTCCCCCCCCCCCTTTTCCCTTTTCCCTCCTCCGAAGAGTCATACAGAAACCGCCCGCGAATAAATTCCCCGTCCACGTGTCGTCCGCAGACCGCTCACCCCTATGAATACTTTCCCCCCCGCGCAAAACAATGTCATCCTCCCCAACAATGAGTCGTTTCCTGCGCCACAGCAGCAGCAGCAGCAGGCCTTGTGAGCGGCAGAGCAGAGCTCTCGGCCACAGAGCAGCAGCAGCAGCAGCAGCAGCAGCAGCAGCAACAGCAGGCCTTGTGAGCGGCAGAGCAGAGCTCTCAGCCACAGAGCAGCAGCAGCAGCAGCAGCAGCACCAGCAGCAGCAGCAGCAGCAGCAGCGGCAGCAGCAGCAGCAGCAGCAGCCGGCCTTGTGAGCGGCAGAGCAGAGCTCTCGGCCACAGGGCAGAACTGGCACAGCGGGGGAAAGACCAGGCCCGGGGGAAGAGGCCGCGCAACCCCTCTCCTATGAAAACCTCCTGTTACTCCCCTCCCCCTCCCCTCTGCTTTCTCGGCGTATCGTAATGAAACTGTGTTGCTGGCCACAGCACGGCGTTTTGGGGGACCCAAGGAAATGCCATGGCGCGCGCGCGCGCAACCCTCTCACCAACCTCCCTCCGCCTCCCTCACTCTCCTCCTCCGCCCCCGCGCGATTTGTGACGAGGGTTGTAAAACCTCCGCCGCCGCTTTGCGCGATGAAATATATGCGTTACGCGGGGATGTGAGTGGCGGCGGTGAGAGCACGAGGGCCTCGACGAGAGGGCGGACGGCGGCGTCGAGTCCCATCACTGTGAGCCTGCCGGAAGTAACGCGGACGTTATTTTAATTTTCTGATTTTAATCTAAGTTGATCTGATGGGTGGTGACAGCCCGTTTAGGAAAGTTTTCATATTTCTCCCTCCTCCCGCCGTCTCCCTTTTCATTCGATGTGACCCCCCATTCGGTCATTTTTGGTCAAAACTGGACCTCAATTTTACTTCCTATCAGGATATCGCTCTTTCCGAGAGAGCGTGATGTTATTTTTTTTTTTTTATTGCAGTAGCGCAACACGGCATAAAAGCCTTCCGCGGGGTTACGGCGGCGTTAAAATAAGCGAGGCAGGAAGGCGGGGAGGGCTTAGATGTCGCCGGGAGGATGTAGTTAATAGCGGCGGGGCGTTATGGGAGTGACACGAGCGTCTGGCGGGGCGGGCCCAGCCGGCCCACAGCCGGCCCACAGCAGCACTGCCTCCCCGAGCGGCGCAAGCGGCGCGAGCGGCGCACATACCGCACCGACTTGTATTGCGACCTGCACAAAACTACTTGGGCAGTGCTCATAAAACTATTGCGGGAACTGCCTTGTTTCACATCGTGACAAAATGACAATTGCCATAAGAGACTATGCTTTCCAAATCCTGGGTCCTACTATAAGGCTTCTTGGTGTCTTAAAAAAAACTGACATGCGAAAACAGCAAGTCTTTTCCGTTTTTCTTTCTCCTTATACGTAAAGCAGTTTTTTTAAATCTTACTTTCCCGGGCATATCATCGACTGTACATGTGTTCTCCTGGAACTGGAACCATGAAAACACGGGCAGTGTGTCAGAGGCGCTCATTAAAATGGCTGATTGTGACCTTCCCTCGCGCCCCCCTTTTTTCCCCCCGGCCGTGGCGGAGGGGTGGGTGGGGGTGAATGGTAATCACGGTTAGGTAATCATGAGCCGTAAGTCGCGCTTGCGACCGCACCACCGCGGCCAATGACTTCCGCATTCGCGTTGTAAAAATACTCGGGAACATTACGTATTTCGTGCCGTGCGCGTGCGGCCCTAATGGCGGCAGCGCGCCGGGCCCCTCTCTCTCTCTCTCTCTCTCTCTTTCTCTCTCTCTCTCTCTCTCTCTCTCTCTCTCTCTCTCTCTCTCTCTCTCTCTCTCTCTCTCATGTGTTATATTTAAATTGTGTGATAAATGTGTGATAAATGTAAAATATGTAACCAATATTAATTTGGTGTAATAAAATAAAATAAAATAAAATCTCTCTCTCTCTCTTTCTCTCTCTCTCTCTCTCTCTCTCTCTCTCTCTCTCTCTCTCTCTCTCTCTCTCTCTCTCTCTCTCTCTCTCTCTCTCTCTCTCTCTCTCTCTCTCTCTCTCTCTCTCTCCCTCTCTCCCTCTCTCTCTCACACACACACACACACACACACACACACACACACACACCGTTTAAAAAAGAAAAGTCCCAGAAGCAGCCCGCTATGGGATATGCTCGAAAAAGGCCCCGGCGGGCTAGTCCGAACTGGTCCCAGAAAGTTCCAAAAACAGACCTACTTACGGGTGTTCTCAGGGCCTGCGATCGGGCTCAGAGGGGGGATCCCACAAAATGTTATCGCCATCTTTGAATATGTTGATCAGTATACTTCGGGCTCTTTCGGAGCTTGTTTCGGCCAAGTTCTGGGACAATTCTTTTTTAAACGGGACACACACACACACACACAGTTTGAGCGGCCAGAGTTATCTGCAGGCCGAGCGCCTCTCTCGTCGTAATTGCGACAGACACCGGGATCGTCTTGTCCTTGGACAAGGTCCTGCCGCTCCTCCACAGGACGCACCCACTGACGCCGGGCGCGCACCGACGCCGCCTTTCCCGACTCGTAATGCGCCGCCACCAGCTGCTCCGCTCCGGATCTCCGGGCCTCCGGGCCTCCGGGCCTCCGGGCCTCCGGTCCGACTCGACTTGGAATTGTTATTTGACTTTGGACCAGACTCTCCTTGTGTGCAGCTGCAGTGCAGCTAGCTCACAAAGACAGCCGACAGACTTGCTCGCGGCACGGTGCGGCGTCTGCCATCATCGCGTCAAGCTCCATATAGCTTAGGACAGAGAGGAAAAGTTAGCAGTCGCAACGAATTGCTCACAGTACGCTTCGAAATATACCCGCGCTCGGCGCGAGAAAGAGAATAACTCGATGTCAGCACTTTAGGCTCCGCGGCTTTTGGCCGTGCCGCGTCGCGGCAGATATACACTGAGAAAAATTTTTGGCTCTGGGCACAGGACGTTTAGTCCCCAGGCCGAAAGTCTGGGAACGCACTAAACGATTAACGCCTGTGTCTTGAGTTTTGCTCCCGTGTCTATAGAGTTTAGACCTACGGATTAAACGTTTTAGATGTAGGGTCTAGGTGGAACGCACATAAGTACCCTTTGGTCCAGGAGCCAAAGATTTTTCTCAGTGTAGTGAGACCCTCAGAATAGCAGCACCTTTCGGTATCCAGCTTGGTGAGTGGGCGACCATCCGACCTGACCGCTGTCTATCTCTGCGCACCATTGCTCCCTAATTTCACAGTTAGGTAGTCTTCGAGGACAACCTTAGGACCCACAAATTTTTTCAGTTGATATTCAGACAAGCTGGTACGTTTGCGGGTACTAAACTGTTTCTTTCTGTACTCTTTAACTGTGCAACGAACCTGCTCGTTGGACCAACTAACGTTTCGTTGGTGCATTTAACTTAGTTCCGCCAACCAAATTTTAGTTCTCAGAATAACAAAAAAAAAAATTGCTTGTCTGAAAATCAACGTAAAAATTAGTTGCGACCACTAAGTAGCCGTTCACAAACCACGTGGTCAAATTTATACCGAAATCAGATCCCCATCACCCCCTTCGTGGTCAGCTTAACCTAACCTTTCCTATACCTAACTGCAGGGACAATCTTGTTTTTCTTGCCTGGTTTTCTCCGTGATGTGTCGTTGCGCCGAGTCCTTTCCCCTTCCTCTCCCCCCTCCGTAAATGCTGGGCGGGTTGTGATCGGCGAGGGCTGTGGCACGGCCGGGCGCGGCCCCCCTAGGCCCCGTTTGCATCATAATTAAGAGCGGGCGGGCGCTTAAAGCACAGGCAGGAGGCCGGACTCAGCCGGGCTCCGTGTCGGCGGGGGTGTGCGGTGCCGTGTCGTGCCGTGCCGTGCCGTGCCGTGCCATGCCGTGCCGTGCCGTGCCGTGCCGTGCCGTGCCGTTCCGTGCCGTGCCGTGCCGTGCCGAGCCGGGCCGGGCTGTCCTGTCGCCCAGTTAATGACACCGGGGCAGTTAATGAAAAGTTTGGCATGCGCGCGGACGCACGCGACGGCCGGTGGCCGACGGCTCGCGCTGGCGTGTGGCCTACCTCAACCCAAGGAAGACCCTGACCCACCGGCCCCGCCATGGTCCCGCCACGCTCCTCCGGCCGCGGTTCCGGCTGGTTCCGGGGCGGCCCCCCAGAGGGTCACTCCCGCCCGCACTGCACGGCACGGGGCGCTCTGGCGCTGCCCTAGGCGCCGGTCGACCCTGATCCGGCCGCCGAGTCGAGTCGACGCCGGGGCACGTGAAATATTAGCCAATTTTCCGCAGTTTGTGCTGCTTCCTTTTTATGGCGGGATCGTGGCAGGTGCGGGGCGGGTGTGTGTGAGGAAGTGGGGGGGGGGCTCTGCTTTTTTGTCCACACAGGGGGGGTGGCCCCCCTATCCTCCACCCTCACCTGGTTTTAGTAGGACGCGTGACGGTGTTTACCTTCCGCTATGCCCATTTGATTGCACGACGCGGTGATGACGCACCTCTCCGCGAGAGAATTAGGGGAGGGAGGGTTTGATTTGGCTCTGGCGGATGTGTGCCTACGCGTACATAGCCAGGGGGAAGGCCGATCTTTGGGGTGAGGACTTCCTAAGACAGTGTTACAGTGTGTGTGTGTGTGTGTGTGTGTGTGTGTGTGTGTGTGTGTGTGTGTGTGTGTGTGTGTGTGTGTGTGTGTGTGTGTGTGTGTGTGTGTGTGTGTAAGGGGGGGGGGCGGTCAGTAAATTGAAAATAATGAAAAGTGTTCCTTGATGCACGGCTCGGTCAGCGTGTGCCGTAGGGTGCGGCGGCGGTGCTCTCTCGAGTGGCAACTAAAAGTCTGACCTCGTCTCGCCACCCTCCGGCACCGCCCCGCCCCAGCTCCTCATGCATGTGCATGTGGCCAACTTTGTCTGTGTGGCCAACTTTTTTCTTTCAATCTAAAGCCACGCCGCAGCACACGGCAGCGGCGCCAGCAGCAGCTGCTGCACCGCTCAGCGTTTGCGTATACCGCTCTCAGTGCGAGCCGGCAGTCTGCTGGTCACTCCGGGAGGGGAGGGGAAGGGGGGGGGGGAGCAGGAGAGGAGCAGGGGGGGGGGAGCTAGATTTATTGACCGACTTCCAGCAGCCCTCGCGCTCAAAGTATTTGACTACTTGCACGGTAGAGAACCCGGCGGCGGTGGGGCAGCGGTGGCAGCCAGAAGTGGCAGCCTGTGTCAAGCACACCACAGCAGCAGCGCCCCAGTTGGCTTCCCCCCCCCCCCCCTCCCCCTCGCCCCTATACCCCACCGACTGTCGCAAACGTCTCAGCTCGCTGGAATTAATTAACTTCTGCGGTGAGTTTTCCGTGAAGGTTCCGGCGCCGGTCTTTAGGTTCGACAGCGCGGCGATGCTGAGAACTGTCGAACCGTCCCCGAGTTCACTGAGAGAACAAGTGTTCTACAGAGCACATGACAAGTGTGCTCAATGGGGAGCACATGACAAGGTGTGCTCCATCCCCATGTAGTCTATATGAGGACGGAGCACACCTTGTCATGGGCCCCCAATTGAGCACACTTGTCATGTGCTCTGTAGATCACTTGTTTTCTCAGTGTTTAGGGGTAACAAAAGGCGGATAAGGGAGGTTTAAGGGAGGGTCGATGAAATAGCGCCTTCTCTGCTGCCGCAGGTGTCGCAGTTCGGCCTGAGCGCCGTCCTGGTGCTGGAGGACGACATCCGCTTCGAACCCTTCTTCCGGAGGAAGCTCTACAGTCTGATGAACGAGCTGCGTGAGCTGCGGCAGCCCTGGGACCTGGTGTAAGTCCACAGCAGCCGGGCCTGGTCGGGCCGGGTGCAGCTGGGCGGTCTCATTGTGCTTTTTGGTTTCTGCCACCTGAACGTCGACTGCCCCCTGCAGGTACCTGGGCCGGAAGCGGCTGGAGAAGGAGGAGCCGTGGCTGGAGAACGCCAAGCAGCTGGTACGGCCGGGCTACTCGTACTGGACGCTGGGCTATATGTTGTCACTGGCCGGGGCACGGAAGCTGCTGGCCGCGCGCCCGCTCGACAACCTGGTGCCCGTCGACGAGTACCTGCCCATCCTCTTCGACAGCCACCCAGAGTAAGTAGTGCCCCCGCGACCGGGGTTCGAATACTGTACCTTTTTTTAAAAAAAAAAAATCGTTTGCTTATTTTTTGCCATTTATTGACCATTGGACTACGGCGATGTTGCAGGGAGTCGTGGAAGGCGCGTTTCCCCCGCCGAGACCTGCTGGCGCTGTCGGCCGCGCCGCTCCTGCTGTACCCCACGCACTACACGGGGGACAAGGGCTACGTCAGCGACACGGAGAACTCGGAGGTGATCCCAGAGCCGCTGAGGCGGCCGCGGCCCGCCGGCGCCGAGGACCAGCACCAGCGTCAGCACCGAGTCGCACCGCGCAGCGAGTTGTGATGTGATCCACGGCACGGCAGGATTTCTTTCTCACCTGACCACATTCACTTTTTAAAGATGCTGATCACTTTTGTTTTCTTCGTCTTTTTTTTTTTTTGTCCTTTCGTTCTAAGACGTTTGAAACGTGTTCCGTGCCATGAAGTGTGTATGTTTTCGTTCCACACCGCCAATGTGACAATGTGATATACGAGTATATGTCGGTGAGGAATTCAGAAACGTCTAGAGTTCAAAATGAAGATAGGTACGCAGTATCTTGTTTCATGTCGTCTCTGTCTACTCTGCCGTTCTATGGAAGTATTCCTGGATCCTTGTGGTGTCCTAATGTATGTGTAAAATATAGCATTCCATGTGCCATTTTTATTGTGCATTTTTTGGATTTTTTTGTAGTGTTCTAGTTAGAAAGGCCAGAAAAGTTCAAAGTTCAAAGAGTAAGTGCCAAAGATCTTATATTAGCCAAAGTGCCTTTTAATTTTTTAACTCATTTAACTTGCTATGTTCAAGATTTTTTTATTTTTTTTTAGATTAATGTAATACAAACTATGTTCAGGCATAAATTACATGTGTAAAACTTTAACGAGTGTGTCAGAGGAAATTACGGTAGTACTTACAGTCGTTGTCTTGTTCCTTTGCCATTGTAGCCATATTTACTCTCGCCGTTTTACGAATCTCAGTGACGGTAATTTTAGTGTGGTGATTATCTCAGGTACTTATTTTTAATGTGCATGTTTAATTTTGTGATGTGCTGACGATGCTCTGTATTTTGTATTTTGTACGTCGATGATGCAATAAATGAATGCAAATCAATGTTCGTTTATTTAACAGTCGACCTTGCCTCCCCCCACTCTCCTCCTCCGTACAACACAGACCCACAATTATTTACCGTGGCGAAGCTGTCGTTTTCCCAACTTGCGTCCGTTCTCGAGGGTGGCACTCCCCCGCACTGTTTGGAGACAAGGCTATTAAGGGCGCGCGGCTGTGCTTGTCCTCGTCGGCGTGGTCCGGACCGGCCTCCCTCGGAGCAGCGCGGCGCGGTCCAGTCCACTCGAGAACGTCGTCGGGGGGGAAAAGGGTGCCGCTAACTCTATTACCGCCGTCGGTAACCAGCCAAGTTTACTAAGGTCCTCGACCTCCCAGACTCCTCGGATCTCGAGCAGTGTGTGTGTGTGGGGGGGGGGGGCTCTCACTTAATACGTCACGAGACCTCCGAGTCTCTCTAGGGCGAGCTCAGGACGTACTCGGGTGCTGGTCACGAGATTCATGGACGGCACTACGCTCCACTGGGTGCCTGGGAGGTAGGCAGCCCATCCTGCACGGCCGCAGTCAGGGGGGTCTGTTCCCACGGCGGAGAGGCGGGGAGCGCGTGCCGTGCCGCTGGGGTGGGGTCTGGGACTGCCCGAGCCGAGAGCTATTGACTCAGTCAAGCTATGAGTGCCGATCGAATAACCTTTCATAAAACTTTCTCCGGCCATTAGAGGTACTGAGCCGCTCATGCCGGGCCCGGCACTGCGGTTATGTGATGTGTGTGTATACATCCGAAGACTTCGAGGCTGCTCGGATATTATTATTATTATTACCGCATTTTTTCTTGCGGCCGTATTACCGGAACATAAACCGGAGGCAAAACAGGCGAACAGTATGAAACTATGCAAGGGCGACCGGCAGGCGACATTACCGCGGGGAAGCTATGAGCAAGGCGGTCGTCCCAACGTTACTGCAGATCGGATTTTATATCCACTTACACTGTTCGGCAAAAAGTAAAACGCTCGAGTTGCGGTATCGACGAAGGTCCGGTACACCGCAGCCGCTCCGCACCGCACCACGCGCAAGACGGAGCAATCGATGCCCCAGCGGGCTGCCTCTCTCTCTCTCTCTCTCTCTCTCTCTCTCTCTCTCTCTCTCTCTCTCTCTCTCTCTCTCTCTCTCTCTCTCTCTCTCTCTCTCTCTCTCTCTCTCTCTCTCTCTCTCTCCGGGTGCCCTTCCCTCTCTCTGTGTCTGCAAACCAGTATTTCATCCATCCTGCCCCCCAAAACCTGAGCAGCCCCTCTCTCTCTCTCTCTCTCTCTCTCTCTCTCTCTCTCTCTCTCTCTCTCTCTCTCTCTCTCTCTCTCTCTCTCTCTCTCCGTCGCACGCAGACTATTAACCTGTATATGCTCCCTGTCTCCCTCGATCGTCTGCACAACATAATTTCCCGTCTTTCTCCATCGCAACTGTGAGTTGGCGGTGGCGGAGGGCGGAGAAGTGGCGCCGGGTCTTTGGGTATGGCCTGAGCGAGACTGCACGGGGACAGATAAATGGGGATGTGTGTGTGTGTGTGTGTGAGAGAGAGAGAGAGAGAGAGAGAGAGAGAGAGAGAGAGAGAGAGAGAGAGAGAGAGAGAGAGAGAGAGAGAGAGAGAGAGAGAGAGTGAGAGAGAGAGAGAGAGAGAGAGAGAGAGAGAGAGAGAGAGAGAGAGAGAGAGAGAGAGAGAGAGGCGGGGGTGAAGGGCATAGCTGCGTGGGAGCAGAGACACCGGCGGCCTCCGTGGCGCTTAACCCGTGCCACCCCCACGCCCTGGTGAAAACGGAAACTCTCTCCGAGGGCGTATTGAAGGCGTGTTTGTTGCGCTTTGAGCGTTTGAGGACGTTTTAGGGCGTTTGAGGGCGGCTGAGGGCGTTGTGAAGGCGTTGTGAAGGCGGAACTGAAACGCCTTGAACGACAACGCCCAAGAACGCCTTTGACAACGCCTTTCGTAGGAGTTGTGTTTACGCTGAACGAAGGCGTTCCTGGGCGTTTTGCGCGAGGGCGTTTAGAGAAAACGCCCAAAGCGCAACAAACACGCCTTCCAAGGGCGTTTCGAGGGCGTTTCACGCCTTCGGAGAGCGTGAGGAAAACTCCTTCCCGAGGCGTTTCCAGAGCGTGAACTCCGCTTTCGATTTTCGCCAGGGCGGCGCCTGGTGCCTCTGCACACGCCGCCTATCGGAGTGGCTGAGAGCGGCTCTTTAAACAGCGCCCCGCCCGCCCCGCCCGCCCCGCCCCGCCCGCCCCGCCCGGCACCGCCGCTCTCACGCCACTCCGGTAAGCATCCCTCCTCACGGCGGAAACACCACTCGGTGCCCGGCCCGTGCACCCTGCGGTGCACTCTGCGCAGTGCACCTCTCATACTCTCAAACTGCGCCGCGGTGGCGCCGCAGGGTTGAGCTCTCCGCACCCGCCCGGAGAATAAAGCGATTAGTGGTCACGACTGGCTTTTTTATTTGATATTCAGACAAGAAGTGAATTTTAGTTCTAAGAACTAAAATTTCGTTGGGGGAACTATTTTTGAGTTGGAGAGGTTCGTTCGTTGTGCTTTCTGCTCCTACTGCGAACCTCTTTGTCGGAGCAACGAACATAACGTTTGGTGCAAAAAAATGTTTAGTTCTCATAACCAAGATCACAGCCGATTGCGGGGCACCTCAGCCACCGAGCTGAGCAGGGACGTAAAATAGATGGGACCATTTGCGAAATGTGCAGGTGCCGAGGGCGGAGAGGGAGGGGGCGATGGAACCCGGGGCGCGACAAGGCAGCGATATTAATTAAAGGGGCACGGTTGTTATTGACCAGCCCACTCCAGCCCAGCAGCGACCAGCCCCAACCCGCCGAAGGGTGGCCCTGCGGAGCTGCGGAGCCCAGCGGCATCAGGGGTGAACGTGCAGCCCACCCCACCCCACTCCGGGCCGGGGTCCTCATAACAGCCCCGCGTCCTTCGTTCGTCTGATTGCCGCCCGGCCCGAGGCCCACGCCAATATATCATTAACACACATACAGGACCCCACGACTTTCCCCCGAAGGGCACCTGTATGGTGAGTCCATAAAAATACTCTTCAAAACGCTCGCTGCCGAACCGAAAAATAAATACAGCAAAATACAGCAAAAATTGTAAAGGTGGAGGTAGGAGTTGAGCCCGGGACCGCCCGGGACGCTGTCTGTCCGAAAGCAGCGCCTTAACCGTTGCGGCTAATGAGCCACGCCCCGCGCGGGGACAGCGCAGCGCCTTCAGCAAGGAACCCCCCCCGGGGGGGGGGGGGCACGACCACCACCCCCATTTCACCCAGGAAACGACCACCTGTTAAAATGGCCGCAGCCGGGCGCGCCATTGCCGTGGCTGATGTTTCCGCATAGCCATCACCACTGTGCTGCACCGAGTATAATGGTTCGGTCCGACCAGAGGGCGGGGCCCCGCCAGAGAAGCCCGGCCCGGCCCGGCCCGGCTAAGGCTAGGCTCGGCGGTAGTATTGCGAGTTTTGCCTCGGTTTTACTCATCCGCCTGCTGCCTGGTCCTGGTGCTGCCGCTGCACTGGTGGCGTCTCGTTGTGTAACTTTGTTGTTGAAGCCTTGCTAGAGTGGCGCCGGGCCGGGCCAGGGGCGGGCCGGGGACGGGGCGCAGCCGCGCAGTGCGCAGCTACTAGGTATACAGCACAGGCCGGCAGTAAAGTCTCGGTGGAACATTTAGAGTTGACTCCAGGCGGCAAGGCGCGCGAGAGCTGCACTGGGCATGCGTGTCTTGTCTCTGCGTCAGATGATACATTTTTTTTCTGTTAAGTTTTTTCGGTGGCAGTATGTTTGGGCCAACCCTTGGAAATAAAATTACTAAAAATTAGTTTTGAATGTCCACGAACGCCTTTTCGATCTTCATATTCATAGAACGAGTCCGTTCTAGAACGCACGGGCGTTCTCCATGCCTGTCTTCTTCAAATTGTGTCAGTTATAATTTCTACAATCTTGTGCTTATGGTTTCTTTGTTTTTTTTTTTTTTTTTTTTTTTTGTTTCTTTTTTGTTTTTGCTGAACTTGGTGTATGTTTGGTGTGGTGCATACATGACCTATCCCGTCCCGTCCTCCTGGCTGCGTCCGCCGTGTCGCTTCGGTGGCAGCCGGTGGCAGCCCAGCAGCTCGTGTGAGTTGTGGGAACGCGGCGCGTGCGCGCGGCCCTGCTGCGACCTGTAGGTCCATGGGCGCCGCGTGCCGGCGCGTGCCGCTGCGTGCCGCTGCGTGCCGCTGCGTGCCGCTGCGTGCCGCTGCGTGCCGCTCCGCAGGAAGTAGAGCAGAAACACGGCCTGATGTGATCTCCTTGCTCCGGCCTGCGCCGGCCTGCGCCAGTGCCAACACCGAGTCAAGTTGTGGTGCGCTGCCAACGAGGCGACACGATGCCGTTCGTTTCATTAAGAGCATTTCCACGGAAATTTTACGTCGAGGGTTCGAACACCGGTGCCCCGGCCAAGCTGTGTGCATTTTCCGGCCGCCGTGATTCTTGCTTGCTGACGTTGCTGTGTACTGCGGCGAAGAGTGTGAGCCAGCGACCACGATCCAAAGGCCGGAGAGCCAAAGTGTTCCTCTTTTGTAGCTTCCGCCATAAAGCTGGGAGTTCGAGGAGACGGCGGAGTCACTGCGGCCCGGTCGCGTGGCGGTCGCGTGCTGGTCGCGTGCCGGTCGCGTAGCAGACGCGTGGCATGGCGTGCCGCGGGGACGTACTTTGACTCGACTCGGACTCTACGGTCCCGCAGATCAAGTACTTGGTCACGGGCTGTATGCTTACTACCACCGGCGCTGTAACAAATATGCCAAGTGGATTCAATCCGTGCCACGGAGGCGGACCGGGGGCTGGGCCAGGCCAGCTGCTGCCGCTGGGGACGCAGCAGACAGATGGGTGGCTGCTTGGCTGCTGCCACTCCCCTGAAAGTAGGTCCCCCGAAACTGCTGGGCTGGTGCTCCATCAACTTTGGGATAGTTCCGTCCCGCGCGGATTGATCGGCACCCGATGAGAGAGCTGAACCCAAACCCGATTCCGAACCCGAACGCTCGAACCCTGTCGGCATATGGCGACTGAAGGGCTCAACGCATAGCAGAGGCGTTCCGTTATCAAAATAAAAATCACAGACCGTGGCTAGGCCCCGTCGGTTAAACCTATGGCACCTCAAAACCGGGGCTGTTGCGCAGGTCTGGTGCCCTTCCGAGTTTGGGCCGAGATTAAAGTGGAAAACAAAACGGCCTTTTAACGTTATGATACCTTGACACTCTCGCTCGAGGCGAATCACAGCTCAAAGTAGGATTCCTCCCGCGACCTGCGCCACGACAAGGACCTGCTGACACTACTTTCTAGCTGCGATAAAACTAAGGATGAACAAAATGAGGAGCGTCATGGCACAAAAAGAGCGCAGGGAGCGGGGGTGTCCTGACGGGCCTGTCGGTGGGCACGAGGCTCCCCGCCCTGACCCCGCTAAGGGCCGCAGGGCGCTCTGCGCCCCCCCCCCCCCCCCCCGCCCCATTCCTGCCGACCGCCGCTTGCCCCACTGCGGCCCCGGTTTTATTCAGAGAGTCGGTCGCCACCGCGCCGCCTTACTTTCGTTACCTTTCTTTCCCCTTCCCTTTCCTCGGGCTTTCCCTCCTCCAACAACGCAGTCTCTCTCTCTCTCTCTCTCTCTCTCTCTCTCTCTCTCTCTCTCTCTCTCTCTCTCTCTCTCTCTCTCTGTCTCCCTCTCTGTCTTTGTCTCTCTCTCTCTCTCTCTCTCTCTCTCTCTCTCTCTCTCTCTCTCTCTCTCTCTCTCTCTCTCTCTCTCTCTCTCTCTCCCTCCCTCCCTCCCTCTGACGACTCCATCCTTCTCTCTCCCTCCGTCACGGTGCGCGTCCTGCTCCAGCGTGTGGGTCTCCAGGACAAGAGCGGCGTCCTCCGCGATAGCCTCGTTGGAGTCGACGCGGATGACGCTCTCCAGGAGCACAGAGCGCCGTGCTGGAGCCGCAAACGCTTGAAGTCCAGCTGGGCGCAGCGCGTCTCGCCTACCGGACCCACCGGACCCCGGACCCCGCCTTGTCGCCAATGCCGAATGCCGGGGCCGACTCCTCTATGCGGCGGCGGCGGCGGCGGCGGCGGCGGCGGCGGCGGCGGCGGCGGCGGCGGCGGCGGCGGCGTGCCTCTCCTCTTAGCAGCCGCTGCTGCTGCTGCTCGTTCCGCAGCGCCACGCCTTGGCTACGCCGCTACGCCGCGGCCGCGCGCCTCTCCAGCTCGTCGCCGCGGTCCCCCGCCGCCCCCCGCGGCCCGACCCCCCCCCCCTCTTCCTCTTCTGCAGCCCGGGCCGGGCGCAGCGAGCGCAGCAGGCCGTACCTATGGCGGGGGCCTCCGTCCGTCCGGCCCGGCCTCCGTCCTCCGGCCCCGCCAGTCCCCCCCGAGTGCTCGACGTGCTCGCCGTGCTGCTGGGCCCCGCTCCGCCGTGCTCCGCCGTGCTCCGCCGTGCTCCGCCGTGCTCCGCCGTGCTCCGCCGTGCTCCGCTGCCTGACGCCCCGCCGTCCCGATGTGTGCTGTGCTCGCCGTGACAATGTGAATCCGGCCAAAGCGCTGAGGACCGCCCGCCTTACCTAGCCCACGCGCAACCACACTGGATTACGCTTCTCCCGCCGGACTGTGCGTGATTTTGGATTACTGCCGCACGCGCGCTGCCCGCGCCGGAACAGGAGCGAGTCGCCAGGTGAGTTGGGCAGGCTGCACCTGTTGCTCTGGGCGAGTGCATCTCGGGGCGCCGGGGCCTCGTCAACAACAGCTCTGGGCCCGTTTAGTACCGAGCCGGCAGGATGAACGTACGTGCCATCACTGAGAATGAGGGAGTGTTGCGAAGAGCATCGCTTTGGCGTATTCGCAACACCGCAGGCTTCCCCCTGGGAGGATGTCGTGCGGAGCGAAGACGCAAAATTCGCGTGGAGATCGCGAGGCGCGTGTCGAACGGCGCGGACAACAGGGCAGCCGGTGAGCCCAGGACAGCCCGAGGGGCATTCACGTGAAAAAATCGGTGTACAGTGGCAAAAAAATCTGAAAAAATACATCAGAATGAGACAAAAACAAGAAATTCAAATATACGAGTCGACACTTAATGTCACATAGAACAGTCAAAATGGTAGAGAGTAAACGCAAAATGCAGGTTCAGACCGATATTATCGTTAGAAAACTAAAGTTTTTGTGTGGGGCAAACTCTCATTAAATCAAAAGAATCAGCCACGATGAAAATCGGTGTTCATCGAGAAGGGGCAGTGATTGAACCCCCTCGGCCCAGCCAAGCCCAGGCCCAGCTGCTCCGATCAGACCGACCCGACTCGCCACGGAGGTCGTCGAACCCTGACCTTTCCGTCACTCGCTGCCCGCCAACTCACGCTGTCGTAATAGCCGCGCACGCGCGATAGTGAGGGGTGACATCGCAGGTCTCGGGGCCACGACAGCGCCTGCTGGGTAGGCAACCACGACTCGTGCATGAGCGCGTGCCGTGCGGGCTGGCCTACCCTGGCACTCACCGGCGCTCGGCGTCGCCCATTGCGGTTTGAGGTTGCAGCACACTTCGAACGCACTTTTTCGACGACCCACGGACACGGAAACGCGACAGCAGTTCACTTTCAGCGATCTACGTTTGACGTACGTTCATCGCTCGTATTGCAATGCGAAAATGGTGAGCGGCCCACACGCGACGCGAACAGATGGAGCCACCCGGTCGGCACTGTCGGGATAAAGCAGCTGAAGCTAAGGTCATGGGCAGGCCAGAGTCCCGTCCCGGGCCGGCTGTGGGGCCCGGCCCGGGCTGCGCTATGAACTTGACTCGGCTTGGCTCGCTGGGTGGGTGGGCCTTTACTGGGAACGGTGGGGCATCCGGAGAACCACCGCGCCGCCAGCGCCCGGCGTGCCCCGGCTTGGCCCGGTCCAGTCTCACTCTCCGCCAACACCACCCCGCCCGCTTTGAGATGAACACCCCAAAACAATTCCTGGCACACGCAAGGCCGAGGTAGCCGCGAATGTCCGGAATCCCAGCGCCCCTCATTGGTCTGAATAGCCCAGCCGCCGTGCCCGGGGCCGGGGGTCTGGTCCGCCTGTCTGCCCTTTGTGCTGCTCTGTTGCCACTTCCTCGCCAAATTCCGAATTCATGAAGGCCAAGAGTGTCCTCACTCACTGGTATGGACGGCGCTCTGCCCGCCATCTTTCTACCCCTCCCGCTCCCTCTCGCTGCCCCCATCCCCTTACCCCGCCCGCTTACCCCTCCCGCTGCCCAGCCCGCTGATTCTCCATTCCGATGCAAATGCAAAGGCGTGTCGTTGGCGGCTGGACAATTAGCTCCTCGCCTCGGCAGACACTTCGTGTTATTTGCTCCATATTTATGACGAATGCGTGTTTCAAATGGCCGGGAAGTGTTAGAGCGAGGCTGCTGTCGCAGAAATTATTTCAAGATCATTCACTTTAACTCTGATGCTGAGGGGTGCAAAAACGAACTAAAACTGCAAAAAGTAAAATGAATAAAGAGAAAAGAAGAAATGAGGATATCCTCATCTAACAAAATGTGGATCGTAAGTTGATATGGGCGCACCATGTTGCTTGCTGCTGCTCGAGCATGGCTCTGTTTACGTCGCCAACGCAACCCTCCGCCGTAATTTGAATCGATCGCCTTCGCCGGCTTTAATTGCGGTTTATTGATGTCAGGATGGCACGCTAACTGCTCTGCAACGCGGCTCTTATCCCTGATCGCTGCAAAGAGACCTACGCACTGGAAACTGCGGAGAGATACCTATTGCTTGGACTGAGCGATAAAATTTTTCTCACCTGAAGGGAGCGATACAATTTGCCCGCTTAATACGAGCGAGAACATTTTTCGCACGTTTGCCTCCACTACATGATAATTGCTTCCAGCTCCCTTCGAGAGAAAAAGTTTCTCGCTCATATATTGCGAGAAAAATTTTATCGCTCAATATAGGTAATATATGTATTGCTCCTCAGTTTGCAGTGCGCCGGCTACCGACAGCGCACAAACCCTGCCCGCAGCAGAGTGGCAAGTCTCTTTCCGTCTTT
The DNA here is from genome assembly GCA_038380765.1 of Odontothrips loti. Lineage (NCBI taxonomy): Eukaryota > Metazoa > Arthropoda > Insecta > Thysanoptera > Thripidae > Odontothrips > Odontothrips loti. The sequence goes on along the minus strand of CM076248.1, from coordinate 7,383,885 downwards.
TTCTAGGAAAGTCATAAGGCAATCGTGCCTTTTCTTTTGTGGGGGGGAAAAATGCCAGGTGGGTGCGAACTTTGACGTGTTCATGAGACATCTACTTCGTCTCTTTGGGGCTTTCATCTTGCCTTTTAATTTACCTCCAAGACCCACGAGGTCGCCTTTACGCCCGCAGGGAGCCAGCAGACGTTCTTCCTCTCACCGTGGAGTCAGTGAACCCCAAGACTGCTCGCATTAACCGCCGCAACGCCTCGCGACAATTTGAGCACTCCCGCTGCTGTCATTAAAACAGACCGCATTACGCGTGCGGTAAACACCAGGGCCAGATGGCGCTGATGTTGACAATATGAGGGATCTCTACCCCCCCCCCCCTCTCTCTCTATTAAAAATCAAATATCTCTCTCTCTCTACCCCTACCCCCCTCCCTCTCTCTCTCTCTCTCTCTCTCTCTCTCTCTCTCTCTCTCTCTCTCTCTCTCTCTCTCTCTCTCTCTCTCTCTCTCTCTCTCTCTCTCTCTCTATCTCTCTCTCTCTCTCTCAGGCATTTTTCTGATTTATTTTCGCACATCTCTGCTAGCTGAGTTTCCTCGTAAGTTTCTGATAGCTCTGAGAAGTCTGATATGTGAACGTCTGATACGGTCTGATAGCTTACTCTGATAGCTCTGGCAGAACTTTGATGCTTTATTCCTCCTGCACTCAGCACCTTTGAAACGTAGAAAGTGCCGCCTGAGAGGTTCAATATCGAGTTCGATCCGAATCTGGGGTCGGATTTGGTCAATCAGCTCCCGTTCTCAAGATACCAGAAAAAATGTCGGATTTAGATTAAATTGAAACGGTCCTGGTAAATTCGTATATGTGTATGCGAGGTGCCAAATTTGAATCGAATATTCCCCACACTTTCGATGTAAAGGACATCTGAATAAAGGTCGAATTCATGCTATGAGACTGATCAGTCGATTTGCCTATAGGCCGTGGTTTTCAGACGTAGCTATCCGACTAGGAAGGCTATCAGGTTTTCTGGCGTAGCTGTCAGACTTTCAGACGAAAGCTATCAAGCATATCTATCAGACTAGGAAATCTATCAGACTATCAGATGGTGCTATCAGACTATCAGAAAATCTATCAGGTTATTTCAAAAAAAACTATCAGGTTTTTAGAAAAACTATCAGGTTTTCAGAAAAACGATTAGGTTTTCAGAAAAACTGTCAGACTTTTCTGATAGAATTTACACGAGTGCTCTCTCTCTCTCTCTCTCTCTCTCTCTCTCTCTCTCTCTCTCTCTCTCTCTCTCTCTCTCTCTCTCTCTCTCTCTCTCTCTCTCTCTCTCTCTTACGGTGCTCCACCGTTCGCACTTTGTGGCGATGCACCCTGGTCCTGGTGTGCATACCCATCGTATAATGCCACGAAAGTCTTGGCACGGTCGGCACTCCGTATGCAGCCGATGGCGCTCAAGTGTTATGGCGATGAGGGGCACCACGCAACTACGCAGTGGCCGCAGGATCGCCAACCGCACCGACGATTTGCATGCGCGTGTGAAGCCTGATACGGTGTGCCAACTCCAACGGCTCAGTAATATTAGTAAAAAGAAACGATAGAGTCGAGAGGTTCGTTACTCTCCAGCGCAATGAAACATCATATAAGGGGCAGAGGCGGCAGTTTATAGACAGGATGGCCCATATTAGCCGCGGCACTGGTGCCAGCAGCAAAATATGTTGCAGATTCCGTACCGGGAATATAATTGTCTTTCGAATATATCATTCGAAAGGAAATCATAAAATATAAAAATAATATAAAAATACAGGCGACGGCTTCGATAGATAAAAACGAAAAAGCTGAGCAATGGCCAATGACGTGCTGACTCACATCGGTACCTAACCTCGCCTCCGTGCCTTGTCACGCGGCTGTCGAGGGGAGGTGAGTTGAGGTCAAGAGACCGCGGGCCTGGGGGCATCACGGGGGGGGGGGGGGGACGGCGCGCTTCGCTCGTGCCTCGGACCAATTACCCGATCACAGGAATCGGCGCTTTGAATTATGTATGGCGAGCGATCGAAAAACTATACGCAGCCGGGAATGTGATCCTTGCCGGCGTTAGTCCCCTGTGTGCGGGCCCTGGCCTTGGGCCCGTAGGCCCGCACCGTCGTAGGCAGCAGGGCGGAGGTAGCGGCTCGTCTTAGCCCAGTGCGGCGCAGCGGCGGCAGCGGCGGCGGTGGTGGCAGCGGTACGCGCATCGAATTCACTGCACGGCTCCCTCCTACTACCATGCGTTGCGGGACATGATGGTGAGCAAGGCGGAGCGAAGCGCAGTCAAACTATATAAGACCGGAGGGCCCGGGCTGCGTCTCCCGTTAGACCTACTCTCATGTCACGGCCCCGCCCCGCCCCGCCCCGCCCCGCCCCATTGGGCTACCGCTCCGCCGACCGCCGGCCACTCAACGGGAATACTAACGACGCGCTGCTGTTGCCGGCCGGACAAATCAGCCAAGTGTTACCTACGCATGGACTAGTGATGGAGCCGGCCGAGTGGCAGACTGGTTCTGGCAGCACGAGAGCGCCAGCGGGGTACTCTTTGCTGGGTGATTGACCCAAAACTAATTCTGGCGGCGCGGCTGTGTTCGGACCCAACCCACCCGGATCCCGCCCGGAGCCCGCCCGCAGTTAGCCCGGAGTCGCCCTGCAGCGACGACGCGAATATCGGTCGCAAACGCAACAAGCAGAATAACACATATGGCGAACAGACATGGCGGGGCTCCTCCGGGGATTCTCCCTCCGGGGCTTCGGGTCCTCCGGGGATCCTCTCCTCCGGGCTCCTCTCCTCCGGGGATCCTCTCCTCCGGGGATCCTCTCCTCCGGGGATCCTCTCCTCCGGGGAACCTCTCCTCCGGGGCTCCTCTCCTCCGGGGGATCCTCCTCTCCGGGGCTCCTCTCCTCTCCTCCGGGGATCCTAGGGATCCTCTCCTCCGGGGCTCCTCTCCTCGGGGATCCTCTCCTCCGGGGATCCTCTCCTCCGGGGATCCTCTCCTCCGGGGCTCCTCTCCTCCGGGGCTTCGGGTCCTCCGGGACAACAACGGGACGGCGGGAAGGAAGCGGTGTGGGGCGGCGTCCGCGCAGTGGGCTCGAGCCAACGTGGGTGCGAGCCGCTCAACCTCCGGGCCGCTCCGGCCCGTCTCATAACCACAACAATCGACGTTTGATCCGTCCGAACCTTCCTTGGCGTCCGGTCCGGCCACAGTCCCCGCAGGCCCCGCAGGCCCCGCAGGCCCCGCAGGCCCCGCAGGCCCCGCAGGCCCCGCAGGCCCCGCAGGCCCCGCAGGCCCCGCAGGCCCCGCAGGCCCCGCAGGCCCCGCAGGCCCCGCAGGCCCCGCAGGCCCCGCAGGCCCCGCAGGCCCCGCAGGCCCCGCAGGCCCCGCAGGCCCCGCAGGCCCCGCAGGCCCCGCAGGCCCCGCAGGCCCCGCAGGCCCCGCAGGCCCCGCAGGCCCCGCAGGCCCCGCAGGCCCGGACGCAGGCCCAGCCTCGCGTCCGTCGTTTGGGTTTGCCTCACCGCATTCCTCAGCGCGCCTAGAGGAGGAGCGGGCGGGGCGGGGGACGGCCGTGCCTGGCCATGCGCCTTTGGCTCGGCTCTCGGCTCGGCTCGGCCGCACGACCACGACGCTTGGCACCTCACCGACGTTGTTCGTGTTACGTTTGACGACGCACCACCGCCGGAGCCGGACGAGCGAAGTGACGGGAAAGCATCGCCGCCGCTGCTGCTGGTGCTGCTACTACTACTACGGCCGAGCAGCAGCAGCAGTAGCAGCAGCAGCAGCAGCAGCAGCAGCAGCAGCAGCAGCAGCAGCAGCAGCAGCACAACAACAACAACAGCAGCAGTAGCAGCAGCAGCTGCTGCTGCTTGGCCGTCAACAAGAAAACGGTTACCGCAGGACAGCAGAATGACAGCACGCTCTTCTGCGGCGCACAGGTCGGGCCGCGGTGCGGCCGATAACACGGCCTAACCTCCATGAAGGGGTCGGGCGCTACTGGAAGGGCATCGGCTTGGCCGTCGTCCCTGCGACCATACGTCCGAGACTTGGCGCCTGCGACGACTGAGCGCCCGCAAGTGCCAGGGTAGGCCAGCCCGCACGACACGCGTGCGAGGCAGATGTCGGGGCTGCCTACTCAGCAGGCGCGCCATGTTCGTGGCCAGAGCTGCAACTGTAGTACCACGGACGCATACTATTTAAACGGCCCCAGAAGTACTCCATCCTGGGCGAGGAGCCGTTCATACAGTCACGTGCTCGTCCTCTGTTCGGGCGGTAACCGTTCATCAGGTGGAGGTCGAGGTGCGGCAGAAGTGATATAACGACCGGAACGCGTCCGGCGAGTGTCGAGTGGCCGCCAGGGTCTGGTCTGGTCTTGTCGGTCTAGGCCGTGCCCGTGCACACTGATGGCCGCCCGCTGTGCCCACGAATATTCATTCTTTTCCAACAAAACTAAGCGACGAGAAAAACTCGTGTCGTAGTGTTGCACGTCGTCGTGCCGTCATGCCTCGTGTGCTCTTGCCTCCCCCAAAACAATGCCAATTTAAACGGGATCCGAGCCCGCGCCGCTGAGCAGCGCAGCAGCAGCAGCAGCAGCAGCAGCAGCAGCAGCAGCAGCAGCAGCAGCAGCAGCAGCAGCAGCAGCAGCAGCAGCAGCAGCAGCAGCAGCAGCAGCATCAGCAGCGCCTGCTCGTAAGCATTTTTGTCGTTCCTCTGAAACGGCTTGGAGTCGCGAGTGCCGCGAGCCGGCCGCGTCCTCGTGGCCGTGGCAAACCGGTCCGCCGTTGCCTAGCAACCGCAGCGGCAGCGCAGCACGGCGATACGCCGCCATACGCCGCCCGCCCCGCCCCGCCCCGCCCCGCCCCGCCCCGCCCCGCCGGCACCGTGTGTCGCCTCGTACTGAGACAAGTCGATGCTCCCACCCCGGGGCTGTGATGCGTGCGCGGTGATCGACAGCTTCTGCCACGGAGGGGAGCAGTGAATAATACCTGGCGTGGCGTCAAGCAGGGGGTTTTGCCGTAGCGGCTGCTACAGTCTGTGGGGGTGGGTCCCCCCTCGAGAGGGTGGTGAAAGGTGAAAAGGAAAAGGTAAAAGGAAGGGAAAGAGGCGGAAAATGAGAGGAAAGCAAGGAAAAGGAAAGAAAGCGCAAAAACATGCACAATTGATAGCGTTTAATAACGGGTCTGAGGGGCGGGTAAGTACCCCCGGAGGTCAGCTTGCTACACCACTGGAATTCAAGCATAACGCCACTGCTCTGTAGAGTATTCCAGGGAATTTCGAAACGGAAGGAAAAAGAATAGCCATTCGGGTTCTTCTAATTCCGGTCCAAGATTCGCGGGGTTATTTTCTTCGGTCTCGTCTCTTCTGTAGCTCACAGTGTTCATCGTCGTTCTACGAAAACGTAATTTGAACCTAACCATGGACCTGATCACACCCCCCACGATGTGCGGGGTGAGTTATACGTGGTATCCATGGGGACTTGGCCCGGGCCGGGCACCCTGGGCCTGGGTGAGCGCTAAGGCCGGCGCTACATCACACGCTGTTGGCGGTGTAACAGCGCTGCTTCTTGGCCGGTGGTCGGGACCGTCGGGGCGGCGCTGGCTAGAGCCGTGCCGGCGGTTGCCTGGCTGCCTGGCGGCGGTCCAAATCCCGACCTGCGGCGGCCTGAGCAGCCCATGGCTCCAGGAAGCGCCCAGGCGGGGCGGCGCGGTGCACTCGGGTAACTACTTGTTTAACTCACCATTAGGGAGCAGCCGAGGCCCACACAGACGCACAGTAGCCGAGGCCCACACAGACACATAGCAGCCGAGGCCCACACAGACACACAGCAGCCGAGGCCCACACAGACACACAGCAGCCGAGGCCCACACAGACACACAGCAGCCGAGGCACACACAGACACACAGCAGCCGAGGCCCACACAGACACACAGCAGCCGAGGTCCACACAGACACACAGCAGCCGAGGCCCACACAGACACACAGCAGCCGAGGCCCACACAGACACACAGCAGCCGAGGCCCACACAGACACACAGTAGCTGAGGCCTACACAGACACACAGCAGCCGAGGCCCACACAGACACACAGCAGCCGAGGCCCACACAGACACACAGCAGCCGAGGCCCACACAGACACACAGCAGCCGAGGCCCACACAGACACATAGCAGCCGAGGCCCACACAGACACATAGCAGCCGAGGCCCACACAGACACACAGCAGCCGAGGCCCACACAGACACACAGCAGCCGAGGCCCACACATACACACAGCAGCCGAGGCCCACACAGACACACAGCAGCCGAGGCCCACACGGCGGAAGACACACAACGTTAATTCCGTTGTCACATCAACGTCCACAGAATCACGTTTCGCTCTGAAAACGAGGAGAACAACGAAAACTGGACAGCATCGCTCTTTGCGCACACTCCTCCTTCGATGTGAGAAATCGATGGCAAGCAAACGAAACTACTGTAAATGAAAGATTGGTGCAAATCGTCACTTTTTTAGGATCACCAACATGTCCTCATATACCAATATACCGACACAACATAAGTGCTGATCATCACATCAAATGTTAAACCATCATCATGATTAAAATAATGACAATTGATTTATTTCCTGTGAACTTGTCGCACACGACTCCGATAATGCGGCACCTTGTGCGGCACTCTCAAAAATAAATACTTGATTTAACGCAAAATCTTCGTTAAATAAGGATGCTTGGCGGAATAAGTTGGTTCAGTCCAAGAAAGCATTGTATCAAGAATCATTATCAAGAATCGCAGCTATACTTGAATCAAGAAATCTCGTCAAATATGGATGCTGATTCAAGCATCCATATGCTAGATTCAAGCATCCGTATTCAAGCTTATTCATTATTCTTACTGAAGATGCTTGTTTCAAGCATATTATGTTTGGTGGACAATTTACGGTTAAGCATTAAAAAAAAATGCATTGGACCAACATTATGCTACTCAAGCTTCTGTTTTTGAGAGTGTGCTAGTGTCAATGCTGGACCAAACTTTTTTGTCGTTGTCGCATTTATTAACCTTGTGCAGCGAAATGTCGATCAAATACATACGGACTTGCGTTGCGAGCGATTGCAGCAAAGACGCCGTGTGCTCGGCAACTCCGCCGCGCCCTTTCCAGGACCGGAAGTCGTTTCGATACGTCCGCTCCGGTTCGGGAGTGGCGCGTCCGCTGGTGGGGCCCGGGGCGCCCACGGAGAGCTGCACCTCCTGCCGCTGGCTTATGCTCTTGTGCCCCCCCCCCCCTGCCCCACTCCTCCCGGTCCTTTGTTCCGGGCGCGGCGACTCTTTGACATTGATACACTGAAGAACAGCGTTGTTATTCACCGAGCTGTTTACCTGCTGCGCTGCTACAATCCGCCGGCAACATCCCCCTCCCCCCCCCCATCGTCTCTCTCTCTCTCTCTCTCTCTCTCTCTCTCTCTCTCTCTCTCTCTCTCTCTCTCTCTCTCTCTCTCTCTCTCTCTCTCTGCTCTGCTCTTCTTTTTGCCTTTACCAGTGCCCCTCCATTGCTTCCTCCGCACTTAGTCCTCGCCAGCTCCCGCTTCTCCTTTCTCGCATCCTCTACACAACTCTAAATGACAAACGCAATAACAATTCCGCGTCTAAGAGTCTCAGGTCTCAGTGTCGGTACCTATTTTCATCTCGTGGAAACCCTCGGGTCTCATTAGGGTCTCACTCGGGGTCTCACATTTTCACACCAATAATGTGTGCTCTCCCTCCATTCTGTAACTTGACTCAAGAATTTTTGCCATGTAAAACGAAGATGCTTGGTATGAAGTATTTTCTTAAATATAACGACGATACCTCATCCAAGTATTGTCCACAACCCGTATTTAAGACAATACTTGTACCAGGCATCTTCGATTTGCTGGGCAAAAATTCTCGAGTCACGTATACAAAGTTGAGGGTGCACTGGCAGGCAAAACTGTCCCCAAAATAAAGTCACAACTGATTTCGATGCTCGTTTGGAATGTACATCTTTTCATTCTTCCTCCTCGCCACGCCGACTCGCCTGTGCGCTCTGGTAGGATGTTGCGCCGCCGCGTGCTGTCCAGGGCGATGCACCTGAGGAAGATGAAAGGCCGCAATCAAATCGAAGGAACGGTAGGGGGAGGGAGGGGGAGGGAGGGGGGGAGGAGATGCTAGCTGCACCGTGCTGCCGGCCCCTCATCACGTCACGTCCGTTTACGATCCCCTGCCATATCCACTGCGGCCACTTCATGCAGAGCTGCTGTATCTGCTGCTGCTGTATCTGCTGCTGCTGCTGCTGCTGCTGCTGCTGCTGCTGCTGCTGCTGCTGCTGTATTTGCTGCTGCTGCTGTATCTGATGCTGCTGCTGCTGCTGCTACCGCCGCGCACAGCTAGCAGACGTTTGTCATCAACAACACGCTGTTCTGGGGAATTGTCAAGCAGTTTTGTGCCGCAAATGGAAAATAATGGTAAAATTGTGATGCTAAGCATGAGCTAGCCGTCCGTCGAGGTGCCCAGGCACAATCAGACTGTCGAAATTCAAAGAAATCGATGGGATCCACCGTCGATTCGATATCGAAATGGTATCGGAAGTCGTTTTTATTTGTCGATTCGGCAAATAAACGATTTAAAAATAGTCTTTCGACAATATTCCGACACAATCGATTGGTACAATTTCGACAGTGTACTCCTTGCTGGGTTGGGTACGCGCTCGGCACGTGCACGGCACCGGCGCGTCTCCGGCTCCGGCCAAAGACTGCGAGCGCAGTTCGTCACACAGCTTGCCCTTGGAAACGTTCCTCAAGAAGCAATTTCTTTTCCCAGCCTTTCTGTTCGAACGGCAGGGCGCACTTCTTCCACACGCAGCTCCGCTTTTATTTTCGCGGTACGCTGGACCTCACCACTACCTCACCTGCCAACTTGTGCTACCCCCTCTCTCTCTCTCTCTCTCTCTCTCTCTCTCTCTCTCTCTCTCTCTCTCTCTCTCTCTCTCTCTCTTCCTCCCCCGTTGTTGTTGTGGCGAGATAAACACACCACAAAACACGCATTACGCTGCGTGAATTCGCCAAGAGCGGAGGCGGCGGCAAGCGAGCGAGTCGCCGTCATGAAACTTGTATTACTGCTCGGCGCGGCGCTAGGGGGCGCGACCGGCGGCGCGGTGAATCCTTGCCGGGCTGTTTAGGCGTCACTTAGGACGCTCCCCACGTGACCCCGCGCCTTATCTGCGCGCCCTTAGAGTACCGCCGTGTCCGCCGCGGCCATTGCAGGTACGCCCCCAGCCGCCGGAGGGCGCCACAGATTGCTAGCGGGCGCCAGAGCGGAGCGAGCCCCGGCCGGCAGCCAGCGCACGATCGCATTTAGATAAGTGTGTCGCACACGGGACCAACCCGGCCCAGCGCTAGGGTGGTCCGGGACAGCAGTCTGTCAAGAAACCTCTCCCCGCAATCAATTTACTGCCGCGGTCCCGCGTCTGCTCGCGTGTACCTGTGTGTGTGTGTGTGTGTGTGTGTGTATGCGTGTGTGTGGGTGTGTGGGTGAAGGAGCAAAGGGTGTCGAGAGGCAATGGAGATGTCCCTATGCTCTCTCTCTCTCTCTCTCTCTCTCTCTCTCTCTCTCTCTCTCTCACATTCTTTCTATCTCTCTCTCTCTCTCTCTCTCTCTCTGTCTCTCTCTCTATCTATCTATCTCTCTCTGACCTGTAATTTAGCGCATGAATGGCCACTTGTGACTGTCCGGTGTATCCTTGGAGTAATACGGTTAGGGAGTCCTAACTAGAGCTGCACCGTTCTGTTTACCAGAGTCCTGAAGGGTTGATTTTCAACTTAGAGACTTTTCCAATAGCTAATCTTATCAAGAAAAGAGTAAGGATTTACGGGATTAAATCAGATTTGAGCTAACCTGTACCGTTTTGGAGAAAGGGGCAGCGATGTTCGTTGGACTAGGTGTCTGGCGAATTCTAGAGAGAGAGGGAGATAGTTTCTGAACTTTGCAAGGGTAAAGCTTTAAACGGGGGCAACTTAGAGGGTTCTAATTTTTAAAAATGGATTAAGAAGGCGAAGAAGATGGACGGGGTGTCATCGTTTCTCACGAATTCGGTTGATTTCAAGGGGTCGACTAGCGACTAGGTGGTTTTCTCTCTCTAGCATTCGCCAGACAGCTCGGCCCACCGGCGCAACCGTTAGGACTCCCTTAGTATTCCTCCAAGGTGTATCCTGCGAGCCCTTGGTGTGGGGCCTGGGGTTGAGAGAGAGAGAGAGAGAGAGAGAGAGAGAGACGGAGAGGAGAGAGAGGAGAGATGATATATGCGAGGGTTTCCTCCTCAGGTGTGCACCGCACCCTCAATTCGCGGGAAATATCCTCATTTTTCTTCTAAGCAAATTATCTTTGCTGCGCGCCTTGTACGCTTCAGCCAAGTATACCCTCTGCGTAGAGCAAGATATGGGATACCCATGCGGGAAGTTTAGAATCTATAAAACAAGAAGAGTTGCCAAGAATCCCCCCGAAAGTATCGAAGTATGACTGAGCCGAGTATTCAGAGTTGAGGGTACGATCAGTGTCCTTGTCACAAACCTCTTAGTGACGGTGCTCGCCTGATCTCGCCGTTCCCTTTACCTTACCCCGCCTAGCCTCACCTTACCCCACCTAGCCTTGCCTTACCCCGCCTAGCCTTACCCTTACCCCGCCCTGCCTTACCCCGGCTGATTGAGCGCCCACAGAGGAGTGTCGCACGACTCCCACCATTGCTTCACGGCCTGCTGCCCGCGCTGCTCCGCCGCTTGGCGCCACACCTCGACCCTCGGCCCTCGGCCAGCTCGATGATCTCCCGGCGATCGCTCTCCTGCACACCGAGGGAAAGTTTCCCCCCCAGGGCTCAACCAGAGCGAGGGGCGTCCGGCAGACACCAGAGGACCGGAGCCGACCGGAGCGATGCAGAGTGTCGCACCCAGAACTCGTCACGCTCTGCGGCTGCACTCACGACACCATGTACTGTCGCCTGTCTCTACGTGACTCATCGGAAAAGCTTGTTTTTGTTTTTAGCAGTTTGGTACCTCTTAATATCACTAGCATATCCTAGCTAAACTAAATAATATCGAAGAAAGAGGTGTCAGCTAGCTTGTACTTTCATTGTAGGGGGGGCCGCGTCCGCGTCGCGCATCGAGACGGAGATAGCCGGACTGCAATCTCTTTCATTTCACTGTGTTAAAATATTCCAGTAGCAACGAAAACACTGTTTTGATTACCACTCCATAAACTACTATCAGCACTTTCATTGATATAGAAGAAGACTCTACATGGCAACATAACACATTATCTGCTGCCCTGCGATGAGCAACGTTACCCACTGGAAAGGGAGAAGGGAGCGGGGACAGGAGGGGAATGGGCAAACACAACGTCGCACCATGAAGGAAAGTATGAATAACACCAAAGTATCATCTGCTTTCATGACGGTTTTAGAATCGTCGTTTTTTCTCTAGTGTAAATTGAACGGAAACACGTGGCATCGCTGGCTGCGATTTTCCAGGCCGTGTAGATGCGAGGCCAGAAGAGGCCCCGGCCCGGCACGTCCGGTAACGGCGCTCGCCACACGTCGCGGCGCGGCGCAGCGTCTATGCAGGTGCAGCGCATGCAGCACTCTGCCGCCCGGAGCCCGGAGCTCTGCTAGCCGCCGCCCGGAGCCCCGGAGCCCCGGAGCCAGCCGCGAGGCATGTAGGTGGAGGGAGACGGGCCGGACCGGACCAGACCGCTGGCCTTGATCGTGAGAAAGTGTGCTTACCGTCCGTTTACACGGGCTGAGCGCGGCGCGCGGCCTCTGGCCCGGCCCGGCCAGGACCATAGCAGGTTTATTATCCCGTATCTGCCGTACCTGTCCCGCCCGCAGCACGCGCTGCTCCGCCCGCCCCGCCCGCTCCGCCTCATCTAACCGTCAGGTACACAGCCACAGGTACAACTGTTCGTGGTACCGAATTATCATTTTCCTTCGCTGGGTGGTGCACTGACCCTCCGCCAAGGCTCTGCCGGACTCTGTCGGGCTCCGGACCCGTCTGCCCCGGCTGCGCCCGCTTGTCCGGGGGCCGCGTGGGAAGCTGCAGCGGGGCCATGGGAGTGGGCGGGGCGGGGAGGGACGGGGCCGGCCAACGCCAACAACGCGGCCTAAACGCGACCCAAGGTGAGGAGGCGCTTCACGTGCGCGTGAGATTCCGGACTATTACCATTATTCGCGTGACCGAAAAGCAGGATGAGAGGGAGAGGGTAAAAATAAAAAAATAAAAACAACAGCTACTTGACCGAGTTTGGAACTGGGGCTGCCCGGGGAGGGGGCGGGCCTCGGACGGGCCTCCGCCACCGGGCCGCCTGTTCCTGCTCTGCCAGGCTCTGTCCTGGGTCAGGGTCGGCCCTGCCGGCTGGCTGGGCACAGTCAGCGGGGTGAGGGAGGGCAGGTGGGGGGGCGGGACAGGACGGGCCCCAGAGGAAGACTCCCACTTGTTGCGCCCAGGGAAAGTGGAATGTGAGACGCCCTTTGGAACTTCCCTTGCTCCTCTTTCGCGATTGCTGCGCTGTTAATAATTTTTCAAATATTATACCGATCATCTGTATAGAGCGAGGTATAGAGTCCACAGATCTCTCACTCTTTATCACGTCGCTAAATCGTGTTTCTCCGTCACTCGTTTCGTTTGTACTCGGCTTTTTAGGAGGGAATGAGTGCGGAGAATGGAGATGATCAGCCGAGAGCGGAATCAATTGGGGTCCCTCACTCGCACTCGCGATGCAGGAGTGTGCCATGATTTAAAATCAATTTTTATTTCTAATTTTTAATCGTTTGTCTCTCATTTTTCATATGTGTACTGAAATTTTCACATTTTTTTCTTCTCATTTTTCAAGAGTGTACATTGATTTTCTTAAATGAAGGGCACCTTGGGTGGGGTAGTATTTTCAGCACATGCCCCAAGTGTCCCCAGTGGCCCAGTGGCCGCTGTAGCACCGCGACTCGCGACTGCCTTACTTGAGCTCAGCCCTTTAATCTGATTGCAGGTTGCCCCCCGCGTACGAGCGCGGCTCTGGTCTCTGAATGCTGGACAAGAGTTCCAACCGAGTCAAAAGCGACGTAAGTATGGCCGACTTTATTTCTGCGCCGTTTGGACTGGTTTTGTCGTCGCCAAGAGCGGCTTGTCGCCATTGGAATCCCCGCCTCGCCGACCTAACCCAGTTCTGCAGGCCTATTTAATTGAATTCATTCGGCGAGCTTCCACCGGCCACCGGCCTAATGACAGCGAACACCAGCAGCGGAGCAGCGCCGGGTCGCCAGTACATTCGCCGCCACCGGACGCAGTAAGCGGCGTCTTGTTCTTGTCTTCATACCGAATGAAAAGAAAGGTGTGACGGCGACGCCTCCCGGGAACAAAAGGGAAGAGGGAGAGAGACAAAGTGTGTGTGTGTGTGTGAGAGAGAGAGAGAGAGAGAGGGACAGACCGGTTTACTTTCCACCACTGGCGGCGAGAGTAAGGGGCGTCCTTGGCTCCCCCCTCCTCCCCTCTCCCTCCCTCTCACGCACACGCGATGCCCAACAGTCCATCTCCTCTCCTTTCTCTATTTTGCCCCAAATACCTTTGCGCCGCCACAGAATGTAATGTGCGCATCCAGTGTGGCGTCTTTGCGAATACATGTTACACGCCCAGCCACACAGGCGTGAGGCACGGCCAGTGAGGCGCGGCCGGTGAAGCACAGCGAATCCGCGAAGTGCACCATTTTTCTGTTCATTTTCCTTCACATTCATTTCACTTTAAGCGCTGGAGATTGGCAAAGAGGACCCCCCCCCCTTCCCCCACCCTCCGCCGTGTTGTTGCGTTGCGCGGCGGACTAAAGTGCGTATTTGGCGGCATGGCGGGCTCTTCAAAGTCTAGCAAACGAGGGAAGTTTTGACGGCGAAAATAAATTTTAAAAAGAGAAGAAAACAGGAATCAGTTTCTTGTTTCACGAGCGCGAACACATAGAGAGAAAGAGCGAGAGACAGAGACAGAGAGGAGAGAGAGAGAGAGAGAGAGAGAGAGAGAGAGAGAGAGAGAGAGAGAGAGAGAGAGAGAGAGAGAGAGAGAGAGCTGAGCTGAAATGAGATAGTGGATGTGGAGGGGGTGTATGAGCGCAGATAACGCGACGACAATACCATTTTTCGACCACACGTTTCGCCCAGGCAGCGCCAGTCATCGTGCTGAGGCGGGGCTCTGAGGCCTCACCCTCACAAAAAGAATGCTTGAATCATGAAATCGTGTCAAAGAATGTTGCACGTGCTTGAATCACGTACTATACGTATTTGATGTAATGCTTGAATCATACATCCACATTTTGCTGCGTGCTTGATTCAAGCGTAGTCGACATTTTTTGGGCGACAAATGCTTGATTCGAGAGTATTTTTTTTTAGGGTGCGGGCGGCCCCGGATGCCCCGGAGGCCCCGGAGATAGGCGGCGACGATCCGAGGCGGGCCAAAGCCGGAGGCAGGCGAAGGCGTGTACCGGTAATTCGTCCCGTCCCGCAGAGCCGAGCCGAGCCGAGCCGAGCCGAGTCGAGCCGAACCGAGCCGAACCGAGCCGAGCCGAGCCGAGCCGAGCCGAGCCGAGCCGAGCCGAGCCGAGCCGAGCCGAGCCGAGCCGAGCCGAGCCGAGCCGAGCCGAGCCGAACCGAGCCGAGCCGAGCCGAGCCGAACCGAGCCGAGCCGAGCCGAGCCGGGCCCACACCGGCAGCACGGGGGCCCCGCCCGCTCCGCCCTCACCCGCCCGGGGAGGGAAGGGGACGGGAGTAGGGCAGCGGTGCGGCTGCCCGCCAGAGGTATTTGGCCCACCAAGTTCAGAAACAAGTTTAGTCGGCCGAGCCGAGCCGGGCCGGGCCTGCTGCTGCGGCCTGCTCCACGCTATGACCCCACGAAGCACCATGGGACAGCACCGCCTGCCCTGCCCTGCGGGCTGCTCCACGCTATGACCCCACGAAGCACCATGGGACAGCACCGCCTGCCCTGCCCTGCGGCCTGCTCCACGCTATGACCCCACGAAGCACCATGGGACAGCACCGCCTGCCCTGCCCTGCGGCCTGCTCCACGCTATGACCCCACGAGGCGCCATGGGACAGCACCGCCTGCCCTGCCCTGCCCGATTCACTTTCCGTCACGGGCGCTGTCTTCTTTCCACTCCAGCACCCGACACGGCAGCCCGGCCCGACCTACTTTCCTCGCGATGCCCAATGCCCGCTGATTAATGTCCTCCTGAAATGCGCCGATCCTGCGGCCACGTGAGCCGATCGCGGAGGTGTGAGCCAAGAATGAGGAAAGAGGTGATCGGATGGAAAACATTTCGCACCCACAACCCCGTCCCCCTGCCCCAGTGCGGGGTCCCGTGTTCAGTGATATGGGAACATGACTAACCGCCCCCGCAAGCAGTTTGCCTTGGGGTTGGGGGCTAGCCGGGGCCAGGCCGGGGGGCTGAGAGGGGGGAGGAAGGCTTTGGGTGTCGAACCCAAGCCGAAGGTCACCCGCGATCGCACCGCACAGCCGAGTCTAGGCACAGAGCAGCTCCCCAGTAGTCCTCTGCACTCTCTCAATGATGGAATTGGCTTGAAAATCGAAACGACCAAAATTTCAGCCACATTTTTGAGCTCAAACAGCGTTGAGTTCTTTTGGTAAATAGACCCCTAAAAAATCACATTGCATATTTTTGTCATTTTTTTTTTTTTTCGGATAATGCGTACGCTATGACCCTGGAGTCCCGGAGTGTTTGTGCTGGTCGTGGCGATAATGGACTACGATTTCGGATAATCGCGCGGGTTCAAATACCGGCAGTGCGCTTGCCGGCCGCTGGCCGCCGCGTGGCAGCCGACGCACGAGACCACGGGGCCCGCAACGGCACAATGGGTGGCTGGGGCGCCACGAGCCCGGTAGCTCCACAGTTACTTGCTGTTGTTTGTTCGAATTGATCCACTGTAGTTTATCTCAATCAGCACGGCGCTCGCCGCATTTATCGGATCGGGCCGGGATCAGAGTAAGGCGATGCTATTCGCTGTTATGACCTAATGGCCTACTTTTACGGTCTACCTCAGCGCTTCTACAGCGACGCCCACCCCTTCTCTTCCACCGAATTTTCCGAGCACCTATCTGCAGCTGGCGTGCAGCAGAACGTCGCGCCACCGAACACTCACTTCTGCGTCGGTGCAGCGGAAAAAGCCGTGGGGAGAGTCAAGCGCCAGCTTCACTTCATGGCAAATGAGGAAGGTTCCAACTGGTTTCCGTGTCTCCCTAAAGTAGCCTTCATGCTGAATAATTCGGTGATACCGGAAATCAAGGTTTCACCGTTTGTGGCTCTTCACGGGTTCGTTCCTCGTCTGAGTATTGACAACCTACTTGTTCCAGTTCGCAGTGTCACACTGGAAGCAAAGATGAGACAGCTTGCTGACGACCGTGAAAAGCTTAGGGTCGACCTTGTGGGCTACAGGGCACGCATGAAGCGACACTACGACGCACAACACCGGCGAGTCGAGTTCCAGCCAGGGGACAAGGTCAAGCTATTTCACCCAGGGTCACCCTTCGGCTGGAAACGAGGAGGTTTCAGCGGTCCTCATGAGGTGCTGCAGAAACTTAACGATCAAACCTACATGGTGCGGTACCCTGTCCGAGGGAAGCTGGTGGATAAGCCAGTGCATGCATGGAATTTGGAGGGGCATGCATGGAATTTGGAGGCTTACCTTACGGCGCCGTCGTAAATACATTTTTCTAAATTTTCTCTTTTCCGACATTTTGTAAAGGACCGGTGGACTGAGTAGCCGGGATCCTCCGCGTTTTTAAATTGTTAACCTTTCAGTAACCTTCGATTCTCTTAAATTTTGTCAAGTTTATTTTTTTATTTTTATTTTTTCAGCCCTCTCCACCAGGGATGGTCTGCTTTGGTCTGCGGGACTTTTTTTTTCTGTCCCCCTCTCCAAAACCTCCACGCTCTGCACACTCGTGCTTTCTCCCTTTTCCTGCCGCCTGGGTTATCTTTGTTGCAGCGTTTCGACCTCCTTCGGCCGTCGTCCTTCGTTGCCTTGCCGACGACGCAGCGCCAGCATCCAGTAGGGCCATGCCAGCCTTATGGGCCTACAATGCATAGGAGACGTAGCGTCCGTATATAATCCACCTCGCCGAGTCAGCGCTCCGTCAGATTGTCGCCTGACCGCCTCCATCACAGAGGGGAGCCACGCTACGCAACGCCGCTGCAACACCGAAAACCGACGACCCACCTCCGCTTTTCTGAGACAATTCGCCATCCAGACCCATCCGCCATCCGCCCATCCGTCGTAGACCGTCCGCGCCCTTCCCGTTTCTCTTACTTCAATTTTCACCACATGCCTCCTTCCCTTTCTCTATGTCACCGAGATGAATAAACTTTGTTAAATATTGTACCATCATTACCCCCAATCCCGATTCGTTTGGAAGCCATCGCCAAAAAGTATGGGCATCATTCAATTCAGTTGAGTGTTTTACAAATGTGTTTAAAGTTAATTTTCTTTTCAATTTTTCATTATTTCATGTCTGTTCGAATTGATCCACTGTAGTTTATCTCAATCAGCACGGCGCTCGCCGCATTTATCGGATCGGGCCGGGATCAGTTAGGCCCTCTCTGCGGCCTCATGAACTCGATTATGAAACAACAACGCCCTCTGCGAGATCTGAGAAATAAAGGGCAAAAGTGCGGCTGATCCCTCCTCATCCCTCCCTTCGGTGAGAGTTGAACCCGGGACGCCGTCCATGTGAGAACAGTGCCTTAACCGGCACGGCCAACGTGCCACACGGTGGCCGCGGCGTTGTTCCCGCATGAGGGTAGTCAGTCGGCACGTCATCCAAGTCCCCGGGCCGGGCTGGTCCAGGTCCTGACCAGGTCCTGACTCACGGCTCGCGGCCCGGACTGCGCCGCGGCCACTTTCTCGTTGCGCTGTCCTTCGCTGTCCTGTCCCTGTCGTGACCAGCAGCACCTGCAACGCGGAGGCGAGGCGGGGAGAGGGGAGAAAGGAGTGGGGGGGGGGGGGCTCAAAAGTAGCAAGTGTGTGTCTGTCTGCCAGGACTAACAGGAGACTGCCGGAGGCCGGACCGGCGGCAGGCAGACAGACAGGGCAGACAGACAGGCAGGCAGGCAGGTAGGCAGGCAGGCAAGCGGGCTCTGGCCCGGTATGATAAGACGACTATATGCACGCGTATTGCATGTACCCGTGGTGGTGCGGGGCGACAATGATAAAAAGGCTTCCGGATTACATTCCCCCGCCGCCTCTCTTTCATTCCGCCTCTCTTCCGTCGCTATTTAATGCCGGGCGGTTTGGAGAGATCGCCGTCATCACTGGGCCAGGTGCACTGTGCAGGACCGAAATAGGACGCGCTCTAATTAAAGGGACCGAATTAATTCAGAAAGAAATAGAGGGGGCGGCGGTTCGGCTCTGCAGCGTTGATAGAAGGTAATCACTTTTGATAACAAGCGGGGCGTTGCGGGCGCCGCCAGCTGCGTCAACTAGACACCCCTTCGCACTTCTGGTTAGTTCTCTCGGGCTAAACTTAAGAGATTTGCAGCGAAAATGGAATCTGTTAAAGTATTTTTCAGGAGGCGGGCCGGCTGCCAGCCGGCCGGTCCGCTGAGACGGGCGGAAGAGTGGCGGTGTGCAAACTCATTATATGGAGCCCCCCCCCCCCCCTCGAAATTAATTAGCATCCGATGAGGGGGGCTCGCTAATATGAAGCGAGAGCGCGCGCAGTGCGTGAGTGCGTGTGTAGACCGTTGCCCCCCCCCCCCCCCCCCCCCCCCCCCGCCGTCCCACTTCCTCAGTCCGTTTCCCATAGCGCGCCGCGGTGTTGTTTTCGCCGTCGTGCTCATCCAACGTGAACCGCTGAACCGCTCCGTGTGTGTGTGTGTGTGTGTGTGTGTGTGTGTGTGTGTGTGTGTGACTCCCACCGCTGCCACCGGCCGTCAGCCCCCCCCCCCCCCCCCCCAAGCTAATGCATTATTGACCTACTTGAGGGTCAAGTGCGCAGCAAAGCGGCGTCCGAGCTGCAGCGGGGGGGGGGGGGGACATCTCCATGCACACGGCGCCCGCCCCGCCCAGCCCCGCCTAACCCTTTCTCCGACCTCGGCACGGACATTAAGGCAGCATGCGCTTCACCTGGCCGCCACGGCCTAAGGTAGGTCTGAGGTCTGCGTGTCCTCCGCCTCTATCCAATGACGCATCATGAGGACTCCGTGCCGAAACAGATCGATCGATGACAACTCGGGGCAGCGCACAGCAATTCCACACTGGGTATTTCGCCGGCGCGGCCGATGAGGTCAAAGAGAATGTCGTGGTGAATCCAATTATTTGGACAGAAAACCTATTGCAGCCAATGGCCCTTGGAGTGTTCGCGAAAAGTGTTTTTTTTCTTCTTCTTTTAATGGTGATGGTTGTGTGCGGTGAGCTGAGGACACGGGCCGAGGGCGGTGAACACCGTCTCAGTCGGCCGTCCCGCCCCGTCTCACGCACTGAGGGCCTTCTTTAATCAGGGTAAGTAAAACAAATGGCATCGTGTTCGCTGGGGGGGGATCGTGCGTGAACGATCGATATGCCCTCGACGTGGCGCAGTGAACAGAGTCTGAGGGGAGGCTACGCAGCAGGCGGCCCGGGCAGCCCAGCGCCTGCGGTCCTGCGATAGGCTGCCCCGCACGACGCGCGTGTCCGGCGGGCTGGCCTACCCTGTCGGGCGGAGCCGGAGCAGCCGGCAGTGGTGGTATGCCGGCATGCCCCCAGGCAGGCAGTGGGCAGTGCCCCCCTAGGGACCACGCACTCCTGATGGTAGACTACACCGAGAAAACAAGTGTTCCATGCAGCGCATCAAGTGACGTTGCTCTCCGGTGAGCATGTTTCAAGTGAGCTCCAAGAAACACTTACGGTGGACCCACCCATGCTTCTACATGGGGATGTAGCACACTTGTCATGTGCTCTGTACAACACTTGTTTTCTCAGTGTAGGGGCACGCACCAACCCTAAGGACAATGAACCCCCCTTTAGTTGACGCGCGCTGCCATGTGGAGGCTGGTGTACATACTAGCCCCTAGGGATGGTGTGCCCTCAAGTCAATCCACGGGGGGCACATGGGCCTTAGAGATGGTGTGCCCCCCGGGGGTACATAGTCCCTAGGGATGGTGTCCCTTCAAGTCAATCCACGGGGGGCACGTGGGCCTTAGGGATGGTGTGCCCCCCCGGGGGTACATTAGTCCCTAGGGATGGTGGGCCCCCAAGTCGGTCAGCGGGGGATATACATAGGCCCCGACTGTGTACCGGGGGCACACTGTCCCTGACTATCCGGTAGGATGTGCCCCGGCACATTGCCTCTAGGTATGTACCGGAGAGCACCATAGGTTGTCAAACGGTCCCTTTTACACCGGCCCCACACAGGCGAATGTCTTTTGCTCCTGGGCTCATCTGGTGGCGGCGAGCCGCCGAGCGCCGACATCTGCGGGTAATGACGGAAAGCGAGCAGTCGTGGACCCGGAGGCCCGGAGGCCCGGAGGCCAGTGTCCATAGCCAAGCAATCCCAGAGGCCGTGCCAACCAAGTGTAGCGGGACGCAATGCACAGACAGCAGGCGGCCAGGCCGAGCGCTGCTTTCTTTTTCGGAGCGAACGGCGCGGGTGTGTAATGGCGGCGTCTGTAATTACTGGCAGTGTGTGTGTGTGTGTGTGTGTGTGTGTGTGTGTGTTCAGCGGACAAAGCGACAGAGCGAGGGGCGGGCGGGCGAGGGCCATGGCCAGGAACCACACCGCGGATGGCGATAATGCACGCCTTGTAGAAATCCCCCCAGAGACGGCGGTGCAGGCGCGGATCCAGGGGGGGGGGGGGGGCGACGGGGCGATCGCCCCCCCCCCCTAGCACTTCGCGTTACAATCCGCCTGAAAGTAGGCATAAAGCGGTACATCGCCCCCCCCCCCCCCGCCCCCCTAGAGCCACCCCTGGATCCGCGCCTGCGGCGGTGCCGCCCCGGCCCGGCCCGGCCCGGCAGGCGCTCCCGCGGTTACCCCGCTTCACGGGTCGTACTCCCGGCTCAAACTCTGCCATTTATTTGCGAAACAACTGACGGTCGGGATCACAAAAGGCAGGTACGAGTTGTGGAGCCGCCGCGCTCTCGGAATGGCGGCAATCAGCTGCTGGCGGCGGTGAAATGTCCAGGAAGTGTCGTGGGCCTCGGCCACAGGACCACAAAGGACACGCAGGCCGGTGGCCGGCCGGAGATCGCGGGGCAGCGCGGATAAGGACCCGGCAATCGTAATAAAAATAACGAAATGGCCGGATTTACGAGGGCCTCTCACAAGACAGCCCAGGCCGTGTAGTCGGGTACCGCGCCGCTGGTGGCGCTGCGGCCGCTGCCGAGGCTACGCACTTCAGTTGTTCGCAGTTTTACCGCGCTGCCGCCTCCGCCGCTGCTGCCGCCGCCGCCCGGCTATTGTTCCTAATTGGCGAATATCAAAGTCCCTATTTGGCACTCGGTGGCCGTTCTGTAGCCGCTCGGCCGTAGCGCTTGGAGTCAGCAGGCGGACTCCGGGCTCACAGTTCTAGCATCGGAGTCATGGACTGCAGAGTGGCTGCCGGCGGCTGCCTGCAGCCCAATGCGGCGCACACTCACATACCACAATTTCGTATTTCGCGCCATTTAAGAAGCTATTTTTCTTGTCGTTTTTTTTATGTCTTCACTCAGCAAATCTTATGAATTTTCCTCCATTTTAGTTGCTAAGTTATTTGAGTTATATTTTAGTTTGCTTTGCTGGAGCTGAGAGCGCGGGGCGCTGCCTTGCCGCCTTGCCCTGCCCTGCCCTTGCCTTGCCCTGCCCTGCCCTGCCCTGCCCTGCCCTGCCCTGCCCTCCCCTGCCCTGCCCTCCCCTGCCCTGCCCTGCTCTGCCCTGCCCTGCCCTCCCCTGCCCTGCCCTGCCCTGCCCAGCCCTGCCCTGCCCTGCCCTGCCCAGCCCTCCCCTGCCCTGCCCTGCCCTGCCCTGCCCTCCCCTGCCCTGCCCTGCCCTGCCCTGCCCTGCCCTGCCCTGCCCTGCCCTGCCCTGCCCAGCCCTGCCCTGCCCTGCCCTCCCCTGCCCTGCCCTCCCCTGCCCTGCCCTGCCCTGCTGCTCCGCTACGCTCTGCTCCGAGCTCTCCTCGCACGCAGGTGCCAGCGGGGAGCGCCAACTGATTACGGGGCTGATCGAAGCGGGAGTCCCGCTATAGGCGCGGCGCTGCGTAGCGCTGCGTAGCGCGGCTTGTAGACCATAAAAATAATGCGTCCGCAAGTTCTCAATTTGTCTGCGAAACGTGCGCGAAATTTGAAAGTTTTCAGCCAGAGGCGGCTGGCTCGGCACGCCCTCATGCACACACGCACACACACACACACACACACACACACACACACACACACACACACACACACACACACACACACACACACACACACCTGCGCGGCGCGCGCCAATTGAATAAGTACCCTTTTGTTGCTCTATGAGTCCCCCTTCTCACTGCTCACGCACGCACCCAAAGGGGCAAGGAGAGGCCCGGAGGGGCTGGAGGGGGGAACCACTTCTCACAGCAGGGAGTGCTGCTGCTGCTGATGATGACAAGGAGGAAAGTGGTCGCTGCCCAGTGGCGCGGCACGGCAAGGCTGTGTGCGTGCGTGTGTGCGCGCGCGTGTCAGTGTGTGTGTGTGTGTGTGTGTGTGTGATCTCAATTCGCAGAAGCCGATTTTCTCCACACGACACGCGCGTGCCAGGGGCGAGTGGCACGGGGTCCGTGCCGCGCTCACGCTGCACCTGGGGCGGGGAGAGGCGACATGTTTGGGTAGAACGTGCCCAAATACTCTCTCTCTCTCTCTCTCTCTCTCTCTCTCTCTCTCTCTCTCTCTCTCTCTCTCTCACACACACACACACACACACACATACACACACACATGCCTCGGGGGTCAGAGGAGACCGGAGGAGACTCAGCAGAGAGATTCGTTTCTTTATACCTCTCTATGTGTCTCCGCCTGTCTGTGTGCCCGTTTCTCGCTATCCGGCTACGACAACACCGCGTACACGACATGCTCGCGTGTCATTTAGATGCAGATTCACGTTCGCAATGTCATCGCAGAGGGCGCGGAGTGCGCGGTGTGGATCGTGGGGCGTGGCGAGACATGTCGTCGTGCGCTCAGCTGCCAAACGCCAGCGGATGCTCTCTGCTCTCTGCCCTCCGCCTGGCCTCGCCCGACCCATATCTCAGTGTCTCGCAAGTGTGTAAACGACTCATTGTCGTGGCGAAACAGCCCGAGGCCCCGAGTCTCCGTGGGACGGGCTGCCGCCGCCGCTGCTGCAGCTACTGCAGCTGCACACGCTTCACTTACATCTACGGAGAGAGCAATAAAAAGATGCTCGCTAGAACATGTTTTTGCGGCAGCATTGAATGCCTTCGGTTGGGTCTCCCTGCCCGGCAGCCGGTGGCGGCGGTCAAGTGACCGTGGATTAGTCCGTCCCGCCACGCCTGGGCCGGCTGTGCCGCCAAAAGAACGCGGTGAGAGAAAAGCCGTATTTTTCGAAGCGTCATGCATATTGAACTCCCATAAAGATCCTTCTAAAAGAAGGGTTTTCTTTTAACGTCCGTGAACTGTTACTCTGTACTCTGTGTGCCCGGCTGGGCGCAGCCACGCCGTGCGTAACCACTGGTAACCACCCCTACAGCCATAGTCTATCAACCCCGGCTTTTGCATAGTTGGCGGTGTTGGGGCGAGTGGGACAACGTACGAGAGAGAGAGAGAGAGAGAGAGAGAGAGAGAGAGAGAGAGAGAGAGAGAGAGAGAGAGAGAGAGAGAGAGAGAGAGAGAGAGAGGCAGCGGAAACACGTTAGTCTCACGCGCATGCGCAGCAGGGAGACAGGGCTGCACGGGGCAGCAAGGACGCTTGTGAAGGGGGCAAAAAAGCCGGTAGGTCCCAGCCATACCGGAAGCAATCTGAGCTCATTTCCGGTCCGGCCAGCGAAAAGGTGCTTCCGAGGGGGGGTCACACGCGGAGCTCCTGGCTCCGGGTGACTCCGGGTGGCTCCGGGTGGCTCCGGACTTCAGGCTCCGTGTGGCTCCGGACTTCGGGTTTCGGGTGGCTCCAGGCTGAACCAAGGACCACAAGGCAGGAAGGGTACAGGGGCTGCGATGTTGCGATAGCGGGTACCGACAACAACTGAAACTTTTTACAACATTTCACACCCCCCGCCATCTACTTAAAAAAATCTCGATTTGGAAGATGAGGTCTAAACGACGGCGGCGCCTTTATTGGTGTCGTCGGAGATTTCTGGTCGTTTGGGATTGGGAAGGGGACCGGGACTGGACCGTTCCTGGGGGCCGTCTGCCTGCCGGGCTCGGAGTCTGTGCCGCCGCTGGGGGGAAGCCATCGGAACTCACTTAGCTCCGGCCAGGGAAGAGGAGAAGGGGTTAACAATGGCCGTAGAATTACTTGCAGCCGGAGGGGGCGGCGGGGGCGTCTGAGCGGGCTTGGGGGGGGGGGGGGGGGGGCGGTGAGCATCGCGGGTAATCGGTCCCCTCCACGGCTCTTGTAGTATCCGGATTGAAGCAGCGCGGGTCCGTCGGAACCGAGGGGGAAACGACAGAGGTAATCCGGCTGACATCGATTTTTTCATCCGAGGTAAACCGGGGTAATCCGGGCCAATGTTTACGTTTTCGCGTACCCCTTAATAATTTTATTAAGTGTAATCCTGGAGTTATCCTGGAGTAATCCAGGGGACCCGGGGTAATCCGAGGTAATCCGGGGTAATACGAGGTGATCCGAGGTAACCCGAGGTAATCCGAGGTAACCCAGGGTAATCCAAGGTAATCCGGGGTAATCCCCATCCGGCTGACACAGAATTCGTCCGTCGCTTCCCCCTGGGTCGGAGCCCAAGGTGGAACCCATCTCGTCAAAATCATCCCCTACCGACCGAGGTTGCGTCAAGTCTGCGGACCTTTTGCTTTGTGTTTCTTTCTTCTCATTTTCTTATTGTGTAAGCCTGCCGTATGTTTTTCCTCTATTTTTTTCGAAGACATCCCCTTATTGAGGACAGGCGATGAGTATTATACCAGGTGTATCATTGGCCCCGGGCAGTTTCGGTTTTAGGCAGTCCCGCAACACACTATCTCCGTCTCTTTCTGTCTCACGCGTCTGGCCGAGCCAGAAAGAGACGGAGATAGTGTGTTGCGGGACTGCCTAAAACCGAAACTGCCCGGGGCCAATGATACACCTGGTATAGAGCCCTCCCCCCACCCGCCCACCCCTCCCCGGGTACCCCCCTCGCCACCGTGGGACGATTCCTTTTGCTCGCTGTGAGGTCCGCAGACCAGTGATTTCGCACCAGAATGCAGCAGAAATGAGGTGACTGCGACAGCATGAGTTGTCAGTGTATGCGAGGGGGAGAGAAAGAGGGGCGGGGGAGCGGGGGGGGGGGGAGGAAGATAGATTGACAGAAATAGCGACAGCCGATCTGTTTGCGACGCGCGTCGTTCAGACATAGAAAACCACCAGCCGAAAAATCGGCCGAAAATCAAATACATCAGCCCGGCACTCTCGCCTGTGTGACACGCACATACCAGAAAGAGAGGGGAACAAATAAAGTCGAGGCTGGTGGTAGTCGAACCCACGAACGGCAGGTGC
Source organism: Odontothrips loti (assembly GCA_038380765.1). NCBI lineage: Eukaryota > Metazoa > Arthropoda > Insecta > Thysanoptera > Thripidae > Odontothrips > Odontothrips loti. The sequence continues at coordinate 7,358,205 of CM076248.1, read as the reverse complement.
GTGCTGGAAATGGACTTTGCGCGGCGGTGACGTCGGCGCTGGTGACTCACCCTGGCCGTCATAGAGATATTATACTGTTGGGAGGGGCAGCCTGGGGCGGGGCCGGGGACCGGTGGAGCGAGCTGAGCTGAGGCCGGCTGAGCGGCAACGCCCGTCCCGTCACAATGGAGGACCCGAGGACCCGGTTTCGCTTCCGTCCAGCCTCGGCCGCGTTCCTCTGTTGCTTTTTTCGTTTGTTTTGTTGATGTTGTTGCTGTAGTCGTTTATTCCCCCTCGTGCTCCGTGGTTTGCAGAGCTTCCACACAGTACTGCTTTGTCGGCTCGTCGGCGGATGTCAACGCACGATTCACAATCAGCAACGCCTTTGATACACCAAACTTCCGGGATTACACCTAATAAAAGAAAAGTCAGGGGTGAAAATGTTTTTGTTCCTCTTTTCGCCGACCCTAAGTTGGTCCCCCCCCCCCCCTCGTCGCGTGTTTTGTCGTGCTGGCGACAGACGCTCCCTTTCTCGAAGGCGGTGAAATCGGCCTGGACCGGACTGGACACGCAGAGCGTCCGAAGTGTCTCCCAGGCGCGGATCCAGGGGAAGGGGGGGGGGGCGACGGGGCGATCGCTGGGCGCCCGAAAGGTAGACAATTTGCGTTACAATCCGCCTGAAAGTAGGCAGAAAGCTGTACATCGCCCCCCCCCCCCCTAGAGCCGCCCCTGGATCCACGCCTGGTGCCTCCGGTGACTACGGTGCAGTTCCAGTGAAGTTCCCGTGCCTCCAGTGCCTCCGGTGCCTCTGGTGCCTCCTCCGGTTTTCGGTTGGCCATATGGCTCCCGCATGATGGCCTCACAGTGGCCAAACACAACAGGCGTCGTGGCAAAAGTTTTCACCCGGAAAAAGAAAGAGAAGCAGAAAAATTTACACGTGTATCACGATAGGACACGTGTCTTGTTTTGCATTATTGGAAGGGAACACACACGTGTAAGACGTAAGACACGTGCCGAAACGTTGATATGCTATTTGTGACACTCGATTTATCGGCGGCCTCTGCCGCGGCGCAGCTGCAGCTGTGGCTCCTGCAGAGAGAGAGAGAGAAAGAGAGAGAGAGAGAGAGAGAGAGAGAGAGAGAGAGAGAGAGAGAGAGAGAGAGAGAGAGAGAGGGGGGGGGGAGAGACACGCCAGCTTGTGCAGCCGGGGAGGGTTTCTCTAAACGAGACAGACTCTCCGCTTTCTGATAGGCATCGCCTGGCGTCGTCTGTTGGCTGGAGCAGGCTGGCTTCGGCAAACTGGCGCCGCACCGCACCGCCGCCAGAGGCCGCCAGAGGCCGCCAGAGGCCGTCAGCGGAGGAGTGCCTCGGTATATAAAGTTTCCAAAGCGGCTCAGAACCGGAAGCTCAAGAACAACAACACTTCCAAGACGGGAAAGTCTGGAGAGCAGGTATGAGAAATATAGATGCACAAGGACCGCGCCAATTATTGAAATAACCTCCAAACTCACTCAAAAGGCCATTCGAGTTTCTCATAGTACCTGCCCTCGACAGTTTCCGGTCTGCAAGTCTTGTTCTTCAGCTTCCGTTTCCAGGTCTCGTTGGAGCCTCTAGTATGCGTTGGCCTCCGATCGGCGGGCACAGCAGCTGCAGCACAGCGGCGCACGGAGACAGCCGGGGATGTCGTCGACCCGATCAGCATCAACCTGGTGACAAGGCAGACGACAACAAAAACAACAAGCAGGAGCGCCGAGTGCAGCAACAGCAGCAGCAGCAGCAACAGCAGCAGCAGCAGCAGCAGCAGCAGCAGCAGTGGAGGTCGAGTTGGGCCGCCGGGCGGGGCGCTATAGCGCTGCTGAAGGCCGCGGTGAAAGTGGTCGGGGCGGGGCTGGGCTGGGCGGCGGCAGAGTGCAGCGGCACCACAACAACGCGCCGCGCCACGCCGCGCTACGCTACGCCACGCCGCATCTCGGCTGCCGCTTGGCACCCGCCCCGCCACGGGGTCCTCGCCGTCTGATCCGCACCGCGTTGCGCCCTGCCAGCGACGTTAACGTGGTTGTCACCATCGCCCCGCCGCCTTAGTGTGGTTTGTTTGATCAGCCCTCGAAACGGGGAACGCCCACAGAGGGGAAAGGCTGCAGCTTCTAGCGGGCTTCCAGTGGGCCTCCAGTGGGCTTCCAGCGGAGCTCCTAGCAGGGGCACGTGCGCCAAGCAACGCTGCGACAAAGAAAGAGAGAGAAAGAGAGAGGGAGGGAGGGAGAGAGAGAGAGAGAGAGAGAGAGAGAGAGAGAGAGAGAGAGAGAGAGAGAGAGAGAGAGAGAGAGAGAGAGAGAGAGAGAGAGAGAGAGAGAGGGAGAGAGGGAGGGAGGGACAGAGAGAGAGTTTGAGTTTGAGTTTGAGTTTTATTTCATTGAAGGTACAAAAGACTAAAAAGTCCTACGAGAGTACCAATGTACCGGTTTTTAAATACAGACAATCCAGTTCAACAAAGCAAAATATATAAAGCGCTTAGGCTACTAAAACAGAGTGGAAAAATAACATAAAGTGATGACGCAAGGGTAGATCAACTTTGAGATGCGAGGAGGTAATTTTT
>CM076248.1:7253133-7350633 GCA_038380765.1 Odontothrips loti | reverse complement strand
CGATCCAGGCTTGACGAAGGACCACCTCCAATAAGGGTGTTGCTGCCTGCTGGAATCGAATCTATCAGGCTCCTCAAGTCTACGGCTACGTTTTTCGGGGTGCTTCGGAAGGAGGTGGGAGTCCCGGGCGAACCGCACACGGACATGCCGCAGCGGCCGCAGCAAACTTTAACGGACAACGTCACCAAAGGAAAAGGAAAAAATGTGTTTGTGCTCTCTGAAGCGAAAAGGAACACAGCGTCAGTTCAATCCGAACATACCGCGGATATGGCTTCCGGCATAGAGGGGGCGGGACAGGAGGAAAGGGAAGGAGGGGGGGGGGGAGGTCAAAGGGACGCGATGCCCTTCAGTGAGTGCCGTACCGCCATGCAGACCCCGCCACGCTCATTGCCATGACGCCCATGTCAGCGGAGTGAGCGGAGTGGTTCGTCATGCACAGACTGTGACTGCCTAATTCAGAGAATGCGCCGCGTCACCCACTGCTGCCCACTGCTCTCTCTCTCTCTCTCTCTCTCTCTCTCTCTCTCTCTCTCTCTCTCTCTCTCTCTCTCTCTCTCTCTCTCTCTCTCTCTCTCTCTCTCTCTCTCTCTCTCTCTCTCTCTCTCTCCCCCTCCCATGACTACCCCCGCCCTTCCCCTCACTCTCACTCGATCTCACCCTCGCTATCTCCACGCGAGCGATCTCAATCCTACAAAATATGTATTTGACAAGAAATTTAAGTAAAATTTAAGTAAAATGATGGACCATAACCCACGTCCTCTACTCCTTAGGTTAGGTCATGTCTCTTCATTTCTCTCCGCTCGTTATCCGGTGCGTATGGCGGGTGTGCGTGCGTGCGTGCGTGCGTGCGTGCGTGCCTGCGTGCGTACGTGCGTGCGTGCGTGCGTGCGTGCGTGCGTGCGTGCGTGCGTGCGTGCGTGCGTGCGTGCGTGCGTGCGTGCGTGCGTGCGTGCGTGCGTGCGTGCGTGCGTGCGTGCGTGCGTGCGTGCGTGCGTGCGTGCGTGCGTGCGTGCGTGCGTGCGTGCGTGCGTGCGTGCGTGCGTGGTCGGCGTTAAGATCTTACTCTTGTCTGAGCCTCGGCTGAGCACCGGCCGCCGGCAGTCCGGCCCGTCAGTCGGCGTGCGAAAGTGCTTTTCTGTCGCTGCCTCACCCCTTCCGCCGCGCCGCCGCCCCGCGCCGCCCCGAGTCGTGCCAACGGCGCGAATAGCGCACTTTACCCCTGGGGGCAGGCGGGAGACGGCGGGGGCGGCCGGGGGCAGCAGCCGGCGGCGGCCGGCGGCGGCCGGGGGCAGAGGCCGGTGCTTGCCAAGGCCCGCCCTGGCCCAGGGGCCGACTGCTTTCCCCGATCTCGTCAAAGCGACATCAATCGATCGTCTTCTCGAGGGCCACCACCACCACCCCGCCGGAGCCCGCTGCGCACTGCTGCTGTGCACACTCCGCAGGGTCCGGCGAGGGGTCCGGGCCGTGTCCGCTGTCAGCCCCACATCTTGATGAAACTCTTTTGGCTTGATTTACTAGTAATGAAACCCCCGCAAACCAAGTTTTATCTGCTATTATAGGCTAGTTTCGAAGGTATGATTTTTTTAAATGTTCGTTTTTACCCTTAAATTGCTACATGTTGCGGACTCTTTGATCCGAACCACTAGTGTAAATGAGATCAGGAAACTTACGGATCGTAGTTCTTACTGATCGTATGTTGTACCATCAGTAACAGGCACAACGATCAGCGAACGTAACGACCAGTCACGTTACCAATACAAATTCGCGCACCTCTGATCGTATGTATCCTGATGGTATCCCTGATCGTGTGCATCCTGATCATGTGTATCCTGATCGTGTGCTCCCTGATCGTATGTATCCCGATGGTGTGCTCCCTGATCGTATGCACCCTGATGGTACCACTCCTGATCATATGTATCCCTGATAGTCTTTTTACTCATACAACAACGGATCCTGCCGACATGCGAAGCATCATCTAACGAGGTCAAAATCGAGTTCTATCCGAATCCGAGGTCGGTTTGGCGATATCACCTACCGATCTCGAGTTGCCATAAAAATAGTCTCAGATTTTAGTGAAATTGAAATGGCCCTAGTAAATTCTTGAATTGAGGCCAGATACCAAGTTTCAAATAAAAATTCCTACTACTCTTCGAGAAAAAGCTTTCTGAAAACATGATCGTTTTTATGTCTGATTGCATGTTCTGATCGTTTATTTTACCGATGGTATCATTCTGATCGTATATCTGTGAACGATAGAAGATCCGGAAATTTCTGATCGTTTTCGGATACGGTCAGAAAAACACTGATCGTTTTTGGATGTGATCAGGACATTTCTGATCGTTTTTGTAACAAACGATCAGGATTACCGAGATACGATCAATAAATTCTGATCAGATTTACACTACTGACATAATAAAGGAAAATTTAGAAAAATCATATCTCGGAAACTAGCCTGTAATAGCAGATAAAATTTGGTTTGCGAGGGTTTCATTACTAATAGATCGAGCAAAAAAAAAATTCATCAAGATCTGGGGGTGACAGTTGGGGAAGCCCCCTTGTCAGCCACCTGCACGGCGGCATCTCGTTAGTGAGAGTGGCGCCGTCATACCGGTGCGCCGAGTCACGACGAGAGGGTCGGAAAATTGGAATTCCTCTAACCGTTATCTGGGCATCACTGGCGATGCAGCGCGCCGACACGCGCCGACACACGCCGACACGCGCCGACACGCGCCGACACGCGCCGACACACGCCGACACACGCAGACACGCGCAGACACGCGCCAACACGCGCCGACACCGCGGAATTGAATCACAACGCACCGCGAGCAGCACAAGGCGTCGTGCAGCCGTGTCGTGCAGCAAAATCGCTGATTTATATCGACGCGTCTGAGGAATGAGATTCCAATTAACCCTCCGGTTCCCTCCGGCTCCCTGCGACTTCCCCCGGCTCCCCTGCGGCTTCCTCCCCGTTGAGGGAGGCCAGCGAGTCCAGCCAGCGTCCTGCCGCCACCTAGTCCTGTCCTCTGGCATTCCAGGGTGACGCGGCGGAACTCTACCCCCCCCCCCCTCCCCACCCCCACCCCTTTCCCTCGCGCACCGACTCTCTCACGCCGCCAGGAGAAAAATGCGTTGTCCTCTCTCAGGATTGGTTCACTATCACAAGATGAAATATGACTGGTTAAATTTTTAATCGTAGAAAAACCTCTTTTAAAAAAGAATGATTAAAAAAGTTTGCACAGAGACGTTGTTTTGTAGTGTGCTGGCGCCGCGCCCCGCGTGACTAGCCGAGTGGCTGAACCCTGACCTAGGCGACCAGGCCGGACCGGCCTGTGTGATGAGTAGAACGGTGTGCGAATCAGGTTCCGCGTCCGTACCGCTCCGCACATCCTCCGTCTCTGTCGCACTGCGAGGCTTTGCCCGGCTCCGGCGTGTGTGCGAGAGAGACGGCGGCAACGTGATTGGTGGGTCGGGTCACGAGCCGGTGTGGTCGTCCCGGGCCTCCCTGGGCTCCGTGGCCCCCGTGGCCTCCGTAGACACGCCCACTTGTTTGCCTGCCGACGTTCCGCAGTCATTGGGGTCATCACGGCCAGGCCTTTTAATTACTCCCCCCACATCGGCCACACACACTCTACGCGCACACACACACACACACACACACTCACACACACACACAGCGAACGGACGGGACGTAATTAAGATTGCAAGACTAATTTGCGCATAAATTACCGCGAAAGCGACGGATGAAAAAGTGTGTCGCAACGGAGATATACAGGGAGTATAAGCAGCGCATCTCGTTAACTTTTTTCTGTAATTTTCGTACTTTATTTATTTACTGCAAATGGCGATGAGAAAAATTTTGGCGCGTGGTTCGGGTTTGTGGCGGGTTTGAGTCGGGTTGAGTGCTCCACTCCACAGCTCCGCGGAGGATGACTGATGCGTCAGCCCGTTCGCCCTTCGCGCCGAGTTTGCCAAACAGCCGCGCGGCGAAATCCCTGGAGCTTTACTCTCCCCATGTATCTAATGGGCGAGCTCTGTGTGGGTGGGGGGATTTGGGGGGAGGGGGGTGGTGGAGGAGGTTTGGGAGCTGCTAATAATTATCTTGAAATAATATCACCCTGGCGCTACTGCCGGGTTAAAGACTGTTAGTGCGGTTGGCCGCCGCACCGCCGCTCTCCCTGGTCAGGCGGCCCGCGGCCCGAACAAACAATTGCGTTTGGTTAATCGCATTGATTTGACACGACAATAAAATGCTCCGGCAGACAGTGAAACTCGCCGCGGCGCAGCAGACAATGGCCAATAAGGGCGGCGCGGTGCGGCTGGCGGCACGGCAGGGACCGGAGCGGGCACCGAGTCGTCTTCATTCCTTCCTTTGTGTCCACACTGTAATCGGCTGCGCTTAGGGAGGCGGGCGTGCAGCAGCGGGCCCACGGAGCCGTGCCCGGCCGTGCCCGGCCGTGCCCGCTGCCTGTCCTATCCGTGCGATGGAGCAATAAGAAAGTTGCCCTGTCCGGCTGCGCGCGGCTTTCGCCTTCTATAAGAGCGTCGGCGTCGGTCGCCGCGGACCCCAAAGCCGGCCCAGGCCTGACCGGACCGGACCCTCGGCGTTGACCGTTGACCCCGCCGCGAAGCGCCCCCGCTGGGAGTGGGCGCAAAGCGGCAGCAGCAGCTTCCTATCCTGCCGGGCCACAGCAGCAGCAGCAGCAGCAGCATGCTCCACTGCAGTGGAGGAGGAGGAGGAGGGAGACCAGCGACGGCCGAACTAACTAACTATCGCCGAGGTATCAGGCGGGAGGGGGAGAAAGTGGCGGCAAGAATTCAAAACTAATAGAGGGGTCGTTATCGCACCTGCCTCTGTGCTACCTGCCCCGTCCCGCGCACGCGGGCTTTGTGTGAGAGAGAGAGAGAGAGAGAGAGAGAGAGAGAGAGAGAGAGAGAGAGAGAGAGAGAGAGAGAGAGAGAGAGAGAGAGAGGAGAGAGAGAGAGAGAGAGAGAGACAGAGAGAGAGAGAGAGAGAGAGAGAGAGAGAGAGAGAGAGAGAGAGAGAGAGAGAGAGACAGAGAGACAGAGAGAGACAGAGACAGAGAGAGGGAGAGAGAGAGGAGGAGAGGGGGGGGAGGGAGATTTGGGTGCTTGTATTTCTAAAATCCGTGTGACGTCACCGCCATCTTGCTGCGTCCTTCAGTGCACTCTTCTTCTTCTTCTTCTTCTTCTTCTTCTTGAGAACGGGCGGCGCACAGCAATGCCATGCCGCACGCCCACGACGGCGGTGGCAGCGGCAGCGGCGGCGGCATTTGCCGAGGCACCGCCGTGGCAGCGCGCTGCACCCATGGGCTGCCGACGGGCTGCTGGCGGCCGGCCGTGCTCTCGGTGATGCAACGGCGGTGGCTGGGCCGGCTGGGCCCGCTGGGTCCGCTGGGCCACACGGCTCGGATCAGCTCGGCTCACGGTCCTCGGCTTGGCGTGTCGTCACGGTCAGCGGTACGCACTATGGGAGGGACCCACCGCAACGAACAGTCACGCCGCCACACCGCGGTCCGGCCTGACCTGACCTCGCACCGCAAGCGCGACCGCAGCAGTGGCAGCAGCAGCGGCAGCAGCAGCGGCAGCAGCAGCGGCAGCAGCAGCGGCAGCAGCAGCGGCAGCAGCAGCGGCAGCAGCGGCAGCAGCAGCGGCAGCAGCAGCGGCAGCAGCAGCAGCGGCAGCAGCAGCAGCGGCAGCAGCAACAGCGGCAGCAGCAGCGGCAGCAGCGGCAGCAGCAGTGGCAGCAGCAGGGTCTGTCTGGTGCGTTCTGGAGCACCACGACCACGACGCAAAGGATCCATAAACTACGTAAGCTCGCCGCACTATGCGAGCAGCGTCGGTGTAATGTTAATGAAGTTGTGGTATCGTGGGTTATGCCAAAGAGGCGTTACGTCGTTTTGTGAACTGGGCGTACGCGCCGCGGCGGTGTGCGAGGCCGAGTGGGGCGTGGGGGCCTGGGGGCGCGGGGGCGTGGGCGCCGCGCCGGGCCGCTGACGCTCATCAACAACGGCTAACTTCCCTCGTTACAGCCCGGGCCGAAAGCCTTGCGGAGGCCTCGTGGCCCCGCGGCAGACTCTGCCGGGGTTGGACTCAGATCCGATGCCATCCGCCAGGGAGAGCGAGAGAGAAAGAGAGACAGAGAGAGAGAGAGAGAGAAAGAGAGAGAGAGAGAGAGACATAGAGACAGAAGAGAGAGCAAGCGAGAGAGGGAGATTGAAAGCGAGGGCAGACACACTGAATCAGGCAAGCACGCAGGCGTAGACTTTGCTGAGAGAGAGAGAGAGAGAGAGAGAGAGAGTTATCAATGGAGTTTGTCACTAACAACGATGTGTTTCCAAACGAACTACTTATATGCCCAGAGTAGTTGGACCGAGTGGTGGGGCGTGTCTTTGCTACATGCGTTCTCCTGGCCGTGTCAGCTACTCTGATACTCCGCAGAGTGCGGCTATACCACCACTCGGGGTGAATCGCACAAGGCAGGGCCGTAGCCAGACTTGGGTTCGGGGGCGGGGGGGGGGGGGAGATGCTACGCTATTGGTTACATTTAGGCTTAGATTTGGTGGGGATGACTTCCACCAATGACTACCCCGGACGCCGGTTGTTTTTTTTATTGGGTGTGCGTTTTTTGGTTGTTGTTGTTGTTTATTTGTTGTTGTTTTTGGGGGGGATCCTCTGGCGACGCCCCTAGCTACGTCAGGCACCGCAGACGTCGGAAGCCTGTTTGCGGCGCCGCGGCGGAGCTCAAACGACATGCGAGGCCCAACCACCCAGCCTCTACACCCACACCGGTCCGGCACGGGGCTGCGCCCGGCTGCGCCCGGCTGCGGTGGCCTCCGCGTCACAATGCACAGACTCGCTTCTGCAATCCATTTGCGAGACGCGTCGATTAGTCTTGAGCAACGCGTCGGCGCAATGTCATTGCAAGAGGAGAGCCGAAGACGCATAATTTCCTGCGCGGGACGCTCGCGGCCTCCTCGAAGAGCGCCTGTTGGGCAGGCCTGCCCGTCGAGCACCGGTGTGCTGCGGGACTGCCTACCCGAGGGTTCGCAGGCGCTACACGGAGCGCCTGTTGGGCAGGCCTGCCCGTCGAGCACCGGTGTGCTGCGGGACTGCCTAGCCGAGGGTTCGCAGGCGCTACACGGAGCGCCTGTTGGGCAGGCCTGCCCGTCGAGCACCGGTGTGCTGCGGGACTGCCTAGCCGAGGGTTCGCAGGCGCTACACGGAGCGCCTGTTGGGCAGGCCTGCCCGTCGAGCACCGGTGTGCTGCGGGACTGCCTACCCGAGGGTTCGCAGGCGCTACACGGAGCGCCTGTTGGGCAGGCCTGCCCGTCGAGCACCGGTGTGCTGCGGGACTGCCTACCCGAGGGTTCGCAGGCGCTACACGGAGCGCCTGTTGGGCAGGCCTGCCCGTCGAGCACCGGTGTGCAGCGGGACTGCCTACCCGAGGGTTCGCAGGCGCTACACGGAGCGCCTGTTGGGCAGGCCTGCCCGTCGAGCACCGGTGTGCAGCGGGACTGCCTACCCGAGGGTTCGCAGGCGCTACACGGAGCGCCTGTTGGGCAGGCCTGCCCGTCGAGCACCGGTGTGCTGCGGGACTGCCTTGTTGTCTTGGCAGGCGCCAGTGAGGCCGGAGGTGTCGCAGCCTGGACCCACCCCCCCAGCTCAGCCCGAGGCCGCCCGAGGCAGTGCGCATGTATCGGACGGGCTTCCGCCCACCACGACAGGTTGTATCATATTTCGATAATGGAAGTGTCCGGCGGGCCGGCAGCCTTGGCCACAAGCCTGGCAGGGGGCGTGCCCGGGTGTGGCGCGTGCACACCCTCATCAGCCATTGTACGCCGAGGCGCGGCTCGGCGGCGGTCACCTCGACGGCCCGGCGTGCGCGTCCCACTGACGCGCCGTCTCTGCCGCGTGGGCGCCTCGGCGCGTGATGTTTGGCGCGTGGCCCTGCGGTGTGGCCCCGCCCCTGGCCAGCAGCGCCATGTACGCGCGCGGGGGATGGAACGGGAGCGTCCCTTTATGGGACGACCCCACAAATGCGCAGCGGAGCGGAAAGGCATAACCTCCTGGAAAATGAAGCGCACGGGGATCTGCCCTCCCCGGCCATCACGTTAGCAGGAGGCCTGCAGATTCGGCTCACGAAGCCTATTTGTGTGAAATTGCCCCAGCGGTAGTGGTGGGATAAAAACGTAGAATCGTACTCGGAATGAGACCACTCGCTCTGGTTTCATCATGGTTTACGGAGACAGGGAAGAGCGGCCGGGGTCCTGCGGGGTCCTGTGGGGTCCTGCGGGGTCCTGTGGGGTCCTGTGGGGTCCTGTGGGGTCCTGTGGGGTCCTGTGGGGTCCTGCGGGGTCCTGTGGGGTCCTGTGGGGTCCTGTGGGGTCCTGTGGGGTCCTGCGGGGTCCTGTGGGGTCCTGTGGGGTCGTCGATGGATCGGGCGTTCGGCTCTCCCGTCACGGCTGCCAATTATCGGCAACACAGCAGGCTTCAAGTTTGCCGTCGTTGACAAACCTGCGGGCGTGATTAATTTCGGCTCGCTTGCTGCTCGTGGGTGGCAGCCCTGCGAACGCCACTCAGGAATGCCAACTTTGGAACAATGGCGCGCCTGACCGGAGGAGTGAAGGTCTCCTCGCGCCTAGCGGCGCTGAGTGTTCTGGTCACTGCGATGGCGCTGGCCAGCCTGACTCTGTAGGCTGGGCGAGCCAAGCGACTTGCCGAGTGGTTGGCAACACCCTGACCGTCAATTTCGCACTCCAAACATAATTTCTCGTTGCAGGAGCTGTGCAGCCGACCCGTGTTCGTCCATGACTCGCCCACGCAGTTCGACATCGTACCGGGCAAAATGGGTGAGTCTTTCATTAATCTATTTTTATCTCCCTGTTGTTTTTTGTTTCTTTTTTTCAATCGTGACGACGAACCGCTCCTAGCCGCTTTTAGAGGGAGTGCAATGAAGGCCGTACATAAAATAACACACCGTGATTATATTCGACTTCGTTCGGGCTTGCCATCACTGCATCTGCTTTCCGAGAGCCATGTGATGGCCGAATGCAATATATTGCGGCCTCTGTGTGTGTGTGTGTGTGTGTGTGTGTGTGCGTGTAAGAGAGGGAGATAGAGAGAAAGGGGCGGGGGGGAGATGTTGGTGTATGAGTGCCCCGTATGAGCTGAATGAGGTATGATGGCGCTGCGTGTGAGCGGCGCGGAGGGGAGGGCGACACGTCCTTAACAATTTGTACACACCTCCAAATTTAAACAAAAGTCAACTAAAACGCTGTCAAAACCTTGGAAAATTGAATCGAGATTTGTGGAACTCGATCTCAATTCAATATCAATCAAAATTCAGCAATTCCTCTGAAATCCGCACCGAAATGTGCACATAGTTGCCCCTCGCTGCGGAGCGAGTGGTGCGGTGGGGCTCGTGCTCGTGTCGTGTCACTGGCCGGCGGCTCCGCGCCTCAGCCCAGCGCCGTGCGTACCAGCGCAGCGAGACTCTAAAACCCCCTTCCCTCGTCTCCTTCCCTTCCATCGCCGTGCGCTTCCACTTGATTGCAACTGAAACAGATGGAGGGAAATAGGCGGGGGCAGTTAGTTTGGACACTCGCAGAGGTGCAGAGGCGTACGGTCGGAGTAACGGAGTCGGCAAAACGTTTGCAGGTCCGTCAGAAGAAAAAGAGACAGGTGTTGCAGAGTATTTTTTCTGATCCAGATAAGGAGTACGAACGGCGTAACAAGTGGCTCCGTTGAGCGGGTCCGGTCCTCCGGGTCCAGATCTGGCGCAAATCCAGCATCCTAACCAACATCCGCGCCAACCGTCTTATCCCCTGCGTCGTTACGCGGAGGATGAATAACTCGCGAGGCGGGCGCGGCTAGCGACAGCTCCAAGTGGAACGTAACCGCTCAAACGGCGAACATCACAACTCCCAGAAGAAAAAAAGTTCACTTAGCCAGTGGCTTAAAAAGGCAGCAGCAAATACAAGATATTTAACCAAATTTTACAAAAAAAAAATACAAAAAACAACAACAAATTTTACAATTTTTTTTACAAAAAACCTAATCTTTTTATGTTAACCTTAGCAACCTAACCTTACCTTTTCATCTGAACCTTAGCAACCTAACTTAGCCTTTTTACTCGTTCTTTGCTTCCTCTACTACGACTATAACGTAGAAGCAAATAAAGAACGAGTATTGCGCTCGCCATGTCAGTTAAGACCCCGATTCATCTCGAAAACTGCGTAACGGAGGGATTCTGTTTTGGGGGCGTTTTGGTTGGGCGTTGATCTAGTTTCGAAAATGACATATTAGATCTCTGAAAAACAAGGAACAAAAATTCTCGCTATTAGAGACCGCAGATCGGTGGAAGTTTGTCTTGGGACCATCCGTCGCCCGCAGTCAACAATCACTTTTTGCGTACTCTGCAAGGATCGCGGAGTAATAGATCAGTGGCTAAGTCCAGTTAAGATGCGAGAAAAACATAGAATAAAAAAAAATCACAAATACTGACTGAGCAGATATTGTTCGTAAATATGAGAACCAAAAACTTTAAATTATGAAAATCTCGAAAAACCTTATTTTCCCTCAATACTCAAAGAACGAGTCTGTCCTAGGACGCTAAAGCGTTCTCCATGCCTGTCTTGTTTATCTTAACCTTAGCAACCTAACCTAACGCTTGTAAAAAGCCACTCAAATGACCGTCTTAAAAAAATTCCCCAGAAAAATCTCAGGAAAATTCAGAGTTTTGACTTTATCCTCATATTGGGCTGAAGAAAGAAACATTTCTCCATAAGCCCTGCATGGGCCTAGAAGATGGCTCTGCCCGCGGCCAAAAGCCAAACCCACAGGCGGCACCCTCCCGCCCACACAGAGCGGGTCAAATAGTTTGCCTAAGCGCACGGCGATGGGACCAAACCCATGCATCCGCACTGCACTGCACCCGCTGTTGACTGATAAACACATGGCCCCGCGCAGGGGTCCCCCCCCCCACCCCCACCACACACGCGCTACGTCGCAAGCCCTACGCCCCGCGCCTCCACACACTCACAGCGAGTCCTCTTCCCCGCCCCGTCCCCGCCCCCTCCCCGCCTATGCCTGGCATCGCTCTTTCTCTCTCCCGTCCACTCCTTCTCTCTCGGGCCCACTCTTTCTCTCTCGCGCGCCCGCTTCTTCTCTCTCCCACTCGCAGCTCAGCATAGGGGGACGGGACGGACGGGACGGACGAGACAGGAAAGCCCCCTCACAGTACATATATACACTAAACCTTAAACCTTTAACTTACTTATCTTTAACTTAAAATGCTTGTAAGAAGTCAGCAAGTATTCTGCCTTAAAAAAGGACACACAAAAAATGCCGTGTTTAAATTTAATTTATCTGAGCTGGGAACTTTCAAAATTGATTGCAGTTTGCGTGTGATTTGTAAACTCGTGGGGATAGGAAATGGTAAGCGGCCTTTATGAACGCACTCCTGCGCTGGCTGAGACGGTCCAGGGTCCCGGCGAGGAGATGGGATGGGACGGCTATTGCGGAGGCTGTGCCGTTCCAATCACCCCGTTGGCTCCGTGCTCCGGCTCCGGACGGCGTGGCGCGAGGCTGGCGCAGCCCTGCACGGCCCGGCCTGGCCCGGCCGCCGGGCACATCTTGTTTCCGCTTTGATTTATCGCAGCGAAATGCAGAGAGAGAGAGAGAGAGAGAGAGAGAGAGAGAGAGAGAGAGAGAGAGAGAGAGAGAGAGAGAGAGAGAGAGAGGCTTAGCAATGGCTCGCCTTGTCCTGGCCCGTGGCAGCCGCCAGGTCCCACGGGGCGCGGGGGTTGGGGGGGAGGGGCGTTCTGCGGGCGGTAAAAGCGCCGGAGACCGCCGCACCGCGCCGGACCTGCCTCGCAGAGACCCCGCGACAAAAGACAAGGCGCCTCTAGTGCTCGCTCATTACCCGGCGACAGGGCCGAGCCGAGCCGAGAGCCGATGGTACGCTGGTGACTCCGACGAGGGGAGCTAGTGCATTAAGCTGACAGACGGTGCGCCAAAGTTTTTTTTGTGATGATTATTGTCGTCATTTTTCAGGCGTCCCAACGCGACGACCGCGCGTCGCTCAGCGCAGTCAGTACGCAAAACGGTTCCGCAAAGAAGAGCACCAAATCGTTACAAAACAAGCTGGCCCGTCCCTTCCGTCAACCTCGGAGCCAGTTCCGCTGCGATCCACCGGCACCTCGGTTTGACAGGGGGACTTGGCCAGCTTGGCCTGCCGGCGGCGTTTGCGGGGGCCTTCGGCCCCCGCCTCAATTCTCCCAAGAAGTGCCCGATAGCAGATGTATTTGTTACGATTAAAATCGTTAACCTGAGCCCGTCCCTGTGCGCGCCGCAATGGTAATGGTGTGCGCGCGGCGGCCAACCCTTACCTTAAAAAAAAAAAACAGACAAATTTTCATTAATCAAAAATGCGATACAAATCGAAAATTGTTACCACCTTACGTGATTCTACGTTAAAAAAAGGAGTTTATCCTCAAAATTTGAAGTTGTTCTGTCAACGATGAGTCGGCGTACACACGTCCTCCCGAACAAACATGCGGCATCAGACGATAAGCCCGGCTCCTGCCGTTTCTAGAGAAACTTGTCGGGACGGGCTAAAAAGGCAGGTGAACAGGAATAGTATACAAAAGATTGTGTGCCACGGAATTTTTTTTTAAATCTTGTGGTTTGCAGGTTATAAAAAACATGGATTAACCGTGTGAGAGAGTTAGAGAGAGAGAGAGAGAGAGAGAGAGAGAGAGAGAGAGAGAGAGAGAGAGAGAGAGAGAGAGAGAGAGAGAGAGAGAGAGAGAGAGAGTGTGTGAGTGATGCGGTGTGTCATAAGTCATGTTCGCCTCCTCTGCGGCTGGGTTGCATTATTTTCACCGTGTCTGGAGTGACCCACAGGCAACAGCGTAGCAGTGAGCATAAGAAGCAACTGCGGCGTGTATGCGCGTGTGTGCGTGTGTGAGAAAGACAGTGAGTGAGTGTGTGTGTGTGTGTGTGTGTGTGTGTGTGTGTGTGAGAGAGAGAGAGAGAGAGAGAGAGAGAGAGAGAGAGAGAGAGAGAGAGAGAGAGAGAGAGAGAGAGAGAGAGAGAGAGAGACAGACAGACAGACAGACAGACAGACAGACAGACAGACAGACAGACAGACAGACAGATTGAGAGAGCATAAAATTGGGGCGCTAAAACGACGGTTCGCTGCGCAAGAGCAAGTGAGCGGGTGGCGGTCGTGGTGTGGAGGTAGCGGTTGATGCCAGGCTAGGCCTGGGGCCGCCGGGGCCGAGTTGGCATGACAGCCGCCCACCACGGGGCCTCCGGCTGCCCCCGGCTGCCCCCGGCTGCCCCCGGCTGCCCCCGGCTGCCCCCGGCTGCCCCCGGCTGCCCCCGGCTGCCCCCGGCTGCCCCCGGCTGCCCCCGGCTGCCTCCAGCTGCCCCCGGCCGGCCCCGTGTAGTGTTGGGGCCTCACATAAACGTAATGATGGCTAGTGAGGCACTTTGGGGCCAGCGGCCGCGCTGGGATGGGGCGGCCCTTCACTCTATAAAAGGGACATATCCTATGTGTGCATGTGTGTGCATGTGTGTGCATGTGTGTGTGTGGCAGAGCCTGAGGGCCTGAGGTCAGCTAAAGAGAGACAACAATGTAGTAGTACGAGGAGGACGACGGGGACCAAAGCGTACCATAGCGGGCATAGCGCCGAAAAGAGCGCGGAGCGAAGGGGATAGCCAAGCGGATACACTGAGAAAAATCTTTGGCTCCTGGGCCAAAGGGTAGTTTTGTGCGTTCCACCTGGACCCTACATCTAAAACGTTTAATCCGTAGGTCTAAACTCTATAGACACGGGAGCAAAACTCTAGACACAGGCGTTAATCGTTTAGTGCCTGGCGCTATAATCCTTTAGTGCGTTCCCAGACTTTCGGCCTTGGGACTAAACGTCCTGTGCCCAGAGCCAAAAAAATTTCTCAGTGTAGCCAAGCGGATGGCCAAGCGGAGCCCAGCAGAGCCAAGCGGAGCAGGGAAGACGAGGTGAAGGCTGCCCGCGCCCGCTGCACCGCTGCAGAGACAGGCTGGAGTGCACAGCGGCACACACACGCGCGCACTCACCCATCAAGAGGGCGTGCGAGGCATTCTGTGATTTACACGGCATTGCCGGAGCCGCAGGACATGGCGGCGCACTGTTTAGGCCGAGCCGTGCAGGCAGAGCTGGGCAGAGCGTTGGAATTGACCCCACCCCCCCTTCCCCCCTCCCCTTCCCCCACTCTCGGCCCCGTGGGCGTGGCGGCGTGTCCAAAGCCGGTTTAGTTCAGGACGAGACGTCGTCTGATTCAATTCAATTTAGCGTGCGGAACTGAAGCCATCGGGCGTGGCGGGAGGCAGCGACAACGGCGCCCCGCGTGGCAGTAGCGCTGCTAGCGCTGCCTGACGGCCGTCCCTGGAACTGCTGCACACTGCAGTCGGCGCGTCGGGTCACCGCGCCGCTGCGCCACCGCCGCCAAAACCTCTGCCGCGCGGGCTGCGTCTGAAGTGACGGCGGCGACAAAGGCGCGGCGGTGCATGGCGGGGACATGACGGACTCTGTACGCGGCCAGGGGGGGTCCGGACCGCAGTCCAGTAATTACAGCGCCAGGCAAAGCGAGGCGTAATGAGATTAGCGAGCAGCGTTAGCGCCACCCCCCCTTTCCCCCTCGGACACAGTCGAGTGTTTACAGAGGTCCGAAGCCCGCCGAAGCCACAGGAGCTCGCCCTGAAAAGGCACCCGAAAAAAATATATGGCAGAGAGTAATGGCTACGTGGAGTTTGGATAAAAAGAAGAAGAGATTTTGCGGGGGAGCCAAAGCGCCCGCCATCAGCAGCCATGAGCTCCACTTCCAACGTCCGCGCGATGCAGGCGCCACGCCGGCCAAAGCGAGATGAGATGTATCATGAGGAGTGGAGGGGCGTGAGGGGGGGGGGGGGCAGGGCAGACCCTCCATGTTTTCATCTGTGATCCCGGTGCAGTATATTCCGGTGGTTTTACTCCTCCTTTTTCTTCACTGGGAAAGGAAGGGGGAAAAAACCGTCGTCTGCGTCAGTTTGGCTCCGCTTGAATTTTCGCTCTGTGCGCGCCTGGTCTGTGGCATGCGTCATTTTCCCGCTTAGAAAACTGCATATTTCATGCGGACGGCCTGAGTACGGGGATTGGCGCGGGGCGCGGAGCTCGGATCTCGGACGGTCCCTGGCGGCTCCGGGCTCCGGACCGGGCGGCTCCTATACAGACATCCTCTGATGGCGTCGCGTCTAGCTGCTTGCTCCCCGCCAGGTCGCTAGGAGCGCCGAACTGTCCCCTGTCCTGTCCCGCCGGACCCAGCCACTCCCGCCTCACTTGGTTCAGAAACAATCTGAAGCTGAGGCGGTGGTGGCGGTGGTGGTGGTGGTGGTCGTGGTGGTCGTGGTGGCGGTGCCTTGGCAGGGGCACGGCGCCACAGTACGGCGGCGGCGAACCCTGTTCGCAAAGTGTCTGCGAGTCCAACTTGGAAACGGAGGTCCGGTATTGGAAAAAGAAAAGCAGGGGGAGTAAACTTTTTACCTTTTCTTATTCGCACCTCGAGGCGGCGGCGGCGGCATCGGCAGCAGCAGCAGCAGCAGCAGCAACAGCAACAACAGCAGCAACAGCAACAGCAACAGCAGCAGCAGCAGTGGCAGTCGGAGCTTAATCTTTCCGCCGACCGCCGAGTTTGTGAGCGCGCGGTGCCTCGCGGGGCCGAGAACAGAGCGAAGACAGCAAGGAACAGAAGGCGGCTGGCAGGAGAGGAAAACAAATAGTTAGGTAAAAGAGGCGCACACGAGCCCTCCCTTCCCCGTCAGTGCGTTTCGTTCCCCTGGGGGTTGCAGCCCCCGCAGCGCCGAGGGGGGCTCCCCCATCCCTCACGTTGCCGTTCCCATCGCGGCGGGGCCGGGAGCCGCCGGGAGCTCACAGAGTACAGAAGCATAGGTAACCTTTTGTTTCTCTGTGAGGGAGCTGGGCGAGGCGAGGCGCGCATGTTTTAGTGGTTGCGGGCCAGGCGCGGATCCAGGGGGGGGGGGGGGCGACGGGGCGCGCTCCCCCCCCCCCCCCCTAGGGCGCCCGAAGGGCGCCCGAAAGGTAGGCAATCCGCGTTACAATCCGCCTGAAAGTAGGCAGAAAGCGGTACATCGCCCCCCCTAGAGCCGCCCCTGGATCCGCGCCTGTTGCGGGCCTTGCGGGCGGGGTTGTGCAGTGCCTGTATAGGCACCCTGTAGGCCGAGACCGAACTGGAGCTGGAGCAGCACAAGGGCCTCGTGTCCTCCTGGCTAGGTGGCCTGTCGCGTACTCACACACGCACACAGACACACGCACACAGACACACACACGCGCCGACACTGCCACCGTGCATCAAGGAGGAGGAGGAGGACGACGAGGAGGAGGAGGAGGGGGGGGGGGTTGCATCCAGGGGCCGCCGGGAGACGCGGCCGACTGTTCATGAAATAAGTTGGACGACGTGGTAAAGTATAGGGGCGGGGCGCGGCCTGGAGGGTGATGCCAGTGATGCTGTCTCGACACCGATCGCCGTCGTGGCGGAAACACTGCTGGCTCTACACATTCCCTTGACAGCTTCG
Organism: Odontothrips loti; assembly: GCA_038380765.1. Taxonomy (NCBI): domain Eukaryota; kingdom Metazoa; phylum Arthropoda; class Insecta; order Thysanoptera; family Thripidae; genus Odontothrips; species Odontothrips loti. The sequence continues at coordinate 7,333,997 of CM076248.1, read as the reverse complement.
TCGTCCGCAGAAGAGCGGCGATTTCTCTCATATCGCTCTCTGATCGGGGTATATCGCCATAGGGCCTCGGGGCTCTCCGGGGAGGTTTCCGCAGCCATGGTGAGCCACTCCGGCCCCTTTGGCTCCTCCCCTCTCGCGGGTGACGCGTCAGATTTATCCTTCCTGATGGGACGCCATCGGCCGATACCATTGCCGTTGCCGTCCCACACCGCCCGGCAGGCGGGTCCGGCCGGTCCCCTCGCACGTCCGTCCACATCCGCGGGGGAGAAACGGGCCGGGCGGTGCACACTGAAGAGACAAGCAGGCGAAGGCATGGCGGGGCATAGCAATGGCAGACCGGGCCGAGCCCCGGCTCCAGCTCCGTCTTCGGGACGAGAAAGGGACGAACTCGGCATTGCAGTGCAGTACCCTCTCTGGCCTACCGCCGCCTAGCGCGCCGCGCCGTGCCGCGCCGGCGGGGGCAAAGGCAACGTCCCCATTCAGCCTCCGGCACGGCCCCGGCCTCTGGGGGACAGATGTGCTCACCCGCTGCTAGGGGCGTTTTTGTGGCCGAGAGGGGCACTACGAACGTCGCAGATGGGAGGGGGCGGCGATAATTCGGCATTAATCCCCGCCCCCTCCGCCCCCGCCTCCCCCACGAGCCCGCCCATGCCGACGTGTGGCTGAGACTGAGATCAAGAAAGGGTTGTGATGTGTCATTGATGAAGCCCTCCTGGTCCTCGTGCCCGCATCACACGGAGAAAAAACATTGGTGGTCGCAGCTAATTGGACCAACTAATGTTTCGTTGGTGCAACAAAAATTTAGTTCCCCCAACTGAATTTCAGTTATCTGAACAAAACTTTACTGCTTGTCTGAAAATCAATTTAAAATTTAGTTGCGACCACTAATGTTTTTCTCCGTGCACACCCGCCCCGCGCCGGCAGCAGGAAGGGGGGCGACGGCGTTGGCCCCGCCAGGCCCCCGCTCCCCCGCCAGCCTCCCATCAGCACCCCGCCAGGCCCCCGCCAGGGGGCGCGACGTTCCCGTTGCCCTCTCACGTCCTCGGCCCCGTGTGGCTCTCATATGAGCGTCTTCACCCGGAGGGCCCGGAGGGGCACGGTGCCAGAAAATATCCACGGTGGCCGGGAGGGAGAGCGCTCCGGGGTCCCGGAGGCCCCCCGGAGGCCCCCTTAGCTGGGGTGGGGGTGGGGGCAGCGACGACGACGTGGGCGTAAAGTCCCGCGCCTGCTGCAAGGAGGCCGAGGGAGCGTTTAAGGAGGAATTAAGCGGCCGAGTTAGGGCCTATGTGATATAGAGGGTAAGGACTGTGTTTACGACGGGGAAGCCCCTTTCAGGGGACCGGGGACCCTTTCAGGCCGCCGCTGCGCCTGGCTCAATAAAGGAAGATAGTCGTTGCGGGAACGGTCCGCGGCCCGCCCTCACCGTAAGGGGCCCGGCCCGGCCCGGCTGGTGGCCAGGACTTACGGCCGCGGACCCCCCGCAGAGCTCTGCAACATGTAAGGACGCCTGCCGTGCCGCGCCGCGGTGTACTCCGTGTAGTGCCAAGGAGTGCGGCACCGCGATACACCGGCAGCCGACCGGCAGCTTACTGCGGTCACCGTAAAGTCCGTTCTCTCGATCCCGCCCACGTCCGGCCAGCCCAGGCCCAGCCCATATGCCAGGGGGGAAGCAACCACGTGCGAGGGCCTGGTTCCATGCGGTAGCGCTCCAATATATTCAAATTATCTTCAAAACTAATGATCCGATTCGCTCCGGGTTGGTTTCATTCGATAGAGGAGTACGTTTTACATTTGGTAGGATACTTATATTTCTGGTTAACTCATATTTACTGCGTAAAATGGTCGAAACTTCGTGCCAAATGGCAAATCTCTGCGAAAACGCAGAATCGTAGGCAAGATTTGCGACCCTTGTAACTCAGGAAGGACAAGTGAAAATTCACATATCGATGCATATTAGCAGCTTCCAAGGCATAACCTGTGCTAATATCTCAATTGCAGGTCTTAAGCACAGCTGGCCTCATTGTTATAATACGAACTATTTGCGTAAAATTTCAGCTCGCTACCGCATGGAACCAGGCGCTTTGACGCTGTTGCCACCCCCTGCATATGCACGCCTAACGCGTTCTCGTTGTTGTTTGGTGCTGCTGCAGGTGACAGGTGGCTGGTGTCGTGCCTGGGCGTGCTGTACCTCAGCAAGGGCCTGTTCTACCGCGTGGTGCCCGCCGACCAGACGCTGTCGCCGTCCTCCCCCGACCAGTACGCCGGCCTCTTCCGCTTCCGCCTGTGGTGGTGCGGCGAGTGGGTGGAGGTGCTCGTCGACGACCGCCTGCCCACCGTCAACGGCCGCCTCGCCTTCCTGCAGGCCCAGCACTCGGACCAGTTCTGGGCAGGGCTGCTGGAGAAGGCCTACGCCAAGTAAGTACCCAGTGTGTGTGTGTGTGTGTGTGAGTGTGTGTGTGTGTGTGTGTGTGTGTGTGAGAGAGAGAGAGAGAGAGAGAGAGAGAGAGAGAGAGAGAGAGAGAGAGAGAGAGAGAGAGAGAGAGAGAGAGAGAGAGAGAGAAAAAGAGAGAGAACAGAGCCGGCCGCAGACCGCATCAAACAAAACAACAAGCAGCACGTCCTTAGGCCACTTTGCTAACTTGGTTGGCAACAGCCTGCTCCATATTTTCGCACGGGCATTTCGTTTCGCACTTTTCTAATCTCATTCCCGCTGGAACTCCCCTAGTTCCAGCAGCTCCCGGACCGTGCTGGACCCTGGGCCTGGGGGTCGGCCGTGTCGTCTCCAATGGCGGGCAGCGAGCAGCCGTCGGCCAAGTGGCCACCGGCCAGCACAGCCAGGCCCGGGGCCGGGGCCGGCGGAGCACAGCGCGCGCTCGCCCCGCTACCCCGCGCCATGACTTTGATTTTTCGTCCCCTCCCGCTCTGTAAATAAGTTTGCCCTTCTGGAGGCCGCGGATGCAGTGAAGACGCCAATAGGATACGCGGGGGGGGATTGGACCCCCTCCCCGCACAGAGCCCCCGCCCCCACCCCGGCACCGCCAGTCCCACCCCCCCATCCACGCGAGTAATTGGAGAAAACCTCGTCGCACCGCGGCAGCGGCAGGGTAATGCGTGCTGCCTAGACAGCGTGGCAGAGAGCAGCAGGGCAGCAGGCAGCACCCTCCGATTGTATTTTTTTTTTTTTTTTTACCGCGAGGTGGTTTAAACCTCGGCCGGCTCGGCCCGGCCATTCCTGGCCTTGCCCCTCTGTTTTCGGTCATCAACTCCGGCGGGCTGGTAGTGGTACGGGTACTCGCGTTGGGGTGGGGTAGGGAGCTGGTGGTTTTGTCTTGGGGCCCGACCGGGTAAGGCGCGCGGGGCGTGGGGAGCGGGGCGGTAGCCGTTTTTCAGCATAAATTTCCATCGCGAGTGAGAGCGGCGAGATAGCAGCGTGCGCCGAGTACGGGGCAGGCCGGGTGACGTCACTCACAGCCAGCCATCCCTTATTTGCGGCCTCCCTACCCCGCGCCGCCGCCGTTCCGATCTTACTCTCGCTCCCCGAAGCAGCCTCCCTCCGCCAGCCGGGCCAGGACCCTGGGCCTCCCCCGCATGCTCACACACATAACTCTCGCTCTCTCTCTCTCTCTCTCTCTCTCTCTCTCTCTCTCTCTCTCTCTCTCTCTCTCTCTCTCTCTCTCTCTCTCTCTCTCTCTCTCTCTCTCTCTCTCTCTCTCTCTCTCTCTCTCTCTCTCTCTCTCTCTCTCTCTCTCTCTCTCTCTCTCTCTCTCTCTCTCTCTCTCTCTCTCTCTCTCTATCTCTCTATCTCTCCCCCTCCCTCCCTCCCTCCCCAACCTGCCGAATTCGCTGGCCGTATTTCCAACAATAAAAGGCGCGCCGCGCACTCTTTCAAATTGCCATTGTGGACGTCCCGGCGCCGTTCTTTCGTTCTTGGCAGATTTCCGAGCAGCAGCCGAGCGGGCCACTGCTGTGCTCCTGCCACTATCACACACGGGGGCCCTGCTAAGACCCCGCTGGGGCCCCGCTGGGGCCCCGCTGGGGCCTGTTCGGCCTTGTGCACGCGTGCGGCTCCCGGCCGGGGCTGCGAGTCTGCACCCAGAGAAAGGATTTCTTGTTCCAAGTCTAAGAAATGTCTTGACCTTTTGGGGATTGAACTGAGCAAAATAATTACTCACGTGAAGTCATGTTGTGTTGGGTTAAGAATTTTTCTCTTGGGTCAAGACTTTTTTGGCATTGGTTCAACATTTTTAAAGACTTAGTTACAACAATGCCCAAAAACTGTTGGATCAAGTAAATTTTACTTATTCCAAGAAACGGTTTCCCTGAGTGTGTGACTGGGCCGCACCCTTGAGCCGCGCAGGCACAGCATCCCGAACACAGGGCTCGTCCTCCTCCTCCTCATCCTCCTCTCGTCCACCTTGGCGGACCAGCCCCGCCAGCCCCACCAGCCCCGCCAGCCCCGCCAGCCCCGCCAGCCCCGCCCGTGGATACATCTATCTCCCCGGCCATTGCCTCCGGCTCATCGATATTTATAGCTTTTCGGTCCCGAGTGCGGCCAACTGCGAAAGCAGACTTTTGTTTTCTGCGCAAAGCCTACACTGGCCTGCTCCATTGTGCTGTGTAAATGTATTACATCTGTTGCGCGCGCGCCCGCACACGCTTTAAAACCTCCGCCAGCTCTCTCTCTCTCTCTCTCTCTCTCTCTCTCTCTCTCTCTCTCTCTCTCTCTCTCTCTCTCTCTCTCTCTCTCTCTCTCTCTCTCTCTTTCTCTCTCCCTAGCCGTTCAAAACAACAGAAAGACGGCTGGAAATATAATAAATCTTCCTTCTGAAGGTGCTCTCTGCGGGGGGCGGCGGCAGCGTGTGCTGGGCCCGCGCCCACCAATTAATGTCCTTTTCTTTATCCCCGTTTAATTTCCCTTATTCAACAGCAAAACTGTCCCCGGGCGGTGCGAGTGGCCTGGAGGACAGAAGGAAGGACGCGCTGATGGATTATTCCAAGTAGTAGTGGTCATAAATTGTGTGCAGGAGTGCGGGGAGGGGGAGGGCCGGCCGGCCAGCGGACACGCACCGCTGCTATGGACCGCCGTGATGGGTAGGCCGCCCGCACGTGCGGACCGTGGGATGTGCTGCCTATCCCGCAGGCGCGGGCGGCGACGGCCCGGTGGGAGAGTGAGAGGCGGCGGCGGCGGCGGCAGTGAGAGTGAGAGGAGAGGAGAGGTCGCCGAGTTGAATGAGCTGCCTGCCCCGCCGGCGCCGCGGCAGCGGCAGTGAGGCAGTGAGCTGCCAGGCGCAGCCGCTGCTCCGCTGCCGACGTGCTTAAGGGGATGCCTACATCGCAGGCCGTGATCCGGGGGGGGGGGGGGGGGCGGAGCCAGCGGAGCGGAAGGTGGAAGCTTCCGTCTGGGTGGGTACTTGCTTCCTATCCAACCACTTGTTCTTCTCGCTCTGAATGGAGGAACACTTGGGTTCCGGCGGCCCGTAGCGGACAAGGCAGGCAGAGCAGGGCGCTGCCCCACCCTTCAGCTCACATGAGCCCCAACCCTACACGCTGACCTTTGGGAAAGAGGGGAAGGTCGCCGTGTCATAGCAGGGTGCTGCCGGTCGGCAGCAGCCCCGTTCCCCTCCCCCCCCCCCCCTCTCTCTCTCTCTCTCTCCCCACCGCGTGGTAAGGTCGAGGTGACTAGCGTCATGCCGCGCTGACCTCCAAAGTAGGGCGAAATCTCCTCAGGAGGACCGACTTTTCATTTTTTCACTCCCGGCCTTTTTCATGTGATTTCATATCATTTTACTGGCTGCAGCGGTCCTCTCTTGATCAGCCGGTTGGGAAGAGCGGGAATCAGCTGCTATTGGCTCGCGATGGCATCGACTACTTAGCGCCTATATACCAGGTGTATCATTGGCCCCGGGCAGTTTCGGTTTAAGGCAGTCCCGCAACACACTATCTCCGTCTCTTTCTGGCTCGGCCAGACGCGTGAGACAGAAAGAGACAGAGATAGTGCTTTGCGGGACTGCCTAAAACCGAAACTGCCCGGGGCCAATGATACACCTGGTATAAATACACGTACAAACTTGAGTGTGTTGTTTTGGAGAGAGTGGTGACAGACCGGACCTGGGAAGCCTGGGTAAAGATAACCGGACCATACCTTTCAAATCTGCGGTCGGGAATCAGTAGTGCAATCTTGAAAAGCACAGAGCTCAGCAGTGAAGTGCCACGCAGCATGCGCGGCTCACGTGAACTAGAGTCGAGTAGAGTCCTCAGACTCTTACGTGCACCGGCATACGTACTTAGAGCAACATCCTCAGAGAGCTCTCTGCGACAAAGTTATCAGAGAGCAGATCTCGGAAGCCCCAACCTGTCGGAGGCTATGCCCTCGTAATCCTCTTGCACCCTCAATTCTGAATACTTCAATCAAAGCTCAAATACTCGCGGGAAGTATAGTTTATTGTCATTTTTCATCGAAGCAGATTATCTTTCCTGCGAGCCTTGAGTGTTTCTTCCAAGTATATCCCATTCGTAGAGCAAGATGTGGTGTATCCATGCGGGAAGGCTAGAATGTATACACCAAGAAGAGTTGCCCAGAAAACCCTCCAAGCATCAAAATATGATTGAGCAGAGTATTCAGAATTGGTGGGTGGAATTAAGTGGTATAATCTTGTAGCTGCAGCGAGCTGAGAAGGGTTGCGTCAGGCGTCTTCCCCGGTTCACGTGAACTGGAGCCTTCGGACTCTAACGTCCAGCAGCGCACGTACTCGGAGCAGGAGTGTATGCAGGAGTGCCGGAGAGGGAAGGCCGAGGAGCCGGGCGCAATGGTCCACGGCTTCGCCTACGCCCTTCCGCCGCTTTCATCCCACGCAGAGGTGTGGCGGGGACTCTGTCCGGGGTCCCGGATTGCGGGGCCAGGAGGGCGAGGAGGATAGCAAGGCGGGGGCGCCCACGCCACACGGCGCCGCACGCGGTGCACACAGCTGGGGGCAGCCAGGCCCCAGTTAGCCCCAGTCGCTATGCTGGAGTCCGTCCTGGATCAGTGGCTGTGGCCGGCGTGCGCGTGGCTCGGTCCTGTGCTGGCCATGCTGCACGCCGCGCTGCACCCGCTGGACTTCTGGGGCTGCCGCGGCGCCGCTGACGGAGACCTCGAGCCGGCCGACGACGCCGGGCACGCCGTGCCGCTGCTGGGCAGCTTCTTCGCGTCGCTGCTGGGCCGCGCCTCGTTCCAGGAGGACGTGGACGCACTGCACCGCCGGCACGGCGGGGCCGCGGCTGTGGGGGCGTTCGAGTGGCGGGGGCGGCCGTGCGTGCTGCTGCGAGCCCCGGCCCTGGTGGAGCGCCTCCTCTCGGGGGTGCCGACGGCAACCTCCGTGCCGCAGGACGTCCGCCGTCGGCTGTCGCCGCTGCTGCTGGCCGGTAGGGTGGACGCCACCGCGAGGCTGATGGCGGACTGCGCCGATCAGTTGGTGCAGGCCATCGCCGAGCAGGTCCACGTCGGCGCGGGTAAGACCGACTTGGAGTTGCTGGGCCCCCTGGGCCGCTTCTCGACGGGGGTCGCCGGGGCGTGCGCGTTCGGCGTGCCGTGCAACTGCATCCAGGACCCCGCCTGGGAGCTGCACCGCGTGGCGCGCGAAGCCCGCCGGCCCGGGCCGCTCAGCCTGCTGGCGCTGGCCGTGGTCACGGCGCTGCCCTCCGCAGCCGCAGCCATCCCCGCGCGCGTGCTGTACCCGGCCGCCGCCTGCTTCTACGCGGACATGCAGTGCGAGTCGGCGGCCTTCCGCGAGCGCACGCGCACCCGCCGCAGGGACTTCGTGGACCTGATGATGAGGACTGTCCGGGTGGGCGCCGGCACCGACGGCTTCCTCACCGACAAGGACCGGCGTCTGCACTGCGGACTCGCCTTCGACGTGGTGGCCGCGCACGCCTTCGTGCTGCACGCGCACACCCACGTGCCCCGCATCGTGGCCGCGTGCCTCCTGGAGCTCGCCCGGCAGCCAGGGCTGCAGGAGCGGGTCGCCCTGGAGGTGCGCCGAGCCCTGGACGGGGTCCCCGACGAGATCCGGGACGCGCCGGGGTCGCTGACGGGGCTGCAGGTACGCAGACAGAGGTGTTTTAACCGGCACACCTGCTTTAAGGTCGTGGCTGTCAGACAACTCCGGTGAAAAGTTTCGACTATTTTTAGAAAGCCTAACACAACCGTTTCCTGTGGAATTCGCATCTAACTGTAGCTGTGCTCTATTTTTGTCACTCCAATTCCAACTACCCAATGCAAATATATGAAATTTTGCACTTAAAAGGATCGGATGAGATTGTTGACAGTGTGTGCTCTGTAGGTCCTGCAGAACACTCCGCTCCTGGAGCAGGTGCTGCTAGAAGCTCTGCGCCTGTACCCCCCCTGCGGCGTGCTCGTATCGGAGGTGGGCGCCGAGGGGCTCGTGCTCCCCGCCAGTGGGGAGTCTGAAGCCAAAGCGCCCTACCTGCGCCTGGGCCACGGAACGCGTGTCTACGTGGCCGTCCGCGCGCTGCACCGGGACCCCGAGATCTACAAGGACCCTCTCCGCTTCGACCCGAGCCGCTTCAGCCCCGAGGCGAGGCGCTCGCGAGCCCCGGGAGCTTACGTCCCCTTCGGCGAGGTGCCGGCGCCCGCCCCTGCGGACATGTCCGCCCCCAGCGGACCGCCGCTGCCACCGCCGGCCGTGTCGACGGGGGCGCGCTTCGCCCTGCAGGAGATTTGGTTGTGCCTCGCGGCCCTGCTCGCAGACCTGCAGTTTCATCTATGCCCCAGGACCAGCACGACGGCCATGTCTGGCGACGACGTGCACGAACTGTGGCTGCGGGTCCAGCGCCGGGGCCGGGCGGCGGCCTTGGCGTCGGCAGCTACAGCTGCTGTGTAAATTGGGATTCAACGACGGCAAGTGGACGGACTCGAGGGCCTCGAGAGGCTGGCTGAATCGGACACGGGATGGAACGGAACACGACCGCCAGTCCGCTCGCCTGCAAGGACAAAGGATGTGTAGTGTACAAGTGATTTGACCACCGTTATCAGCGACCGCCGAGGCCCCACCCCTCGCGGCTGGTCCGCCTCAGGGGCCGCAGCGAACAGTGCACATATCTCTCTCTCTCTCTCTCTCTCTCTCTCTCTCTCTCTCTCTCTCTCTCTCTCTCTCTCTCTCTCTCTCTCTCTCTCTCTCTCTCTCTCTCTCTCTCTCTCTCTCTCTCTCTCTCTCTCTCTCTCTCTCTCTCTCTCTCTCTCTCTCTCTCTCTCTCTCTCTCTCTCTCTCTCTCTCTCTCTCAGTCGCTCGCTCGCACCGCCACCCTCCGTGCGTTCGGGAACCGGTCACCGAACTCTCGATCTGGTTGAGTCCGACGCGCAACAGCCGCTGTCTGGGTGTAATACGGGTTCTTCCGTACCCGTTGCCCGTCCCGCCCGAGTCCCTTCGCGGAACAGATCGGCTCTCGCTCCCTCTTCCCCCACCCCAACGCACTTGACTCACCGTCTGGCCGCGCGGGGCCCCGGGCCGCACCCCATCGCGGCTGATGCAACCAGCAGCCGTGCGTCTTGGGACAGCAACCCCTTGAAGTTTGGAGGGGTGGCAGGGGGGTGTCTGTCACTGGAGAGAGGGGGAGGGCACGGTAATGCGTCTTGTGCTTTCGCCGTCGTACCCCGGGGAACGGCGGTGGCGGCGGCGGCGAAGTCGCTTGCACGGCGCCGAACACCCCCCCCCCCAAAAAAAAAAAAAAAAAAAGTTCGAAGGGGGTTGGGAAGGTGGCCGCTGCCGCTGGCCACTGGCCGCTACCGGCGCGCTTTGCTGGGTGCTGCTGATGCAATGCCAACGCGGGCTTGGCGAGGAGGGGCATCCCAGTCCCAGTCCCTCACCGCCCCGGCGTCTCGGGTCCCGGCGCTTGGAGCCATTTGGCCATAATTGCGTCAGACGAGGCGTCATTCCCTCATCACGGCAGAAATTTTAGAACGCTAGTCTGAAGAGCCAAGTGTCAGCGCGTATGACATCTTTTTGTCCAGCTGCGCGCATTCTGTGGACGATTTACATATGACGCTGCAGGGGTGAGGGGGGGGGGGAGGTGGGCGGCGGGTGGCAGCGGCGGGCGTAGGCCAACAACACCGGCCAGATAGATTTATCCCTCTGACCCCGCCCCCTTCCTCTTCAAACAATCGTCTGCTTGTAGCCAGCCGTCAGTCGCCGCTAGACCGTGGGAGGACGGGAGAGGGGAGGCAGCGGCGGGCGGCGGGCGGAGGCGAGGGCAGCGGGGAGTCAACACGTGACTCGTATATAGCGATCTGTCGGCCGGAGCGAGTTCAGTGCGAAAAGCTTGCCGCAAACAACAACATGGTGCTGACAATACTGCTGACGGCGGCCGTCGCCGTCCTCACCCTCGTCTACCTCTTCTTCGAGTACCGCTACCAGCACTGGAGCAAGCGCGGGGTGCCCTTCCCCAAGACGACGCCCTTCTTCGGCAACTTCGGTCCCACGATCCGGGGCAAGGTGCCGTTCACCAAGCTGCTGCTGGAGCTGGCGGTGCCGTTCCGCGACAAGGGCCTGGGCTACTGCGGCATCTACCAGTGGTGCAGGCCTATCCTCATGGTGTGGGAGCCGGAGATGGTGAAGCAGATCGTGTGCAAGGACTTTAGCGGCTTCCACGACCGCGGCATCGTCACCAACGACAGCGACCCCCTCAGCATGCACCTGTTCAACCTGAGCGGCATGAAGTGGCGGAACCTGCGCAACAGGCTGAGCCCTACCTTCACGTCGGGTAAGCTCAAGCTGATGCTGCCGCTGATGCGGGACATCGGCGACGAGCTCAACGCCGTCCTGTCCGAGGAGGCGAAGCGCAGCGAAACGCACGAGGTGGAGATCGACAAGCTGCTGACCCGGTACGCGACAGACATCATCGGCTCGGTGGCGTTTGGCATCCAGTGCAACTGCCTCCGCGACGACAACAACGAGTTCCTGGCCATGTCCCGCCAGGTCTTCCGGCAGTCGCCCGCCCAGTTCTTGCGCTTCCTGCTGGAGTCGGTGCACCCCAGCCTGGGCAAGCTGCTGCCCTTCAAGCTCATCTTTAACCACATGCACAACTTCTTCATCACGCTCATGCGGGACACGGTCAAGTACCGCGAGGAGCACAAGGTGGAGCGCAACGACTTCGTGCAGCTCATGATGCAGCTGCGTGACCAGGACCTGGCCAACATCGACCCGCTCAACCACATGGAGCTGACCCCCGGGGTGATGGCGGCCCAGGGCTTCATCTTCTTCATCGCCGGCCTCGACAACATCTCCAACACCATTGCGTTCTGCCTCACCAAGCTGGCCGAGGACCCCGCCCTCCAGGACCGGGTGGCCGGCGAGGTGCGCGACGTCCTCCGCCAGCATAACGGCGAGATGACGTACGAGGCCCTCAAGAAGATGGATCTCGTCAACTGCACCGCTCTCGAGGGCCTGCGCCTCTGGTCACCCATCGGCGTGCTCCTCCGCAAGTGCAACGAAACGACTCAGGTAGGCGACCTGACCATCGAGAAGGACATGGTCGTCTTCATCGTCTCGGACGCCATCCACACCGACGAGAACTTCTTCCCAGATCCGAAGCGATTCGACATCGACCGGCACTCGGCCGAGAACCGGTCTCAGCGACACCCCTATTCGTTCCTGCCGTTCGGCGAGGGGCCCCGGATCTGCATCGCCGAACGCTTCGCCCTGCTCGAGATGAAGCTCGCCCTTGCCATGCTGCTCAGGGACTTTACCTTCTCGACCGGTCCCAGCTTCGAGGGTCAGACGGAGCTCGATCCCGCCGCATTCTTCCCCAGACCCAAGAATGGTTTCAAATTGTGCGTTGAGGCCAGAGTGTAGGCTCACGAACATGCGTTCAGACTGTGTGTGTACGTGTGTGTGTGTGTGTGTGTAAGAGAGAGAGAGAGAGAGAGAGAGAGAGAGAGAGAGAGAGAGAGAGAGAGAGAGAGAGAGAGAGAGAGAGAGAGAGAGAGAGAGAGAGAGAGAGAGAGAGAGAGAGAGAGGGGAGAGAGAGAGAGAAGAGGGGTTTGCCGGTTGCCGATGTATTTCCTACGATGTGCCTGTGCTGATACGAGTTATCGAGTTATCAATGACTATGACATAGGGAAAATGTGTTTGGATTGTGTGACATATGGATTGAGCTTGGGCTCTGGCGATTTCTTTTTGTTTGGGGATGATAATTGATATATTACTGTCTCAGTGTGGATTTCGGTTTGCGTTGCGTTCGTGATTGTGCTTGACTGCGCATGGTGTTCGGGGGAGGCACTCACGAAGGCAGCGATGCTTCTGTGATTAGTACAATTTTGTACAATACATGTTTTTTAACCTGCGTGTACATTAAGACTCCATTTTTTACATATTCATGTCATGCCATCGTGTTTTCAACATTCACATTGCACATTTGTATATAATCATGTCACTATATTTTTAAAGAGATGACTAATAAATGAAATGATGTATTATTTACAAAGATTATTTTTGTGATCACATTATCGAACCAATCTTGCGGGTAGAGAGGGGGGGGGAATGGTGCGGAGGAGTACCTAACAATAAAAACCAAACAGCTTTCTTTTTTTAAAAATACAAAAAACACAACATAGCCGAGTAAAAGTGTTTTGGTTCGTGGGGGCTCGGGCATAAAGTATGGTTTTCGCGTTATTTGTTACGCCTCGCCGAATCGGCCGGAGAACGCAACAGCAGACGCAAACAAGTCCAGCGGCTATCCAAGGTCGCCAAACATAGATACAAACTACCAGGACCAGGACGTGTATGGACCTGACGTCACACTGCGCTCGCGTGTGGGAGCGCCACTTATTTGCAGGCAGGCATCCACTCGGGCTGTGCCGGGCTGTGCCGGCTGCCGGCTGCGCCCGCCATGCCGCCGTCTCGCCCTGGTGGCTGCCTGGCCGTGACCTTGACATTGACCGAGGAGCTCTGCAAAGTCCAGACTCAAACATAGAGACGGTCAGTAACCGCCTACACAATGTCACACTCTGACCCTTAATTGTTTCAACCCTTGTCAGCACTTGTCAGTCGACTGCTGGCTGTCAACTAGCGGCAGTGTGTCTGCATAATTGAGGCCTTCTATTTTTAAACACACAAATCCTCTTTTGAATATTTCGATGCTTCGTGCAGACGACGCCGCTTAAAATAATTACACGCACTTGATGACCTGTTTGACAGGGTGTCGAATGGGACGAAGGAACGTCAAACAGGTTTTAGTGTCCTTCGTCCAAGCCGAAGGGACTTGCGAAGCAGGTCGTCGCTGTGTGGCCAGGAGGATGGTTTGGGCTTGAGGTGGAGGCAGGATGTGAAAAAGGGTGATGACTGGGTAGCCCAGCCCAGTCCTGAGTCGTTATCTCATATTGTTTTCGCGGAAACTTCCTCTGCACAGTGCACATCCCCCCCCCCCCCTCTCTCTCTCTCTCTCTCTCTCTCTCTCTCTCTCTCTCTCTCTCTCTCTCTCTCTCTCTCTCTCTCTCTCTCTCTCCGCTCGCTCTCTCTCTCTCTCTCCGCTCTCTCTCTCTCTCTCTCTCTCTCTCTCTCTCTCTCTCTCTCTCTCTCTCTCTCTCTCTCTCTCTCTCTCTCTCTCTCTCTCACCCACCGCCTCTCCCCGCCCCCATTATTCTCTACCAAATCCCTGGAACTCCGTCGTGAACCGGTCTTAGGCGGGGCCTCTTCATCCTGTGCTCTTCTCGATCTTCCTCCCTGCCTCCGTCAGGGGCCGGCGCCTTCTGTGTATTCGCCATTCTGTGCACCCGTGTCTTCAGGGGCGGATCTAGGATCGGCTCAAGGGGGGGGAGGGCAATGTCCCGCTTTTTGCCTACTTACAGGCGGAAAAGTTATGCCGGTGGCCTACATTTCCGGCGCCCTTAAGGCCTGTTGCCCCCCCCCTTAAATCCGCCCTTGCGTATCTTCGTCCTCGGCCACCAGGAAGGGCAATGCACGGGCTGATCCGCTGATCCCAAACAAGTGCGCAGCGAATCGTGGGGTACGGCCGGTGCCACTGATAACGATCGAGTGGGTAATTTTTTTCGCGACAGGTTCTCTGGGTTAGATATATATGAATATAAAAATAAAAGAGGAGGGAAACGTGGCATCAATTGACGGAAACGGGACTTTATCACAAATCTTTATTATTGGCACATGAGATTAGTTATTTATGTGTCGTAGATTACGTACACGAAAACAATACTTATACTGTTTTTGAGTTTGCTACGTTACGTGACAAAAATTTGCAAAAAAAAAAAAAACAGTGATGGTCGTCACAAATTTTGTGACGTCCATCACAATTTTGTGTGACGATCGTCACAACGTTGTAACTTTGTGATGATTGTTACAAAAACTTGCAATGCACGTCACAAAATTTGTGACGTGCATCACTGTTTCTTGCAACGTGTCACCGTTGCAAAAGTTTGTGATGAACGCTGCAAACCCAAAAACAGTGTAGAAAACGGCGGGGTCGGGTCGCCCCGCTCCCTGTCACAGCCAGCGTCATGCTGAAAGCTCTCCAGTCACCTTCAGGCCACCTTCCTGACGTGGCCTCGCCGGCGACTATGGCGTTTGATCCTCATGGGGTCACGCAAACAGCTCGTCACGGGACATCACACTGTACTAATATGCTAGACACCGGGAATAAATAGCCAGACGCCACAACAACAGAAAAAAAACGCCGCACTATTTGTATTTCATCGGTCTCAAATAGAACTGACAGTGTCAATAGCCCCGTTATACAGTATTTTTACGAACTCACACCCATACACACAAGCACTGAACCGTGGCATTTTAAAAACCGGTTGCTAGCGAAGTGTATCGTCATGCGACACGAAAACAGGAATGGAATGAACAACACAAAATATTGGCACAGTACCAATTAGACTGTAAATCGGCGACATGCGCGACATGCGCGGCCATTCCGATGGTCCGCAAGCGCATAATTGCACATGAGTGAACGGCGACGCCGAGCGCCTGTGAATGTTGGGTAGGCCAGCCCGCACGACACGCGTGCATGTAGAAGTCGTGGCTGCCTACCCAGCAGGCGCCATGTGTGCCCCGACTGGCCAAATTAGGTTTTCGCTGGTGACAATATCGTGCAAGTACTGAATGGACAACCGCAACCGCAACCGCAACTGCAGCTGAAAAGAATGGTGGGGAAGCTCCCAGTTGCGGCCCTTGTTCAAGTCGGGCTAGCGCCTTTCGTCCACCTTGAGCCAGAAGCCGTTCTTGGGTGTGGGCGAGAACACCTTAGAGTCGAACTCGAGCTTGAGGTCCGTCTTGTGGCCCACGCTGAACGAGAACTTGTTCAGGAGGCCAGCCAGGCACAGCTTCATCTCGAGGATGGCGAAGCGCTCGGCGATGCAGAAGCGGGGGCCCTCGCCGAAGGGCAAGTAGGTGTAGGCGTGTCGCTGCTCCTTGGCCTCCTCGGTGAAGCGGTCGGGGTCGAAGCGCTCGGGGTCCCGGAAGAGCTCCGGGTCGTGCAGCATCTGCCAGACGGGGATCCACACCATGACCCTCTTGTCTACCACCACGTCGGTGCCCGGCAGCTGTGGGAAACACAAAGATACAGTGAGACAGCGGTCATGGGGGAGGGGTGGAGTTACAGGGCAATATGACTGGTGCGTTACCTGGAAGGTGGAGGTGGGCTCCCGCGTCAGGATCCCGACAGGGCTGTACTTGCGCAGCACCTCCCGCATGATGCGCTCGATGAACTCCATCTCGCGCAGGGCGTCGTACGTGAGGCCGCCGTTCTTTTCCATGCAGGCGCGCACTTCGGCCACGGCGCGCTTCTGCATCTCCGGGTTGAGGGAGAGCTCGTGCAGCGCGAAGCCGACCGAGTTGGCGATGTTGTCCAGCCCCGCGATGAAGAACAGGAAGGCCTGGCCGGCCATGACGTTCTCGTTGAACTCGATGTGGTTGAAGCGGTCCGTCTCGTGACGGTCGGCCTCGCGCAGCTGCATCATCAGCTTCACCAGGTCGTTGCGGTCCACTTTGTTCTTCTCGCGGAACTCGACCGTCTCCTTCATGAGCGACAGGAAGAACATGGTCGTCTTGTAGAACAGGCTCTTGAACGGCATCAGCTTGATGAACACCGGGTGGACGGAGACCAGGAAGAAGCGGATGAGGAACAGGATGTTTCGGCTGAACACTTCGCGTGACATGGTGTGGAACTCGCCCGTCTCCCCGCTCAGGGAGTTGCACGTGATGCCGAAGGCCACCGAGCCGATCACGTCCGTGGAGTAGCGCACCAGCAGGTCCTTGAGCTCTACCTCGCCGTCGGTGTCCTTCTCGGCGGCCATCTTGCGCAGGCGCTCTTCCAGCTGCTGGCCGATGTCCGTCATCAGCGGGAACATGACCTTGAGCTTGCCGGACGTGAAGACGGGGCTGAGTTTGGAGCGCAGGTTCTTCCAGCGCGGGCCCTCCAGGTTGAACAGGTTGGCGCTTAGCGGGTCGCCTTCCTCATCGATGGGCTGCCCTCGGCCCTGGAAGTGCGTGAACTCCTTGGTGAGGACCGTCTTGATGAGCTCCGGATCCATGGCCACCAGCACGGGCCGGCGCGCCTGGAAGGTGCCGACGAAGGCATGCTGCCCCTTGTACTTGTTGTAGATGGGGTCCAGCAGCATCCAGAAGGGCTTACCGAAGGGCAGGCCGCCGCCGCGGTCGCCGAACAGCGAGAGGGGGTTGCATGAGGGCACCCCACGCTTTCTCCAGTAGTCGAAGTTCCACGTGAAGTAGACGAACAGCAGGGTGAGGAGGCCGGTCACCCCGGCCAGGAACAACGTGAGGAACATGGCGGCGAGAGGCAGGACGGGAGGCGGCGGCGGTGCGCTGTGCTGCGTCCGCGCGGCTCGGCTGGCGGCGGGACTGTGCCTGACACTGGCGTGGCGCCCGACTGCGGCCGACACACGAGCTGAGGCGGGCCACAGGCGGGCCACAGGCGGGCTGAGCGGAGCCCGGCGAGCGACCACACCACAACGTCTCAACGCTCGCTGCGAAACACTACTCCGAGCCACGCCCACACCTCACGTCGTGTCAAAGAAAACAGAAGACGTGCCCAGCCTCTGACCGACTGCTCTCGGAGATCGGGAACCGCCGAGGCGGCTGGCGGGTAGCGATGGTGCTTCCCCCACCCAGTGAGAGAGACAGACAGACAGGCAGATAGACAGACAGAGAGAGAGAGAGAGAGAGGCCGCTCTCTGTCGCCAAGCCGAATTGGCGGCATGCTGACCCGTATGAAACGAATATCTGAATATCGTCCTCTGGTCGTCTTACAGTGGTCTCGCGGCAAAGACAACGTCGCGACGATAGTAAGAGCAAGACAAGAGCACGATAAGACGATTTTGAGACGGAAGCCGCAAGCACATCGCGGTCCGAACCCGGTCGTTGCCTGACCTTTTTCTCGTGTCATTCCCGTCTTAAAACGATGCCGTTTTAGACGAGCGCAAGACGAGATACAGACGAGGCGAAAGAAAAGGCGAAAAAGTTGTCAGCGCATCAGCGCGGCCTGGGACCGAACTGGCGAGTATTAGCTAGAGAGTCGGCTACGCTATCCACCTGGCCAGGGCGAGCGGCGAACATCGCTATGGGATAACGCTGCGAAGCAGACTCAAAGCGCGTCCCATCGTAACGCAAGGCGCGCGCTTCGACCGACTGGCGCATGTTTAGCAGACACAAGACGCCATTCAATGACACATGTTAGGGTTAACACGGATTGCAGTAGTTTATTGTGTATTAGTAATAGTAACACCAAAAAAAATTTCTGATTGTCGGTGCACGTCGTATTTTCTACATCCAAATGTCAGGGTTTGTGTCTGTGTCAGCACACGCTATTCTTCTCTTTCACGCGTCCAGTCGGTCGAAGCGCGGCCGGCCCATTCGAACGTCGCTGTGTATTGTGGCTATTGATTGCAACTTCATGACGCAGAACGCCTGCGGATCGTAGGGTAGGCCAGCCCGCACGACACGGGTGCATGCGGAAGTCACGATTGCCTACCCAGCAGGCGCCTCCTGGGAGTCGGAGCGGGAGAGGAGTAGGGCAGTCGGACGCGCAGTACGCCCGTTCGCGGGATGGAGGCAGGACCCGGGGGGTAAGGGGGGCAGGGAGGAGTGTCCGAGTAACCTTGAAACGCTCGCCCACCGCCCGCCGCCCGCCCGCCCACGCCCGCGTGGGCGAGCGGGCGAGCATAGGATTCACACACAAGCAGCCACACATACACGCGAGCTAGGTTCCGGGCGGCAGATCACTGAACTGGAACAGCGGACATGAATGGAAAACAGTGCGGACCACGACAAAGCCCGCCGCACCTACGTCTCTATCGCCGCCTGACCCGACCCGACCCGAATGCTAGCCACGTCGCGCACGGCCCAGCCAGTGGTTATTCCTCATAAGTTCACGCCGGGACGCGTCTTTAAGTCGATTTATGATAATGGAGGGAACCGGAGCTACCAGATCTGGAGACAAAGAGCACCAGCTCCGGGTCAGGGTGGGCTGGGCCGGACCTCGGCTGCGGTCCCTGACGACGCCCTTCCTGGCCTCTCCACGGACACCGCCGCCGAGCGCCATGACCGGGGTCATGGTCCGGTCAACGCCTCCCCGCCCCGCGCCGCCCTGAAAATGACGCCAATTGGGGGCGCCCGCAGACAGTGTTATAACCCAACGTCCTTCATCCGCGGCTGCGACCTGCGGCGTCCAGCGCGTCCTGAGTGCGCGTCCGATGACGTCACCTGCCGCACAACCCTTCTGCGACGACATGAAGCGAGCTCTCCTGTTTCTAGTATGATGCACGGCGGATGGGGTTTATTTCTGTGTCGATATCAGATTTTGATTTGAGCAGGAGCCGGGGGCCGCTGAGACCTCGGACCACCACCTGACTGACCTGACAGCCCCACACTTTGCCGCTGCCGCCACCAATCAAAAAAATCGTCAGCTGTTCCGCGCTGCGCCCCGCACGGTGCGGCACGCTCCGGGGGCCGCACTGCAGGGGCTGCGGGTGCGGTGGCTGCGGTTGCTGCGGGGGCTGCGGGGGCTGCGCTACCCAGCCGTCAGGCACCCCGAGGCCGGGGCGAGACGCCCCGCCGGGAGGGATGAAGATATGGTGGAGTTCATGCGGTGAAATACATTCCGTGGAGCTCCGCCTCTGCTGCTCTGGACGGGGCCTCGGCCCCAGAGACCGATATAGTGAGTCTGGGGCTGCGGGGGCCCAGGCAGCCGCGGCCGAGGCGAGGCGTCACAGATCGGCACAGCATATCACACCGCCTTCACCCCGCCGCCGGTGTCAAGTGATCAGTCAGCTGTCCCGGCCCACCCTCCCCCGTCCCCTCACCCCCGCTCCACATCTGCATTCAGATGAGGTGCCCGTGCCGCGCCCCTGTTGGCTGGCTCCATCGGAAGCCCGGAGCGCAGCCCCGGCGTCAGACTGCGCCATCAGTCACATCGCCTCCGCCGCCCACCCGCCGCCGGAGATCAACTGTTTAAATGAAAGAACGATCGAAAGGAAAAAGGGTCGGCGGATGAATGAAATTGTAGGCTGAAAGTCGCTCAGGTCCGCTGCCGTCGTGGAGAGCGAGTTCATGGCCTTGTGCTGCAAATGGCTGACTCCCAGTGTTGCCAGAAAAGTAGGCAAAAAGTAGCCCAAACACACAGGTGTCAAGATTGTGCCTACCTGCGCCTGCCTACTAGGCAAAGTGCTAACAGCCGTAACCTCATGTTGCCTAGTAGGCTGGCGTAGGTAGGCACAATCTTGACACCAGTGTGTTTGGGCTACTTTTTGCCTACTTTTCTGGCGACACTGCTGACTCCGTATCACGAGCGTCGCGAGGCCGCAGCTGCAGCAGCCGCCGGGTCCAGACAGAACCAGACGGAAAGGGGTCGGGTTGTGACGGGATGCGTTCAAAGGCTCTAGCGTCTGGCACAGGCAGCAGCGGCCCCACTGCCCCAGTCCCAGCAGCCGCAGCACTGCGCAGCAGCAGTGCCATGGCCCCACGTCTGCCACTCCGGCCACCACACCCACCCTGTATCTCACCTTCCTTCTCACCTTGTCCGTCCGCAGGCTGCACGGCTCGTACGAGGCGCTCAAGTACGGCACCCTGCTAGACGGGCTGGCTGACCTGACCGGCGGCATCACGGAGAGCATCTCGATCCGGCAGGACCCCACCCACTGCAGCCGGCTGCTGGCCAAGCTGCTCGACATGACGTCACTCATCACCTGCACCGTGCACGCGCCGCAGGGACAGGTAGGTCACGCAAAAAAATGATTGGTTGTCACAACAAATTTGTTCGTAGATTTTGGGACTACCGACATATTATATTTCGTTGCGAGAACTAAGATTTCGATGGGACAACTGAAAGTCAGTAGTATCAGCGCCCGTGAAACACGAACTGTATGCATGCCATATACCAGGTGTATCATTGGCCCCGGGCAGTTTCGGTTTTAGGCAGTCCCGCAAAGCACGTCTCTTTCTGTCTCACGCGTCTGGCCGAGCCAGAAAGAGACGGAGATAGTGTGCTGCCTAAAACCGAAACTGCCCGGGGCCAATGATACACCTGGTATGTACTGTGTATACTATGTATACAACTGCATACTAACTGTACGTCAGCATACAGTCGCTCGATCAAAGATGTATGTTGGTGGGTGTATGGTAGCATCAGGACTTCGTACATATCACATACTACTTCTGTATCCTTACAGACTTCCTCTTCCTAAATGTATATGGTTGTATTGTATGGAGGTGGTTGATGTTTTCATCCGCACACTGTAGACTCGAAGTGTCTGCATGTTGATTGTGTACACCTGTTGTAAGTTTACATCCAGTTGCCTATGCATTCTGGAAATTGTATACAACGATTGTTTCACTAGCATCTGGGCGTTGCTTACACCTTTCATGTGATTCATATGCACCCCATACAGTCTGTATGCAAGAGAGTTTCTTGTATGCACATAATGGTGACCGGTCGATCTGACCGTATCTGAGGGGCGTAAAAACGAACCGAAAAAGGGAGGGGCGATGCTTTACATATTGCCTACCTGCAGGGGCAAAGCTTTACGGGTTGCCTACCTTCAGGGGGCAAAGGTCCCCTTCGTGGACCAAAAGCCCTGCAACGCTCAGAATTTTTTTAAGTCCCCATTTCCGTATACTACCTATTTCTGCATGCAACCTGTGATCAAAGTACAGATTTGATGCGACCTTAGATAGTCTTGCGTCTGCTGGAGTCCCTCAGCATCGTGGCGCCGTAGCCGAGCTGGTAAGGAGCTGAGTGAGATAAAGGCCGAGGGTTCAACTTCTGCCACCCGAAACGTATTTATACACGATTTTTCGATTTTTATGAAACAAACATCGTCACTTTGTAATAAATTCGTTGTCTGCTCACTCTCTCTTACATAAGAAAAGGAAATTTTGTGCTTTTTCTGGTATCTAATCATATTGTATACATGATTCCATACAGAATGCTGTATACTGCGATTCCATACATACCCCGTATGTGTGTCATTATGCCTTTTCCGCGTACAATTTGTGTCATAATGCATCCAGGTTCCATGCAATTGATGTATGCATTGATTACATGCAATTGAAATTTCGCGGGCGAAAAGTGCAAAAATGGACTTTCCGCTGACGCAGTTGAATTTTAGTTGTCCCAACGAAATCTTAGTTCGCACAAATAAATATGCTGCTTGACCCAAAATCAACAAACAAATTCGTTGTGACAAATAATCATCTTTCTGCGTGGTGGCCTCACCCGACTCCAGTTTGCCATTCTTCCACAGCATGCCAGCAGGTCTCGAAGACGTTTGGTGAATATTAATCAGTTGTCTCCATCTCACGGTTGGTTTGTCTTGCATTTCAGGTTCGGAATCAACCGGACAAACTCGCGAACGGCATCCACATCGGCACAAACTACAGGCTGTACGCCGTGGAACGGGTGAGGGTGCTGGGCAATGCGGGGGTCGGGGCGGGGCCGGCGCTGCTAACACTGGTCTCTAACTCTGGCTGTCTGACTGCCTTCCTCAGGTCGAGACGCTCGGCGGCGAGGCGGTGCAGCTGGTCAAGCTGAGGCACCCCCAGGGCGCCGCCGACGTGGTGGGCGCCTGGTCCAGGGACTCGATGCTCTGGGACGAGTTGCCCGCCATGGAGAGGGACCGGCTCACCGGCAAGCACCTCGGCGATGGCGAGTTCTGGTGAGTGCCGTAGTCCGTAGTGCTCAAGTTCTCACAAGTCAGTGCTCAGTGCTACGATCGCGGCTAGCAGTCATTTCAACGCCATAACAACCTTTTGCAGGATGTCCTACCTCGACTTCGTCAAGACTTTCTCTCACCTTGAGGTGGTGCACCTGGACTCGGACACGGCCCGCGACGAGCCCTCCCTCCACCACAAAAACACCTGGCAGATGCGGCTGTACCAGGGGGCCTGGCAGCGCGGGGTGTCCGCCGGAGGCTGCAGGAACAACCCCGGTGAGTTCGCGTCACGGCATCCCAAATTAGCTAGCCCCAGTTGTCCGGCCAAAGTAATAAGATCGCCATAATCCGGGCAATCCCAGATGTCGCTGGGTCAAATTTGAGACCTCTTGCCATGTATTGATTTGTTTTATTTTTTGGTATTGTTTTCTCAGAAACGTTTCATATAAACCCGCAGCTCCATCTCATCTTGTGTGAGATGGAGGAGGTGATCATTTCGTTAAATCAGCACAGCATAATGGAGCCGAAGGTGAGTTCCCCCTGTGCTCCTAGACCGCAGTATTTGCCGCAAAGAATGCATAGAACCTAAAAGATGTAATGTATCATTCTGCCGTGTCGACAGGTAATAGGCTTCACTGCTTATTCTTTGCCCAAGAGTGGCTCCGAGACCATTGGGAAGCAGTTCTTCAAAAAGAACAAATCTCTTGTCAACTCACAGTACACCAACAGCAGACAGGTGTGTTACAATACTGAACAAGATATCCTTTGTTAATTTGAATAGTTTTGTAATTAAGAAAAAATATTTCCAGGTGTCACACAGATGCCAGTTGGAACAAGGAGGCTATCTTGTTTTACCTACAACCTTCGAACCTGGCCAGGAATCCAGCTTCACCCTCAGAGTATATTCCAGCAAGCCACTTAAATTAAAGTACGTACGCGGTTTGACCTTTGTAGATGTATTTTTTAAAAATTTCATTTCATGTGATCCCTTAATGTGGCTTTTAATGTTGTAGATTACTGGATACAGTCCCTTCGTTAGTCAAGTCAGCAGTAATTAAGGTAATGGTAGTATAAACTGCAAGTAAATGAAGAGATGAATTTCAATTTTTCAAATGAAGTACTCATAGTTAAGTGTTTGTTGTTATTTGCTACCAAATACCTATTTCAGGCTCCAGCTACATTGGATGGGAAGAGTTTCTCACAGTATGAGGCAGTATTTCTTCAGTTAGCTGATGAACATAGAACTGTTAATGCATTTGAACTTCAAGAATTACTGGATGCCTGTTTGCCAAATGGTAATTAACAGTTTATGAATGTGGAAAATTTGCTAATTTTAGTGCACTTTAATAACATTTTTGTAAATAATTTAATTTTGCAATTTGCAGACTATATTAAAAGTTGTGCCTGTATGGAGGTGTGCCGCCAAGTGGTCATGTCGCTTGATGTATCCTTTATTTATGAAATGATGTCTTATTATTTTTCTCTCTCCTGTTTAAAACTGTCTTTTGTTACTGTATAATCCTTGACGTTTCTCAGAGCACTGGTTCTGGTCGGTTAAAATTAAGCGATTTTAAGGACCTGATGTGCAGCCTAAAACACTGGCAGTCGGCTTTCAAAAATCACACCAGAGAAAAGACGGGAATTTTAAAAGCCGAGAGACTTAGAGATGCTCTTTTGGAAATAGGTAAATTTGTATTTGGTGTTTCCTATTTTGTGGAATTGGTGTGTCTGAAGAACCTAGTTAAGTGCAGATACATTTGCAGGTTTCCAGCTCAGTACTGACGTTCTGTCCATTCTAATTTTACGGTATATGCGAAAGGACGGAACACTTCGGTTTGGAGACTTTGTATCAGCAATCTTACATCTCAGTGTGGCTTTCAGTAAGTTGTAAACAGATTATGGATGTTAAGCCCACTAAGGAATACATTGGTAACGAGATAGTTTTTTTAAAATCCGACTCAATGCTTCTTCTGCAGACATTTTTGAATCAAAGGATCCTCTTCAAAACGGAAGTATCAAGATGAGCCTGGCAGAGGTCTGTGTTTGAATCTAAATGATGGGATTGCAATGCCGGGGTGCTTCTAATTTATCGTTCGTATTTTGTTTGCAGTGGCTCAAATCATCTTTAATGTGTTGACATCCACGGGGGTCATGCCCCCCCCCCTCCCAAAAAAAAAAAGCCCTAGGCGCCCGAAGGGCGCCACCCGGAAGGTAGGCAACCTACGCGGCATTCAGCCTGTAAGTAGGCAAGAAGCACGACATGACCCCCCCTAAACGAAAATCCTGCGGACACGCGAAAAATGTAAAAAAAAGAAGAAAAAACATATGTACCTGCTTAAGAAGTCAACTGGTGTTAAATGTGAAACCATAAAATTTAATGAAATTAAGTGTGCATGTTATTCTAACCCAAATGGTATTCTCTATATTTACCTCAAAGTGTCTGTGTTACGGGCAATGTCCGATTCCGGCGAATGTCCGGATTCGCCGAGTAGACGGCGAATGACAGAAAAATGTTTCATTTTGGTGCTTCGCCGGACCTGAGGCGGCGAAAGTCCGAACGCATAATATGGAATATTTGACATGGCTTAACTTTTTTTTTACTTTTTTTTGCACTTTGGGGAAGGCCCTGAGGTGAGGGGGAAGAGACATAAAGTCAATGGTAAGGGGAGGTCCAAGAAAGTACAGGAGCACTAGCTGCTCAGAAGTGACCACGGCTTTGTCGTGTGATGCGCTAGAAGACACGAGTTTGGGCTGCCTGCCTTTCTGGGCGTGGACATGTTCGGCTCTTTCCGGGTTATGGATGTCATGACGCACCAATTTCATGTCGGAATCCGTGCAACCGTGATCTAATGCCCCCCCCCCGTGTCCACGCGGTATTTGAACGGCCACGTATTCATACGGACTTTTCGCCGCCAGGTTTCAGCGAAGATTCGCCGCCTCAGATCCGATAAATGATCAAAATCATTTTTAAAAAATTCTGCCATTCGCCGTCTACCCTCCGGGGGAAGAGGGGGGGGGGGAGGACTGGAAGTTGGGCCTCCCATATCCCATCGCAGACCCAAGCCGCTGCCTCCAGCTCCAGCTCCACCTGCAGCTCCAGCCATGGCTCCAGCAGCAGGAGCCGGCCGGCCGCGGCAGCACACGGCAACCTCTCTGCATGCATACCGAGCCGATCTGACTAAGCTAGAGCGAACTAGAACGTCAAATAGATGTACGAACGGCCACCCGTCGGCCTTCTACCGCCTCCAGCTTGTTGTCGGTTAATCTTAGAAGGGTGGAGTAAGCGAGGCGATTGTAAAGCAAAGTCCGGGCTTTCAGATGATGTGTCCATCACGCCGATCCGACAGTTATAGCGCCAACGCGAGCGTCATTCGTGTGCGCGCTCTGTCGCTAGTTTGAAAATGCGCGCCTTGCTGCGGGGAGTGGAGTGGACGGGTACGGGAGGCTGACCCCTATCCTCTGCCCCCGGCCGCTGCCTTATACCTGTGCTTATGAACACCACCCACAGTGCCAGTGAACAGTTATAGTGAGTGGACAGTCCAAAGTGAGGCAAACCTGCCACCGGCTTAATTTAAGTGAATTCAAGTCAACTTAGCGAACTTAATGAACGAGTGAAAAACTCCTCGAGGGAGGTTGTGAAGGAGAGGCGACTGTGGGCCCGCCCAAGGAGTACCCACGCACCATCGTCGCCCACCACAGCCCCCAGTACTACACCGCCGGCCAGCCTCCCGCACTGCCCGCACAGCAGCGCGGCCCGATGGGCTGCCTACTTGCCGGGCGGTCCCCACCAACCACCATCGCCGACGTGCACCCCCCCTTTTTCCTCTCAGGAGGTTTTTGGGGCTGCACCATCATTTATTTACATAAGCTCTCTGTATGTTTTACTCCACATAATTTCATTAGTCGTAAGATTTGAAAATGTCAATATTTATTCTGTCTTTTTTCCTTGGTTTTTACATACAATAAACCATTTTAAAAACTTTAAAAAAAAGAAGGGGAGGGTGGTTTCCGGACGCCGGGTTTTGCCGCGCTGGCGGCGGCGGCCCGTAAATGTAACCTGGGTTACACATTAATATGTTCCGTGGCCCATGCGTCAGGGTGGTCGGGGTAGGCGCTGCCGCTCCAGCCGAGACAGGGAAGCAAGCGACGCAAGCGCGCGACCAGACTGGGCTGCTACATCCTCCTTGTCCTTGTGCGGGTAGGCCAGCGCGCACGACACGCGTGCATGCACAAGTTGTGGTTGCCTACCCATCAGGCGCCCGTTCAGCTCAGCAGTGCCTAGGGCCTGCGTGTCATGTAGGCCTCGAGGATGGAGGCAAGGGTGGATACGGCGGTGCGGCGGCCGGCCCGCCGCTCGCACTGCTCGATGTGGGGGCGACAGCCGTCGGCGACCTCACCGCGGCCCCGCAGCGCCGCCGCCTTGAGCTCGCCGGACTCGGTCTCGCCGCACACCCACTGCACCACGTTGCTGCACAAAGCAAGCAGAACTGGGCTGTTCACACCGTCACCGTTACCGGAGTACTTGGACAGAGCCCTCTTACCTGACGGTGGTCGCCACCCTCTCGCCTAGGCTGCCGCCGATGCTCCCCAGGCGGTGGGCCTCACAGACGACCAGGTCGCAGCAGATGGCGGAGCGCAGCCCCTCACGAAGCCCCTGCCCCAGGCCCTGTCCCAGCGCGGCGGTGGCGGCGCTGGCTGCACTGGAGGCGGCCGCGGACCCTGCTGCGGCAGCGGACCCTGCAGCGGCAGCCCCGGGCTGCACCATCCGCAGCAGTGGCCCCGCCACGCCGGCCAGCGCGCTGAACACGCCTCGGAACGTGGACGCGAGCGGCACGAACGTAACCACGTGACCCGGGGGCCTGCGAAAACACAAACCAGGAGGAGTGCCAGAAGCTAACGCCGAGCAATTTTCTAAATTTTGACGAAAAACCGAAGCGGTTTTTTCGGCGCTAAAACACTACCTCAGCGGCAGCATGGCGACGGGCACGGCCATGGGCACAGCCATGGGCACGGCCAGCGGCGCTGGAATGCCGGCCGTGGTTGCCTCGACGGCGACCGGCTGCAGCTCGTACTCCTCCTGCTTGTTCGCGGCGCTCTGGCTGCTGTCGCCCTCGTCGAGATCCTGGCCCTCCAGGCTGGAGGCTGTCGCCGAGCTGGAGCTGACCCTCACCATGGCCGAGGCCGAGTCCTCCGCGCTGCCGCTGCCGGCCCGCTTGCTGCCGGCGGGGGCTGGCGTTATGGACACGACCCGGTCGACGACGGCCTCCTCATCCTCGGGGGCGCTGTGCTCCGGGGCCGGGGTCGGCGCCGGTCCCGCCTCCCCGTGCCGCAGCCGGTAGTGCTCCTTGGGCGCCACGACGGACACCACCTCCCAGCCCGCTGCCGTGTCGCCGAGGCCGTGCCGCTGCTGCTGCTGCTGCTGCTGCTGCTGCTGCTGCTGCTGCTGCTGCTGCTGCTGCTGCTGCTTCTGCTGGTGCACCCTCTGCAGATGGCGGGCCTGCTCCCCGCCCAGCCCGCTCTGGCCGCTCTGCCGCTTGAAGCGCACGGGCTGCATGGGCTGCATGGGCGCCATGGTCGCGGGCATCGGCATGGGCATAGGCGTCGCCATGGGCACGGCCACCATGGCGGGTACCTCCTGGCGAGCCGCACTGCTCGCCATCACCACGGTGGGCTGGTTGTTGTCCGTCATGTCCTGCAAGCAGCTCTGCAACAGCCACGACCAACGTGACCAACAGGGTCACTCTCTCCGGGTACCAGGTAGCCGTCAGTAGCCGCTCTCACCTGGAGGATGTGGAGGAAGAAGAGGAAGGCGAGCAGTGTGAGGGCTGAGAGCGCAGCGCTGTCGCCCTTCTTACCGCCTTTCCACCTGTCGGCACACAATGCGATGCAGTTTTATTGTCCGCCTCGAATGCAGTGCTGCTGCCGCTTCCGCCAGTGCGCATGTAGCTGTAGGTTAGAACGACTGAACTCCGACCTTTTAAAAAAAAAACACACACACACACGCGCGCGCGCGCGCGCGCGAAGTAAATTACCCCTTGTGTACACTTTTAATTGGCGAAAATTTCATCTGTTCGCAGGAAATAATGCCTATCAGTGTTTTCATACTTTTGTACGTACCCCTCCGAGTGGATCCAGATGTCGCCCCGGTGCTGCGCGCTGTGGAGGGAGGGGGAGGACGTCCGGTGTTTGAGCCCCAGGCCGAGGCCGAGGCCGGCCGAGGGGGAGGCCGTCGTGCTGGTCGCCCCGCGGAACCCAAGGATGGACGAGATCGTCATTGTCGCTGTGGGGGAGGAGGCAGGGTTAGCGGCACATCACAGCCTGGCCTGACACCCAGCAGCCGCAGCCGCAGCCGCAGCCGCAGCCGCAGCCGCAGCCGCAGACACAGGCTAGGCCAGGCCACAGGCCGCTCCGGCCTCTACTGGTTCTACTCTACCGCCCGACCGGACCGGGGACAATAATGCCTGATTGTGGGCACTCGTGGGCTTGCGTTCTTTCTTTCTTGGCAACGGCCTTCTCCCATCCCGGCCCGGCCTGGATGCCCTGGGGCCTGGACCTGGAGGGCCTGGACCGCGGATCGGCCCGGTAGCAGCTGCTAGGGGTTGGTGGCTGTTGCCGGTGCCTATGCAGCCCACGCTGCTGTCAATCGTCGTCTCAAACGGTGCTCCTTGTGGGGCCCCCGCCGCCCGCCGCCGCTGCAGGTGACACCCGGTCCCGGACACGCACTCGCGCTGCCCCTGGCTGCCCCCGCTTGGGCTCCGGCTCCGGTACCATGGCAGGCCGAGAGGTCGACGCCGGGGCCTCCGAGGCCTCCGACGCAGTGGGGGCAGAAGCCACGGGGACGGAGGCGGGGCCGGCGGCGGGGGACGGCCGGCCCGGACGGCCGGCGGTGACCCGATTCCAGGACGGGGACCGCTACGACATGTGCACCATCTGCCTGGACCACTTCTGCCCCGGCGAGCCCGTCAGCGTCCTTCCCTGTGCGCACGGTGCGTGGCGCGAGCGTGAGGGCGAGGCGAGGCGCCGCCGGGCACTTCATGGCCACATGGGCTCACTTGAAAAAACTCGGTGCACGGTGGAAAAAAAAGTCAGAAAAATCGAAATAATTCAGGTTGAGAAAAAAAATCAAAAAAGGCAAATATACGACACAAAACGTTCAAAAAATCCGAAAAATAACAAAGAAAAATATTTTAAAAGGCAGAGAGGTTTAAAGTGATATAGTTTTCAGAAAAATCAATTTTTTGTTGGGAAACTACAAATACAATCAACAAAATCGGCCATGATTTAAATCGGTGTAAGTCGAGAAGGGGTAGGGATGCCACCCTCGGGAAATACTACGGGAAACATTGAGCCCCGTGCGTGTGCACACAGCCTTCCACAACGACTGCATCGGGTCATGGCTGAGTGGCTATCGCCAGGCCTGTCCGCTGTGCCAGCTGTGGGTGCGGCCGGCGCGCAGCCCCCTGCAGCTGTGGCGGCGGCGGCAGCGGCGGCGGCGGCGGCGACAGTGGCAGCGCAGCGAGGCGCGCAGGGAGGCTCGGCGGCGGCACCACCGGTACCACCTGCAGCAGGACACGGACGACGGCGAGGAGGACAACGAACAGTATCACCGGCCGCGGCGCCGCCAGGACGACGAGGATGAGGAGGAGGGCCGCGGGCACCGCCGGAGGCGCCGTCAGAGGCAGCAGGGATCGGGGTCATCCTGGGTCCACGTCGTCACCCTCGTGGGCCGCTCGGGGTCCTCAGAGTGGGAGCAGTAACCCAGTAGCCATCTGTGACTGACCAAGTACCTGACTAATACAGCAACAAAACACCAGAGGTTGAGGCCGAGGCCGAGCCGCGCGGCCCACGGGGAAAGCGGCGGAGGGCGAGGTAGGGAGTGGGGGCACTGACCCTAGAAAGATCACAACGACGACGCGAACAAGTACTGCAACTGCAACTGTCTCGTACCCGTACCGACGGGTCTCGGAGGGTCCCGGTGCTACTCACCTTCAGGCTTCAGGCCGTCGCCCGGCCCGGCTCCTGCATGACGGTGTACACGTCCACGAGGCACACTCGCGCTGCGCGACCCGACGCGACCGGGCGGACCGTTAGCGTTCTCCTCGCGCGACGACGACGACGAACCGACGAGGATGACGACGAGGACTCGACTGGGGACGTGTGCCGCCGGGGACCGCCGACACCTCGTCCTGGAGCTGGAGCATCACGGGCCGGTGGAGGAGTGTAGCCTCGCGGACACCCACGCAGCTCGGCGGCCCCGGCGCTGCACTTGCGGGGGCGGGGGCGTGGTCAGGGCGCGCCGGGCACGCGCCGGCACGCGCCCGGCACGTGGCCATTGCTCCGCGTGCGCAGCGTGTGCAGTGACCGTGCCATGTGCCGGCCTAGCCGTGCTGAACCTGCATGCTCTGCAGGCGTCATGGGCCGTCACAGCAGACGCGTCAGCAGGGGACGGGGGCGGGGGGCGGGGGTGCTCTGGTCCTCCTAGGTAAAAGCACGAACAGAGACGCTGAGCGCCTGCAAGTGCTAGGGCGGGCCATTTCAGTTTTGGGGCCATATTGTAGGGAGTTTCCAATCGCACCATGATCTGCTAGCTCACTCACACGATACGCGCGTTCCTAATGGACCAACAGACCCCTACCCACCCCGGTCCGCTTTTTAGCTCCTGGGTTTTGTATAGTTCTGTAAGTCTGTAAAGGGACGCGCGTGTCTAAGAGCTTGCGTGCTTGACATGAGGTGTAGTTTTGGCTGCCTACCTTCTGGGCGTGGACGGAGGCTTTTCCGGGGTCTTGGGTCAGGCATCAATTTCATGACGAAATCATTTCTAGGAGTCGATCCAAACACACTGCATCCGAAAAAAAAAATCTTCAAAATTGGGAAAGCCTTACCATATTATAGTGCCTCGGGAGATAAATCCCGGGGGGAGACTCGGGAGACGTATGGAAACTTCTAGGGTTCGGAGCTTCTGTCTTCCTCCCTCTGAATTTGGCAGGTGCGGGCGGACATGCGGAGCGTCGGCAGGGGCGGACCACCATGGTTAATGGGGCCAATCCAAACCAGACTGCGGGCTTGAAGGGTACTACAGTATTATATGGAGGTCCGGAAGGCCGTGGTTATGCGCAGAAGGCCTCGCCCAGTGGTGCGGGCTAGGGGTTGCCGGGAGATCCGTACGGTGCTAGCCGGGTAGTGGAGAGCTGTGTCCCGGGACCAAAGAAGCCGTAAAGCACCGGTTCCCGGATCACCGAAGGTGAAGGAGGGGTCCTGGCGGAAGCCGGGACGTACGATATAGGTTTTGTCCCCTCGGTCGATAGACCATCAGTTTTGAAACTATAAATTGAGGTTTGAAAATAGCCAGCTTGGTAGCCAGCTCACTCGTACGCACGGTCGCAGATACACGCGTCGCTAACTTTACAGACCCCTGGCATGGCGCTGTTCTCGAACGAATTGTGTACCGGGTTCAACTCTTGCCTCCGCCCTCAAAATTTTTCTGGATGTTCTGCCTTGTTCTAATGTGTGGCACCCATCCCCATCCTATCTTTTCCATATCCTCAAATGGTCAATATTATGCAGGTATCTCAGAATGCAATGTCTGTGTGGAAAAGAGGATCACTTTGATCTGGAACTGACCAGTTGTTAGGGAGTGAAGGAGTGAATAAGAAAACCAAGAATTTCCTAAAATAAGTTAACATTTACTTCTTTGATTAAAACAGATGGCAGAAAAGAGCAATGCATGTGCATTTTCAGTCACACTAACAATTTCAAAAAGAAAAAAGGTTTGCAGTGTGACATTACAAAAACAATGGTAATTTTAAGAATAAGAATAAAATAAAATGTTATCCTACTGACAATCCAAATGAAGCACTTTTGCAGATCAAGTGAATAATTAATTACTAACACTGTACAGAATAAATCACATTCTATAGCCTTCACTAAAACACGTGATAATGTAACTAATGTTGAACTGCATTACTACTGGGTATCAAAGAAAAATAGAAGCTACTTACTTAAGGGAAGGTACATAAAACAGACTAAGCTCCAAAATACATTCAAACTCCGCAAAGAATTTTAACCAATGTATAAGAATGAATCACAGATGAGACACGAGTCTGTGAGTTAGTTACTGAGCCACACTTTACACTTCAGAAGTGTGAAGCAACAATGCACTCAGCTGACTCTTTCCTATAGGTATTTCACTTGGTACATTTATTCATTCATTCATCAATAACCCTTGCATGCATGGCCACAACATCCGCACTTTTTTTTAATTCGAACCCTGCTCATGAGCCTTTAGCAAGAAGCCTCTGGCTATGGGCAACCTACAAGGGGATCTGCACATGCATAAAATATCTGTCTGGCTCATACGAAAAAACATTGTCACAACAAAGATCTTCAACACAAAACAAAAAAAAATCTAGTAAAAGAGCATACATGACTAACCTCCCAATCCTTGGAAACAAAAATATTCTCCTAAAAAAACCACAGGTAACAACATGCTTCAAACAACCATGTCATTGATGCTAATAATAAAAATAAAAAAAATCTCCACAGGGATAGAAAAATTGAGGTAAATTGGTATCAACCACAATCTGAATACATTTTCCCAAAAAGAGCTATAAGAAAGAGAAAGTCAATACTGATTTACTTGTCCAGCTACCTGATGTGTGAGGAACTTTCCATTTTGATTCACATAATAAACAAAAAAGTACAAGACTTCAAAGTTGACTCAAAATGTACATTCTATGTCGAACAACCTTTCATCAAGGTCCAACAAAAACAAGTGCCTAAAGACTTTCAATTCCTGGCATAAACATTTAAAACAATGTCTGCATTCATAAAAATAAAGTATATAAAATTTTGAGTAAATGTCAACATTTGATCACCCTGTCACAATCCCTAGAACTAACTTGAAGATACATCAAACTATGATCCAACCTTTCATTGGCGGTGATCCTTACAACTTTACTTGTACGGAGTTTATCACAAATAAAATGAAGAGGAACAACAGGAAACATTCAGTCCCCAAACGCCCTTGGGTCTGAGGCTTCAGAATTTCCTGAAAGACAGTGTTAAGGCAGTTGAAACAACTGACCGTACAGTAAGTTGGATAATACTGTATTGAGATATTTTTAAAAATTCTTGTATTAAGGATGGATTGCTTCAGAAGTCCTCATTTAAACACCATTTTGGATAATATGGAACGCAGCACCTAAAGCCCAACTGAGTTCATGGTTGTCAATCTTCTTGTACAACTGGAACACAAATCGGTAAGTTTATTTTAGGGTACAAAAATATATTATCCTTACCAAATTTCAAGAAAAAAATGCCATACTCACATCAATATAAGAATCTTCTTTAAGTCCAAAACCATCATCAGTCAAAAGGGAATGGATGAACAGCATATCAAGACACATGAAGGGCTGGTCTGCATTGGGTTGGCGACAGCCTGATGAGAGATAGAAAGGTAAATTAATTAACTATTAGTGTCAGTGATGTCATGATGACAAAAATGCAGTTTGCATAATTAAATGATAAGTTTCAGAATACTTACTGTAAGTTGCTGCCTCTTTCAAAGCTTTGACTTGCAAGCGTCCACCTTCATAAGGATCTAAAAGTGAAGTTTCATACATTATATTATGAACTGTGGTAGAAGCACAACACCCAACTAAACTAACTAAAACAAATAAAGATAAAAATCTGGTTAAAGATGATATCTATAAAGAACATACCAATAAGTCCAAATTCAGTTGCTCGGTCAAAGAAGTATGAGATAGTGTTAATCTTTGCCAGATGTTTCAGTTCTTCTGGCTTATCAATTTTTCCTTTCATATATGAACGCACAAGCTCATAGCAAGCAGATTCCTTAATGTGTGATACACCATCAGAAGCATCTAGACCCCTGGGAATAACCAAAAGAATATTAGAATAGAAAAAATTAATTGTTTTGGCATTCAAGGAAGATAAGCCAATAAAATGATGTGTGCAAAATCTCCTTACTGGACAGTGTAGGTAACTCTGTTGTAAGTCCATTGTTTCTTCACAATAGGGTGCATACATGCGCTCTTCAGGGTAGTGGAGCCTTCAGAATTCCCCACTGACAAGATAGCCATTCGAGCAGCCATTAGCCCCATACCAAGGTAGCTGTGCGTATAAACTGTAAGATTTTGGTGGAAAGCAGTGACTGGGTGCAGGAATTTGCGGCTTGTTTGCCACAGTGAGGATGTAGGCTCAGCTGCAAATGTTATCTGAGTGGAGCCACCACCCATGTCAATGGCAGCAGCTGTGTCTCGAATACCACCACTGAGGCTGTCTACAACGGAAGATACATGTCATAAGGATACAGAGGCAAACATGGGTTTCATTTTCCAATTTTTCTGCACTCTTACTTGTGAGGAAGTTGATGGTAAACCAGGAGAAAATTCCTTCATCTACTCCCTCCATTATAGAAACAGAGTTCTCATTTGTATAGAAAGGAAGGTCTGCCAAAACAACCTGAACCTGCAAAACAGAAAAGTAAGTGAGAAATTTCTCCACTTGTTCATAATATTCAACACAACAAGGGTTGGCAGATATTGATTACCTCATCAAGTAGGGCTTTAGCCTGCTTCTCTGGTAACAATCTTAGACCAGCAGTTGCCTTTAGAGCAAGGGGAGTGTTGGCCCATTCTGAGGGAGGAATCACTAATTGCAATTTTGAATGGGATAAGAGTTCTAAAATTGTGTTGGCACCCTGAAAAGTGAGATTGACAGCGCTCTTAATGCAAAATGTTTTTATAAGCAGCAATGCGTTTTTGAGAGCATAAATACAAGCTGCTATAGATAGAACATTTAAATAATTACCTTCTTAGGATCATCAGCAAAGGATGAAAGACCCGGCTTTATTTCAACAAACAAGTCATTGCTTAACTCAAAGCTGCCGGCTAAAAAAATAAAAAAAATAAAGATATTAATTTTGGTAGCTTTATGGCGATACTTCCTCAAAGCTGCATCAAGTAGGGACTTTTTCTTCTCTTACTCACTTAATAAAGATTTTCTAAAGTTGAAGGCATTTAGACGTGTCCCTGTACTTCCTGCATCTATTACAATTGCATAAACATGCTCCTGCATCATATTGTAGGTGTATCCTTGAAACCAATAAAATCAAAAGGTAAGTAAGGTTCAAAAGAGAGCTAATACAATAGATATCCCACATGCATAAACATTAAAAACTTACCAGCTAGAAACGTCAAAGCAACCAGAAAACCAGTGACAAGCATGCATTTTTTCTGAGAATTCATTTCTGTTGAACTACCACCTCTTTTTCCAGATGATGCCTGCCCTGAGCCCGTCTTCTCCGAAGTGGCCAACTGAAAAGAAAAAGAAATTATCTGATAGAATTGCATTGTAAATTGTCTTCGTCACATTCTTTGAAGATTCATAAGCTATGACAGAAAAATTAACACTAAGCAAATCCAGAGCCTAGGATTTCATAAGAGAGTACGTGTATGGACCCTAAAAAAAACTGCTGAAACAAAAACTTATTCACCTTATGATACTGAACCATTTTCCTTTTTGTCATCTGCTTTTGGTTACAGGCCTAACAGGCAATAGAACTATCGTAAGAAATGATATAAAAAACAATATATTTTGATTAAGTCTACTGATTGGTTCGCTAGGAAGATTAACATCTTCATCTATAATTTTGCTCCTCCCAAATCGTTAGACAATTGGTCGAAATTGACACATTTTGTGTAAAGGTTAACATGTGAATGTCATCACACAAACACATCCGCAACAAACGCTAACAAAGGAAACGAGAAAATAGAAACAGACGACACGACATGGGTACCAACTTCAGCGCGTCGAAAGTCACCACCGCCAGCGCCTAAAGGGCCAGACTTAAGCGACTTACGCGACCGGAGCCATGTTACGCCTACTCTACGTTACAAAATACTTTTATCTACGCGGGACGCGGTCCCGATGCAACCCAATACGGATGCGGTCATACAGTGAACACCCCACATCCAGCAAGTCATGTTGCTCATTCCGGAAGACGTGATAGGCGCGAAAGACGGAGGAACACGGGAACCCGACCACCACCATCCACCAGCAGCAAGTGCCGTGTCCCGTGGGTCAGATGATTCTCGGCCGTGAGCAGACATGAGCTCGCCAGACGTTGAGCGGAAACAGTGTGCAGCCGAACTCCCACTGAACGGCACAAGCTCGGGGCGCTCGGGACCCACACCTTTACACCCCACAGTAAGTGCGGGAAGAGAAAGAGGGGTGGCTTGACGACCTACCGGTCCGGGACCGGGACCGCCCGTCCAAGCCAAGGCAAAGCGAGCAGCGTGAAGTCAACCCGGACCCAAACCCGAACCCCCGCGCTGAGCCGGCTCCTACTGCCGACCTCCCGAAGAGGTTGGCGGTAAAGCGAGGGTAAGTGTCTCCCCGCGATAACAGAAAGGCCGCAAACCCTCTACAAACAAGGCCTCTGCTGGCGCCGGGCCGGAGAGCGCGAGAGCAGGCGGGGGACACCACCGGGCCAAAATATTGTAAACTGTAAACACTTTGAAGGGCGGGTACCTGTCATTGCCTCTGACTCTGCCGCGCTACTAAAAATGGCCCGTGACGACAAACGCCGGCATGACTTGCGCGCGTGTGTGTGGCCGCTGCACAAAACACGTGAACCAGTGAGGAGAGAGATGCACATAAAGAGCGTGTGCTATGTTTATGCCTTTATGACCCCGGCGGGGGGACAGGGACGCGTGGGTGGCGCAGGGACTCGTCCGAGGACTCGGTGCCCTGCCCAGATCTAGGGTGGGAGTGACGGGGAAAACAGCGCGCAAGCTACTGTACGAGAATCGCTCGCTTCCAAAGCCGGTGTTTGAACCCGGGAACTCCCACTCCCTCTTTGCAGAAGAAAGGCATGTCTCTGACCCGTTGCATCGGCAAGCATTTGCTATCCGTATGTGCACGGCAAGGCCTCAGACAATGCGGTCGCAGCCCGGCCGCCGGAGTCACTGTACTCGGCTCAGATAAGGGTGCGTGCGTAACGTAAGCGCCTCGAGGGGGTAACGACTCCTAAAAATCGTGTCTGTCGGATTACGGATTACCAGGATTACCCGGATTACCCCGGATTACCTCGGATTACCCCGGATTACCCGCTCGGATTACCCGGGATTACATCGGATTACCCCGGATTACCCCGCCTTACCCGGATTACCCGGACTACCTCGGATTACCCCGGATTACCCCAGATTACCCGGACTACCCGGAATACCTCGGATTACCTCGGATTACCCCGGATTACCTCGGATTACCCCGAAATATACCGGATTCCCTGGCCCGGAATACCTCGGATTACTCCGGATTACCCTGGATTACCCCGGACTACCCGGATTACTCTGGATTACCCTAGATTGCCTCGGATTACCCTGGATTACCCCGGATTACCCGGATTACTCAACGACTGTCTGTCGGAACCCTGAAGTCGTTACTCCCTCGATGCGCCTCCCGCCCCGCCCACGCCTCCTGCGGTGTACTCCGTCGACCCCACAGAGAGTGGAAGGTCCGACTTCGAGAAAGGCGAAACGCCCCCTTACAGGGCCCAATACCTGACCAATAAGAGAGCCCAACTTCAAAGCGTTCTTCCGGACGGGTTAAAATGTTGTGGGACAAAGGCGCGTTGGGCCGTAGACTTCACTGAGAGAGATCTGCTGTTCGGGAATTCCCTCCTTTTTCTTTTTTTTCGAAAAAGAGTTGTAAATGTCAACAGTTGCACTTCGGCGATCGGGGCGGGGCGCGCGCCCGTGTGTCGCTCGGGCGGCTGCTCGGGCCGGGCGGAGCTCTGCTGGGGACTACCGGGGGGGGGGGGGGGGGGGGGGGCCTTCAATCGAGTTAGTCCCAACTTATGCCCCGACCCGACCATGACCCTGGCCTACTGTATGGCTAAGTCCCCCGCTGGGAGAGTATTTCGGGCGTGCTTGCTAGATCTAGGATCCAGGATTGAACGCTTCAGCAAAATGGCAGGACACGCCGAATGCAGATTCCTATGG
Organism: Odontothrips loti; assembly: GCA_038380765.1. Classification (NCBI taxonomy): domain Eukaryota; kingdom Metazoa; phylum Arthropoda; class Insecta; order Thysanoptera; family Thripidae; genus Odontothrips; species Odontothrips loti. Next base: position 7,295,798 of record CM076248.1, on the reverse strand, counting down.
CACCGCCTAGCACCTGCTGCGCGGTGCGATTGAGCAACTCTACGCTAGCGGGGGACGGCCGCCGCCAAGAGTGCAGACACTCGGTGTGATAAGGAAACAGATGCCTAAGGGGACGTTCATAAACCACGTGACCAATTGGAGGGGGGGGGGTCAGCCTATGGTCACGATCCTCAGCCGCAGGCTGTCCCCAGGACCCAGGGCTGCGCGGACCAGACCAGACGAGCCGGTATCTTTTTGCCGCGAGCTCGATTCAGGACATGACGGTGACACGTGTGGCGCGGCCGGGCCGGGCCGGGCCGGGAGTTCAAGGACTCCCGTGGCCTGCAGACATCCATAATCAAATACATTGATTGCCCATCGGCACGCACGGCCACGGCACGCCGATCCAATACTGGAGGTGTCCTGCAATGTCCACCACCTTGCGAGGCAGCGCTGGTCCCATGCCGTGACGGTGACGCTGCAGTCTCATCCCCCCCCCCCCCCCCCGTCACGCTGCCTTCCAACGCTTCCAAATAGAACGAAAGTGTTGGAAAACAAGGAAAGGAGTTGGGCCGGCCTGCCGCGCCGAAATAAAGTCCGTGCCGTCGCTTTGGACCCCGGCCAAATGCTGCATCACAAGCCGTTGACGAAAAACACGCTGGGTCCCGTAGTCCCGTCCGCCCGCCCCGTCCCGAGTCCGAGTCCGAGTACACAGACCCCGCACGGCGTTCGGGCGTGCAGCTTGAATCGGCACGGGTGGTCGGCGTCGGGGCCGAGTCATCATCCGAGTCCTCTGCTACGCCAAGCGGTGCGCCGTCGCCGTCGAGTCCGAGTCGAAACCGCGCGCGCCGCCAGTGTGCATCGTGCCTAGCCGTGCCGTGCCGTGCCGTCGTGAGCCGAGCCGGAACCGAACCCACACCACCATTCATCGTTCATCAGCTGATTGCTGATTCCCGTTCACGGTGGGGTGGGATCAGCTGCGTGGATGACATAGATGGCGCGCGGCCCAGAGGTAACACGGCAGGCCCATTGTCTCTCACTTACCTGTCTCCGCCTGAGTTCCGTCATGTTGACGCCGCTGCAGCTGTCGACCGACAGATAACCTTAAAAGAAGACTTGTCTAGCCGTAGCCCGTCCCGTAGCCTCGCCTCTCCGCTCCGCGCGGTTTAGAACGCTCAGAATGAAGTTGGAGGACTTTGGTGAGGCGACGCGAAGCTGACGCTACCGCCAGGAGCAGGCGCAGGAGCTGCGGCAGCAGCTGACACCGACTCCGACACCTCAGCCCTCAGCCCTCGGCTGTGCGGCTGCGGCAGCGGTTGCAGTCGCGGCGGTGGGTGATAAGCAGCAGTCCCAGTCACGGGCTGCCCCGCTGACTCTCCGGTCCCAGTGGCTCTGCAGCACTGCTTTCGCTGCCGCCTCCTAGACGAAGACGTTCAGCAACGTGTAGTGTGTGACAGAACCCAGAGCCAACAGAGCGTTTTGCCGCATCATCCCGTAAGGACTATCATCTGAGCGGCCGGCGGGGACTGACCAGGAGAGGGGGCGGGAGTGGGAGTGGGAGATAGACAAGCTCTGGTCTGGGTTCCATGTGACGCAACGCCCGGCCTGACGAAGCTACTCCCAGTCCCTGACCTTGGCAGCGTTGCCCTGCCTGTGCCCACTCCCAGTCAGCCGCAGCCCCAGGCCCCAGCCTAGGAGTGTTTGTTGACACCGTATATTACGTTCATGAGTGGATGTGTACCTGTCGCCGTGCCTCTGCCCCTTGCTCTGCCCGCTGCTAGCGGTCTCCGCACAGGGTGACAAGAGCACTGGCTTCCTTCCCTGCTGCCTGCTGGCATAAACACAAATTTCACTTGGAATAAATCACATCACACTGGGGCTGACACTTAAATTATTGGCCCTATGCCTTTGATTTTTTTGGGGGGTGGAATAAATAACAGCAGCTCTGCTGTAATAGTTGTTTTTCTTTAAATTTTATTTTTATGTGATAACTTTGTTTTAGATAAGGTTTATTACTACTTTGCTTTTATTTCTCTGTAGTTACAGATATTGTATTGAGTTGGAACCATTTTCTTCAAGATATTTCCCTTTCTCAGCACCTTTTGACCTGCAAAGAAAATGGCAGAGGAGAAAAAGAAACCGAACCATCTGAAGCAAGCTGCTCGCCAGATAGGAGCTGGCGGTTCTGCTGGTATGTTCATTATTGTCTTAGTATTTATACGTTGTCTTAGTATTTATATCCATTTACGGCGACTTTAATTTTGAGTCTTTTTTCCAGGATTTGTGGAAGTATGCATTATGCATCCTCTTGACTTGATCAAGACTCGTCTGCAAATGCAACGTATTCCCCCTGGAAAAGCAATTTCACCTTCTGAAATGCACCTGTACTCCGGTATTGGTGACTGTTTTCGAAAGATGTATAAATCCGAAGGCCTATTGTCTTTTTGGAAAGGGGTAGTTCCTCCAATTCTTGCAGAAACCCCAAAGAGAGCGGTTAAAGTAAGTGTAGTAGTTCTGCTGCATGTACCCATGACATAAATCCGAAAAGGAGGAAAAAATCCATTTGTTTTGCAGTTCTTCACATTTGAGCAGTACAAACAATTTTTTCTGTTTGGATCACCGGTTCCAACACCTGTGGTAAGAATGCTATAAAAATTCAGGAGAAAGGAGTTGTTCTACTCCTCGATGCATGTTTTTACTGTAAGCTTTTCATCAGATCAAAGAAACATTTTTCTCAAACTATTGCAGACGTTTTGCTTGGCTGGCCTTTGTGCAGGCATAACTGAAGCTATTCTTGTGAATCCATTTGAAGTTGTCAAAGTAACTTTGCAAGTGAACAGGTCTCAAAGTAAACAGGCACCAACAACAATGGCAGTTACCCGAGAGATTATTCGTACTCAGGTAAGAGAGCACAAGTATGACATATTTCCTCTTCATATTTGGAAATGACAAATTTAATATTTCAAATTTGTGTATGCTCTAGGGTCTTGGGCTGAAAGGATTGAACAAGGGAATAACAGCAACAATTGCCCGCAATGGTGTTTTCAATATGATGTACTTTGGGTTTTACCACAGCGTCAAGGGCATGGTGCCTCAGGTTCAGGTGTGGTATATAATGAAGGTGTAATTTTAACATTCACACTCTCGCCTTACACAGATTTTCATAAATTGTTTTATTTTTATTTAGGGCTCATGGCAAGAGTTTTTCAAAAACTGTGCTATTGGATTTGTTTCTGGAACATTAGCTTCATGTGTTAATATTCCATTTGATGTTGCTAAGAGCCGAATTCAAGGTCCTCAACCTACACCTGGAATAGTCACGTATCGTGGCACACTTCGCACATTGGGAATGGTGTACAGTCAAGAGGGGTAAGTAAGAGAGGCTAAAGATTTGTTTTATTTTTCTTCTTTAAACTTAAAGAGATGTAAACTAATCTACTACATCTAACTACAGATTCCGTGCTCTTTATAAAGGTCTCTTGCCTAAAGTTATGCGACTGGGTCCAGGAGGTGCCATAATGTTGATTGTATATGATCATGCTTACGCCTATCTTTCTGAGGTTTTTCCTGACTGATTCCTTCAAGAACATCAGCAAAAGCAATACCTGTCTGTTTTTTCTCAGCCATGTTTTAAGCTTGATATTAAATGGAAAATGTTACCTTTCTTTTTGGAATCAAAGAAGAAAAAAAAGGCTTGTGAAAGCTTTTAGTTGCCTGCTGATATATTGTGTGCATCTATAGTCATTTTTGAGATACTTCCTTAAATGCTGTTACCTGATTTGAACATTTTTTTTCTCATTCAATCAAATTTTGCATGTTCAAAACACTTAGACATAAAAATTCCTTTTTCCTAACTATGGAGCAACTAAGTATTCCATTTTATAATAGGAGTATTATTAGTGTTTTATTCTCTGAAGTTTGGTCTTCCATGTGATGACATTAATTTTGTAAGTTTACCGGTACACATGTCATATAATTTTATGTCTGTGGACTTGTTGCCATTTTTATTGTAAACCAAAGATATCTCAGGGCATGTTCTTATATACTAAGTATTCGGGCCCAACAATGAATAGTCTGAATGTTTGTTATGTATTTATTATGCCATTATGGATTTCAATTTTATAAAGGATTCATAGACTCTTTTCTGTATTGTATTTTGTAGTAATCTCATTTGCGCATTTACTTTGGAGTATTATTGAACTCAAACATCTTTTGCTTATCTCGAAACTCTTCTGTACTACATGGTGATGTCTTTCTTATGCCTCTCTGCAGTATTTAAAATGGAGAGTGACTTGGTTGATGCATTCTGTTTGTTGGAGAAATCCGGTGACTGCTTGTTATTTCTGCATTGGCAGTTTGGTACTTAAAACATTTTTATCCCTTGTTGTCTAGAAAGAAAACTTCATGACTTTAAGCCACATAGAAATGAGCAGTTGTGAACAATTTTTGATTTCATGGCAGAAGGATTAGGAAGTGTATGTATTTTTATATGTGCTTATGTTGACTGAAGAAAATGAAAATTATGATTGAATTGTTTGGCATCTTTTTATGAACCTTCCTCCTTGAGTGCTGGTTGCCAGGGTAGAGCAAGCACTGAACACAAATTTTCTAGCACAGGAAAGTACGTTTATTTATTTATTTTCAACAGAAAAAACAGTTACAAAGAAGTGTTCATCATCCTTCTCCCAACATTAAAAATGCATTGCCTAATGCTGGAGGTATAGATGCTGCACTCTCTAAACACAGCCCTCATGTCCCTTTGTGAGACATCACATCATCACAGTTCTTGACATGTTGGCACAAGATAACCTTTCGGCATTGGTATTCATGTTGGTTTTGCTGTATATCATGGCAATAAATGGAGACTCCTTGTAACAATTTGTGAAGAAAGAAATCTAGAACAGCATGGCTGTGACCGCAAGGGGAAACTTCTATGAGGTTGCTGTTAGTCATCAGCATCTGCCTGCTCCTAGCTACATATGAGAAAACCTATGATCTTCTTTGATGCTTGAGTTGAAACAGATACTCAAAAATATTTCAGACTTTGAAACGTTCAGAAATATCTGTTGTACATCTATCGGTACTTGAACTTTCTCTGAGGCAGAACTCTAAAACTTTTTTGATGAAATCATCATGACCAAATGGTATTTCTACCTGCACACCAACAGGCATAAAATGTATTGCTCAGAAACACAATGTGTGTATAACCAGAGAATTGAATCTGCTTGCTTACTCAAAATATCAAATTTCATCTAACACAAGAAGTTACATACAGGAAGACTTAAAAACTGAGATAATCTTTGATTATAGCTAAAACTCCTAAACTGTTTGGTGCAGAATTGATTTAATCAGGCAATGAACTTTAGCCTGCCTTAAATCAGGCAGTGCTTTCAGCCTAATAGTTATTTCCCTCACTTCTCTGAACTACTGTAGTTCTAAAATACTTCAGAAAAATTTCAAAATATCACCAATAAGAAAATGCTATTCTTACGTTGATGAAAATACAGTACATCATATTCCGCTCATTTTACATCACATGTGAGAATTCGATTATTGCCAAAAGCTGCTACAATTTCAGATATGATTGTTGCATGTTGCATGTTATAATGTACATATTGCTTTTCTAATCCCCAGTTTACTTTTTAATAAGCAAAATGGATACAAAAATTTAAGATCATTTAATCACAGATCAGGTTAAAGAAATTTAGAATGACAGTTTGGGTAGCGTATGCACTTGCAATAAAAATATCTAAAGGAAGACAAGGTGCTGCATTGATACAAAAGTGCAAAATTTTATCTTTGGAATACTAGTACACTGTCTACAGTTAAGATGGGTGGGTCAACTTATTATTTAAATTCTGATGGGTTCTTATGTTTTGAAAATATCTCCACTTTTAGACATCATGCTCACTTTTCCCACTGTACTACAAACAGGTTGAAATAGTAAAGCCAATTTAAATAACAGCTATCAAAATCTTCAATAAATAGAATAACCAGTAATCAAAACCTTCTTGTCATAGAAAGCTTAAAAATTTCTACCAAAGAACTTTGTGATTGTACACACAAAGATCAAGAACAATATTAAGAACATTATTGAGTACCCATGTAGAAGACACACCTGTCACATGGAAGATAGCCAAATTCCTTGCTAAGACAATTAGACCTAAAGACAAAATAATTGACTCCAGAAATCCACGGTAACCGTCAGTACCAACACCTACCCAAAATCGAGGAAAACATGTTAAAAGAAGTCCCTACATTCAAGCAGCAACAAAAATTATAAAAGAAAAGGCTCCCAAGTCAGTCATACTAGGGTATAAAATGAGGAAGCAACTAAGAACACTACATATTTATTGCATCTCAAAGTGCAGTTAACTCTTGGCACAATTGAATCACAGAAGAATCATGACAATGACATTATCAAGTTCAGCTGTGCACCACTGTTAAATGAACTTCTATTTCATGGTATGACAAAGATAAAGGAAGTACCACTTATGCAAAACAAATGAATCAAGAAATACGTTTCTTCCAAACAATAACAAAAAGGGGTTAAAATCTCATACTGATATACAACAGGTATAAAGATGTCATTAAATCCAAGTTTCACTTCAACAACGTATGTACTACTAACTGAAAAAACAAAAGGCTACATACAAGTTTGACATTGTCGAATTAATAAATTGAAAATATTAATAAACACAGCAGAGAAGATACAACAACTTGCACACCAACATGCCATATGCAACAAGACCCTGTCTAAAAGAAGTAATGTACACCTATGCAGTCAAACTGCCTTTTAACATGCCAAAGAAAACAATATCAACAAGCAGTACAAAATACTGATTTTTGAAAAATAATAGTAGAATTTCATTGTATTTTTAACAGTATTTCCTTAGCATTCATCTATCATAAAAGCCATGCTATTTTTTTAAAATAACAAGCTTATTGTGAATAATTATCAGAATGTCATTTAAGAATAAGATCACAACGTGAAATATTGGCACATAACCCTCACTGAAGAGGTCCTTTTGAATTTTTGCTGGAGTTAAAAACTGAAGCAACTGAACGTGCATTGGAATGCACAAACATAGCTCAACTAACAGGCAAAATTAATCTCAGAGAGAACAGCATATCAAATGCCTTTGAGCTAGTCAGTAACTTCACACTGATGCTTCTTTGAAAATGCTAAGGCAAATTTTTCTGGTCTGGTAGCTATTGAATAGTAGAATACCCAACAAAAAGCCCCACTCATATGCGATGTCAAGATGAAGCCTATAATGAACCACAATTTTATGTTTGTACTTTTCCTCTTTGTACCTAAAATTACACAAAACAAATCATAACAAAAATTGATGGTCTCTTAACAGCCATGACATCGACAGAGACCCATGTAAGAGGTGTGGAGAAAAATAAACTGCAAAGAAAGAGAACACCAGAGAAGGGTTTTTGAGGAAGCCAACAAATAAGTCAACACTGGACTGCCACTCCCTCATTACAACAAAAGGTTAAAGTATAAGTTAGGCATTTAAAAAAGAAGTAGGGAGAGAAGACTGAATTATATCTTTGGCATGGCATACATAGACAGTTTCACACAAAACCTCATTAAAATAATTATTGCTCAAAAGATATAGATGAACTTACACAAAAAAAAACAAAAAACAACAACATTCTAAACATGAAGATCACATGGAAGGTACAATTTTATTGCTCTGTATTGCCTTGATTATTTTACAACTATACTGAAATGGTTCTGCACCTGCACAAGGTTGACAAATGTTTAGATGTTTCCTTACATGCACACTTACCAATAAACAAACCTGGAAGTACAGATTGGAAGTCGTGTATATCTTACGACATACAAATGAATGAATTAATAAGTGCAAAAGAAAGTGGAAATAGAGTTTCTCATCCACTAAAGTAACAGGACACGGAGGAAGGCAAGATTAAGCGATAACAAATGTTTGAATATACAACGAGTTTGAGAAACAGATGATCATCACAGAATCCCCATTGCATTAATAATTAGAAAGCCTGTTACTCATCACATAGAGATAAAATTATGACAAATCAACAGTTACATACAAAAGTATGTAGTAAATTATGACCAGTGGCATACATAATAAAGGAAAACAATAACACTAGGAACAGAACCATTATATTATAAATCCTACAAACAACTCTACATAAAAACTTAATACAAACAAAACAACTACGTATATTGGTACTAGAAAATACCGGGTAACAACTCTAAAAGAGGAAAGAGGCAATGACAATGACCAGCAAGATTTGTTTATATTGTGTCAAAGCTTACAAGCGTTATTCCTTCTTATGAGATACAAAGTCCTCTCTCAGTCCCACATTGTTTACATATAATCTTGAGTAACTGAAACATACCAAAAACATACAAGTTCCATCATTTTTACTCAAATCTTGGTTGCTAGTAGATACAGCTCTTTCAAAAAGTGTACTTACTCACAACCACAAATTTATACCTACAGGTACATTACCAAATCTGGTAACATTACAATAAGGAATTTACAATGAAAACTAGTTCTACTTCAGACTCAGATGTGTACTTAAAGTCTCACTTTTCATGTTTGATTTTCATCAGCATCACCCGCTACAATTAAGGCACTTCTGTGCCTTTATGGGCAGATCAATCTTCTGATCAACATTGTTCAATTACAAACAATACTGAGAAGTTGAAAATCATTCACAAAGTTCTAGGATTCTTAGCATGTGCTTTGACACAATATGTACGATGGGTTATTGATTCCTGCCCTATTTAGGCACTCATGTAGGCTAGGTATTACTACACAGCCTAGTTCCCCTCACTAAGGTGAGTGCTTGAGCATACATATGGAAGAAATCTAACAATGTTGAAAATGAACTATCAAATTTTATCAACATTTTTCACAACCAACATAAAGTTTCACCTACAATAATTTAATAAGGAATGACTAGATAACAGGATTCAATTCATCCACTGCCTTGCTGACACCTATGATTGTCTCTTAACTCAAAAGCTTCCCTACCTGCGACTTTTTCTCACATTGCCATCTTGAGACCAGTGCTTCCGTTTTTGTGAGATACTTGGCTTTCTTTCAAGCTCACTATTACTAACAGACAAATTAATGTCTGCACTAGCCATGCTTGAAGCTGATTGTCGCTTCTGCTTTAATTTTGTGTTACGGCTCTGAGCTGAACCTGTGGGTGTTACTTTGGGCATTTCTTCCCCTAAGACTATATTATTATTGTTACGAATGACTGCAAGGTCAGCTAATATTTCTGCTTTCATTAAGTTTTTGCGTTCCAGTAATTCCTGCTCTAAAGCAAGCTTTTCTCGCTTACGAATGGATCGTAACTGTTGGGGCTTTGGTGTATCAGAATTTCCACTATGTGGCACTTGTCTGTAATAAGAAAAAACAAATGTTGAAGTCAACGCTTTATAGACGAATTAATATTTACCCCAGATACGAGTAATTCTTACTTCTGACGCCGTGCTCTCTTGGGAGGAGAAGGTCGGTCCGAATGGGCAGGTGCTCTAGGACTACCCAGAGTTGGCTCAGGTATTATATTCTGTTTCCCCCTAAAGCCAGCTAAATTTAGTAGGGCATCAGCTGCTCCCTCTGCAATACGTCTTTGTTCCTCTGAATCTGAAGGCAGTGCCTCGTCTTGCAAGCTAGGATGTCCAGGAGTAATTTCAGTACTGGAGAAAAAGATTAAGTAGATTATTAATAGCAATCCATTAATTGTTCTTTCAAATTGAACATGCTAGTGTAATGCCATACCCGTCATCAGTGTCAGAGCCCTCCCCATAAGCCTCATCAGGTGACATGTTGGCTCCTGCACTGTAAGTATGGTCTTCACTAGGAGATGACGTTATGACAGGTACGGAAATAGAAGACTGAAATAAATAAAGGAAAACAATGAGGAACATGAAGATAATTGCAAACAAAAATAGAAATAACCGAAAGTACCTTTCGTGTTCGCTGACTATTCATCTTCCTAACGTAAGACCGTTTATATATGTCTTCTGTAAGAAAAATTAAAAAATGGTAGTGAAGAAGGAGGCACAATTTTAGGGTCACAACTCAGAGATTATGATTTTCCAACATGCAGGTCTATTGGAGGAAATATTACCTGAACCCTTTTGGAGGACTCTAGGACCGTGTTTAAGAGAAAGCATGGCCTGTGCTGCGTCTACTTCATCCTCTTCATCATCAGTATCTCCACCCACATGCTCATTTAGGCGACCTGCACCAGGTATCTCAACTCCTGATGCTGCTAATCGACGACTGAGGAAAGGAAACAGCTCTGCATTTGGTAGTTTCGACACTTTACTGGCTGCCTTAGGACTACTGGTGGAAATACATTTTGGTAAACTTCGATTGGACTTCATTTCTGGGCCATTTGCATTACTCAAGCTGCAGAAAATTCAAAAAAATAAAATTAATACAAAATCATGAAATAATATGCATTACATTAAATCATTTGAAGCATAGGGGTATAGGAGAGGTATGTAGTAGGTGTTACAGTTCTTGGAATACCTTTTCAAACTGGACGTAAGAGGTATGCATTAAGATGACTGAAAATTGAAAGTTGGGTAAGGGTTCAAGGAAAAATGGGAGGGAGGAAATAGAATTTAATAACCAGGCAGCTCTTACCAATTGGAGGTGGTCCGTTCCAAAAACGCCAATGAGTTAACAGGTGCTTTACTTATAGACTGCAATAGATTTGGCCGGAAGACAGGGTCTACCATCCACAGGGAGCCCTTACCAAGATGCTGGAAAAAAAAAAGTAATGTCAGAACTTTTTTTTTTAAATCATGAAGAGAACTTACACAAAGGGATTGAATTTTAAGATAAGATAAACTGGTTTAATTACAGAAATAAAACTTACAGGTGCCTTTTCGACTTTGCAGAAGCATTTGTTCAAAGAAAGATTATGCCTAACAGAGTTCTTCCATCCTGTTGGAGCATTGCGATAAAATGGAAAATGAGATTGGATCCAATTATAAATTTGTTTTACAGGAAGGGCACGAGCTGGAGAATCTTCAATAGCCATAAAGATTAGACATGAAAAGGAGTACGGAGGCTTGGAATTGATGTGAATCTGGAGCAGGTAACACATTCAATGAACAAACAATTGCACTTCAATGAAAAACCAGATAAATAACAAAACAATTTCAAAAAAGTTTTACCAAAGGATCATAAGGTATATGATGTGGGTGTTTCATTTTAGAAGTCTTCACAGACTTAATGACTGATTGTTCCGTGTCAACAAATGCTACAGAACTACTGCTGGTGCTGACAGTTGCACTGATATTTGGTTCAATGCCAGATGAGCTTGTGGAATCTCCACGTTCACTCTTTTCACTGATGCTACTTCCATCCTCTGCAAAGTCACTAGTAGGAGATGTTTGTGCTGCTCCAGGTTTCAAATTTATTCCTATGAAGAGACAAAATCGATTTAACAAGATGCCTTATAGGGTCTGAAAGATGCAAAAGAAAGCCATGTAATTAAAACTGACCTTTCAGTATATTTTTGTTCTGCACAAGCCATGAGAGGGATGTGAGGTCATCATCATCCACCCCAACTTGTTCTTCAATCAAGGTTCCATCTCCTTCCTAAAAACCAAGGAAGTTAAAATTAAATCATTTTCTTGTTTATGTCCATCTAGCGAAATTCAAGGGATCAATGCCTACCTTCAACAGCATGCCACTCGAATTCAGAGAGAACACGTGAGCAATAGCAACTCCGGGGCCTTCTTCAGGATATGGTCTCTCAGGGGCCATCATGAAACTGTGTCATAGACCTGCGAACAGAAAAAAGAGCAGACCAATAGTAAATTGAATTAAAAGAGATGGGCGCCAGCGAGTGGCCGGGGTAGACAAGCCCGCACGGCACGCAATAGTCGTGGTTGCCTACCCACCGGGCATGTTGGGGTGGGTGAAACTAGGCTTGGTCTCTCGCGAGAAAAGAAAACGAATTCCCCCGTACGGTCGGAAAGGTCTGCCACAAATGGGGGGGGGGGGGGAAAGAAAGACAGTAGAAAAGAAAGAAATTGACGGATACATCTGGCACAGTTAGCGCTGCGGCCAAGCCGAGCCACGAAATCAGATCCACGCAATTTGGCACGGCGTGCAGCGCCGCACAGGGAACTGACAGAGTGCCGCAGCACGCGCCGCCAACGCGAGATAAACCAATCAATACGAATAGAAGCCGAGCAGCTGAGCAGCGGGCCTCGAGATGGGGGGGGGGGGGGGCGTATCTACACCGCATCAACTTATTGACATCATCGCTGCCCAGCTCATGAGTAGTGCCCTGCCGACTACAGCCGCAAACTTAGTTCGTCTGCTCAGGGAGTAAAATAGACTGCGGGCAAACGCGGCGATCGTCCTGATGCCAGCCGCCAGCCGATGCGACGCCACACAACGCAGCCACCAGGGCTGGAGTCCTGCCGGTCGAGCAGGTCGTGTTCACGGCCGGAGCGCCTCCTCATAATTTGCCTTGGTCGCGTGCCGCCGCCCGCCCGCCCGCCCCCCCCCCCCCCCCCCCCCCCGCCAAGAGTACGGCTGGAAGGCACCGGCACCGCAGTACTACCCTCGCCTCGGCCCTTGGACATCCTCGGCCTCGGGGTGCAACACGCGTCGCCTGTGAAAGCGTCCGAGCCGGCATCTCTTCAGCGCAGCGGCGGGGGCACACAGGAAAGGGGGGAGATGGCACACCGGGGCGTTGAGAAAAGAAAAGGAAAGGGAAGGTGGGGAGGGGGGGTATCGAGCAAACTGGGCAGAAGGAACACTGGGGCGCGGGGCGGCCAGTGCACCCCCAGGCAGATCAGACCTAGCGTAGCCTAGCGCCCCTTCCCCCCCCCCCCCCCTCGCGTTGCCATGGTTACCGCGGCCAAGCCGCTGCGCACCGCGGCGGGCGGTCGTTTCGTACATGCGGCTCAACTGCAAAAAAAAAAGTCGCCCCCTCGCTCCCTGCTCGCTCCACGGCGACCCTGGGTCAGAGTCAGACCCATCGCGCGGCCAGAGACCCACACTTCACAGAGGCCGCGCGGTCCTCGAACAGAACACGCAGACCCTCGCATCGCATGGGCTGGACCAGGCCCCCGCAGCCGTGGGGACGATTAGTGGGTGTCGAGGTCAATGCCGGTGTCGAGGACAGGACACCGTCTGCCTCCCTGGGAGTCCCAAGTCAGTCCTGACAAACCGCTACCGGCGCACGCGGCAGGCTGGGGCTGGGCTGGCACCCCTCACTACCCCTCACACGGACGGCGCAAACAAACAACTAGAACAACTTTTGGGGGGCCCAGCTTTGCCATGCCTCCCCAGTCCCCGTCGTATATAAATCCCGAAAGACGGGAAAGGAGCGCCACCGGTCTAGGCGCCACCCCTCCGCAACAAGAGAAAGAGCGAGAGAGCGCGCGCAGCCAGTCTTTCTTATCCGCACCTAGAGGAGCAAGATGGCCGAGTCCGTGTAAGCGTGTCGCCATGGTGTCGCTCTCTCCCCGCCGCCGCTGGCTGGGTCCCGTGGTGGTCCCGTCCCGGACGGTGCGTCGGGGGAAGAGGAAGGCTAAATTTAAATCGGCCGTGCCGCACCGCGGGGAGGCGCACAGACTGCGGCCTAAGTCCCGGGCCGGTCCTCGGCGCGGAGGCGGTCCGGTCCGGAAGACGTCAGCACCCTCCGCCCCCCTGACCCCGCCTCCTCGACGGCATCCTGGTGCAGCAGGCTGTGTTCCGGGTGCCAGCGGCCACGGCAAGCAGCGCGCCGGCATGGCAGAGGCTCGCCAGCACTCGCCAGAGCAGAGCGTCGCGAGGCGCCGCAGTGGGCGCCAGCTACCGCCAGCCGGTGTCGTGTCGTCTGGTTATTTAGGGTGAAGGGGGGCGTGTCACAGGGCGCGGCGGCGTGTGGAGTGGAATGCGTCCGGCGGGGGAGGAGAGGAGGGGTCCACCCTCCCCGCGCCGACGGCAGGGAAGAACACGACGCCGAGGGGCTTTCGAACCCGCGTCCACTGTCCTGTCCTCGGCTAGAGCCGGTGGCCGCCGGCAGCGGCGGGCGCCCGGGGGGATAGGCAACGCGGCGCGCTCCCCTGTGTCGACGGCACCTACCCTGCAGTACCCTGCGGCCGCAGCCCCTTGGCCTGGCTGAGCCTGCTGAGCCGACGCGGGCCTAAGCTCGCTGGTGTCGACGGCGGGGGTGCCGGGGCCGCAGAGGGTTGGGGCCGGACCCATGGGCCCTCCATGGCCGGGCCGCCTGGCCGCGCCTCGCATTCAACAGCCGCTGCTGCAGCCCCTGCCGCAGGCACCACTGCTCGGCCGATGCCGATCCTATTTCGGGTCCTCGTCATGCCAACGCCGACACCAGCATCGACACGCCCAGACCGACTCCGAGACCCGGCGGACCCCGGCCAGCACGGCACCGCGCTAATTGGTTAACGCACCGACGAGGAAAAGCGCAGAGCGGCGCGGCAGGTGGGGAGGGAATCGAACCCGCGACTCTGCCACACGCCGTCGTCGTACCTGGTGGGTAAAATAGCCCAGTCGGCTGGGCTGCAGAGGGCGCGCGCGTCGGGGCAGGCTCGGCAGGCTCCGCAGGCTCCTTGGGCATAACTGCATCACGATCGGAAGCCGAGCCGCGGCGTGTGCGCGACGCCGGGCGCGGCTCGCTAGGCCCCGTCCCGTCCCGTGTCGTCACGTGCCCACCCAGCCCGGCCATCAGTCCCCACGGCCCGGTCCGGTCCACTCCGTCGCCATGGTTACAGCATCAGTAACCATGGCGACGGGGGACGTGCGCGTCTGGCGGTGGCGTCCGTCATGGTGGGCCCATCTCGTCCGCCTGGCGGGGGGGGGGGGGGGGGAGGGAGGGAGAGAGAGAGAGGGAGAGGGAGAGGGAGAGGGAGGGAGAGAGGGAGAGAGGGAGAGGGAGAGAGAGAGAGAGAGGAGAGAGAGAGAGAGAGAGAGAGAGAGAGAGGAGAGGGAGAGGGAGAGGGAGAGGGAGAGGGAGAGGGGAGAGGGAGAGGGAGAGAGGAGAGGGAGAGGGAGAGGGAGAGGGAGAGGGAGAGGGAGAGGAGAGAGGGGGAGAGGGAGAGGAGAGAGAGAGAGAGAGAGAGAGAGAGAGAGAGAGAGAGAGAGAGAGGAGAGGGAGAGGGAGAGGGAGAGGGAGAGGGAGAGGAGAGAGGAGAGAGAGAGAGGGAGAGAGAGAGAGAGAGGGAGAGAGAGAGAGAGAGAGACAGAGAGAGAGAGAGAGAGAGAGACAGAGAGAGAGAGAGAGAGAGAGAGAGAGAGAGAGAGAGAGAGAGAGAGAGAGAGAGAGAGAGAGAGAGAGATTGATTGGGCGACGAGAATGCGGGTGGAGAGGCCAAAGGGCTTGAGGAAGGGGCGAAATAATGACACCCCCGGAAGCGAGGGAAAACACCCTTCGAGTGCCCCCCCCCCCCCCCCCCCCCCCCGTGGGCCCGTGCCAGTGCCAGGTGGGCACCGTGGGCACATGGGGGACCCGGTAGCAGCGTGAAACTCGGATCGAACACCACTTGTCCCCCCCCCCTCCCGGCACCGTGAGCAGAGCGTCTTGGTGACCTTGGGAAGCGACCGGGTGACCAGGAACCATCTGCAGCTGCAAAAGGGAGAGGGGCAGGGTGGGTCGGTGGGTCCGTAAGCGAACGTAAACGGTCTGGAAGATGGCCACCGGCTGAGGCACCGTGCGGACGGGCGGGTACGAGGGTTGCCCGTGTGCTGGCAGTGCGGGTTAGCACATTGTACACCTGAGCAGTGGGGAAGAGAGACAGAGGCAGAGAGTGAGAGACAAAGAGAGCGAAACGATAAGCGCGAAGGTCGCAATCTCTCCGAGCCACGGCATATTACACTACTTACAAACGCCGCATTGCACTAAGCGTGCATCGTATGGAGATACTTCGTCTGAGGGGAGGGAAAGAAGGGTGCCCCCCCCCCCCCCACGCACCCGACCCGACCCCACTGACACGACACTGGTCACGTTCGAGTCATGTCGTGACAAGAGGCAGTCTTCCGCCTCATCACCCCCTCGGAATACCCCTAGCCCTCACGCACAAGCACGTACGCCGTACGCGCGCACCTCCGACCTTAGCCAACAATTAACGCCTTGACGTCCCTGTCGCTCCGCTGGGCTGTGCGGGGCGGGGCATGCAGGGTGCACGGACTGCACGGGCACGAGCTGCCCAGTCAGTCGGCCCCCTGTGGTCAGCGGCCAGCCCAGGCCAGCTCACCGCACTGACCACCGCCGCGGCACCAGGCCAAACACGCCCACCCCGATCGGACCCATGAGGCCTGACAAGCAGACCGCGGACGATAGGGGTGTCATACGCCGGCAGCCGAACACTCCGACGGTTCGGCTCGGTTCGGCCTCCAAATCGTGTTTTACTCCACGCCATGGACACTACAGTTTAAAGCACACGCCACGCATACGTCACAGCTTCACGGCGCGGCCCTAGCTAGCGTCTCGTGGCGTCGCGTTGCGTCCATGGGCAGAGCCGTCCGTCCGTCCGTCCGTCCGCCTCCCCCCCCCCCCCGCCCCCCCCCCCCCCCCCCCATCCCAGATACAAATTCTGAGCCTGCAGGGCAGTACGCTGGCAAAGATTGTAGGGCAACTTGAAATGTTACTTTCCACAAACCTTGGGAGGTCACAAACGCCTGTCAGTACACAAACAATTACCTCCAGAATCTCAGCAGTTGCATTACAGATGCTTGGCACAGTCACACCCATTTACAGTCCAACTTTTCCGACCAAGCCATTTTGGATGAATGACTAGAAATGCAAGTCCATGCACATAATTAATTTACCATATCTGGGAGTGTTTTACACTAAATTTGATGCATCATATCTGCAACGTTTGAGAAATTCTTTAGAATATTTGAAGAGCCCTTGCATAGTTTAGTTTCTGATGTTAGACAAATGCTACAGAATATTTGAAGAGCCCTTGCATAGCTTAGTTTCTAATGTTAGAAACTGTTATAAAATTTTGTTAGAAAACTAAGAATCATCCATTGACATAAGTTCACACACAGCGACATAAGGATCCAAGAAAAGTAATAAATATGACATTACGTAAGTTTATTTTGAGGGTTCAAGAAGATAAATGGCTTCCCAAAGCAGTTTGTTGTAAGATATTACTCAACAGTATCTGGATACAACATCAATGGGAAAAATTGCAAACATAGCCTACAAATGAAGAAAAAAATATCAAAGACCACTAAAAATAATGGTCTGAATAAAAAACACATGCCACATAGTCAGTCAGTTACACCAAACGTCGCACCATTCGTCAGTATATTGACAGGAAACTGCACAACGGGAAACGGCCTGTCCTGCCGTCGGTGTGTTTACCTCACACTCGGGCCAGACGTGGAAAGATGATGGCAAATACGGCTAAAAACAGTACACAGTCCAAGTGCGAACCACACTGAAGCGAAAATAGCGATAAAATGATTGCAGGACATCAACCGGTTCATGATGACAACGACCAGCAAACATATAAATTGCTTCTTTCGGGCTATTCGATCAAATCAACGCGTCTCAAAATATGGGTCAAGTTTCAGTCGACACCTTGGGCGAATAAGGCCAAGGCATGACCTGGCGATTTCAAAGGGTAACAGCTAATAACACGCTTCAGCACCGAGGTCAAATTTCACGTTCTCGACGCCAGCACTCATAAATCTCCACAGAAAAGTCAATGAAAAATTTACTCACCACTAAAATTGCAAAATTACGCCCTAAAATTAGGTGTACACAGCATTCCGTCTTCACCGATGCTCACCAGCTTGGTCGGTCGCGTCTTCAGTTCGCTACCACGACACCGCTTCAGAAAACTCCGAAAGCAATTTTTATGCACAAAATTAAAATACCAATTCATTCCTAACGCTCATTTTATAGCATAAATTGAAAAAAGATAAAATATCATTCGCTTTCATGGCAATAAGGATAGTCGTGACGACTTCAGTCGAATGTTAACAGCCCTCGTTGTCATGAAATTCAGTAGAGGAATGTGTTGGCTTCTCTGGGGGTGTTGGATATCGCGCAGGAAGTAAGGAAGCAGAAGAAAGAAGAACACAAACTCTTCCGGAGAAAACAAACGAGTGTTGTGTTGTTGTGGTATAACAGCTGATCGTTTTAAAATGTATGCGTGGATGTGCTGGCAAACTGAAGTAAAAGCGCAAACTTCTGACACAGTTTTTATGATGTTTATAGAATGGGGAAAGTCTTCAATCCAAAATAATAGGATCAGTAATACTTCATTGCAACACTCAGAATGCCCCTCGGAAACAAGGCTCAAACGTCTTTTCAAAACCGATGGCGCGAACACTGGAGGAAGTTCGGAACCTAACGTACAGAGTAATTTGTCATACCAAAACTTTGGAAGATGGTTGGCAGAAGGAACTTTCGAAGGAGTAAGGACCGTTAAGACTCGTCAGATCCTGTTTGTCATTTATGACATACTAAATACGAAAGTTTAAAATGGCTGTGATGACCAGTGATGACAGAAAGAAGAATACTCGAAGTTCCAATCCTGACCGTCAAGTGTAGAGTGCGCTCGCTGACATTTTCCTAAGAATCCAATAGCCCGTGAATGACATCGCGTAGCAGATAGCGGAAGGCTTTGGTTCGGTTTGTTTTGATCTCAATTCTTTACTGGACTTGGTTTGGATTAAAATTGACAGATTTTCTGTGGAGAGATGACACGTCATGCTCGGAATTGCACTGCCGGAGCAGTCTACACTTACCACGAGAAAAAGAAGGATGCCGAGGCGTCAGGATATGGTACTGAACGTCAGAGACTTGGGAAAGACTCGATTAAAAGCTTTGACTGTTGTTGCCTAACCCTACAACCGTGTAGAAATCCTGTGGTTTCGTGAGTAATATTATCTGAAATTGACAAGTGTGCCAGCTTACCTTATTCAGAATGTGCTCGGAATTCTTCATTTTTCGTAATTTTTCTGAAAATTGTACAGGTCCGACGGTTTTCTTTTCGACAAGGAGGCCGTTTTGGAGTATGTGATCACCAAGAAAAATGAAATAAACCGTAAAATGAAAGAATATGAGAAGCAGAAGAAAAAAGAAGAGGTATGCAATTTTTTCTATCCTAATTTCTTGTTTAATGTGTCTAACTCTTATAACATGGTGATGTTTTCAGAATGAACTGGCTGAATTAGCTGCTGCTGAGAAATCCTCAAGGGTAAATAACTTTTTGAAGACAGAGAAAAACATTGTAAGCAGTCCGATCAATGCATTCAAACCTTGTAAGTGTTACATGCTCATAGGTTTTTTTAATATTTCTAGCCATTTTTCTCATTTGTGTGTCCATGATCTTGATTTGAATTTTATCATAGCCACAGTGGAAAAACCCTCTGTATCGAACATGGCTGATGGACGAGCAAAGCAGCTTCCAAGTTTTTGGATCCCGTCAATGACCCCTCAAAGCAAAAAGAGTGCTGTGCCCAAACCAGTATGTTTGGAATATAATATGTACAACTTATTGCATCCGTTGTCACGAATGATTCTGTTCTCTGATTTTTGTAGGATAAAACAATACTATGCCCGATGAGTGGAAAACCGTTGAAGATCAAAGATCTAATTGATGTCAAGTTTACAGAGGTTAAAGATCCTGATGATAAAAAGTCCTTAATTGTTAAAGAAAACCGGTACATGT
Organism: Odontothrips loti; assembly: GCA_038380765.1. Classification (NCBI taxonomy): domain Eukaryota; kingdom Metazoa; phylum Arthropoda; class Insecta; order Thysanoptera; family Thripidae; genus Odontothrips; species Odontothrips loti. The sequence continues at coordinate 7,276,132 of CM076248.1, read as the reverse complement.
GTGCAGTCACTCATGACATTTTAAGTAACTCAGTTCCATGTGCAGTATTAAGGACAACGTAAGTTTGCATTTTTTGATTCCCGAGTGTGCTCTGCAGTTTCTCATTAATCTCTGTGCGTGTTGCTCGATCTTTCAGTGGAGATGTAGTTACCATGGAATGTGTTGAGAAAATCATTAAGAAAGATTGGATTCACCCCTTGACAAGCGAGAAAATAACTGAGAGAGATATCATTCCACTTCAAAGGGTAGGTCATTACAGAAAGCAGAAATTTTACCTAGCATTGGAATTTGTAGTGTAAGTAACCACTTATTTTGGGTTTCCAGGGAGGCACAGGCTACTCAACAACAAACACTAATGAGCTGGAAGCCAAGCAGTACAGACCGGTTCTTCAATCTTAGTTTTCATGAAGTTTGTTATAAACCTACTCACAGATATAAATGTTCAAAGAATAAAAAAAAAAACATGTCACTTTATGTAATCTAAAATAATAAAATGAAAGTTATGAATAGATCAATGAAAACTTTTTTTTCTTTTACAAATTTTTTGTACCTTACCCTTGATCAATAAACCTGCAGAAGTGAAAAAGGGGAAATGCAACATCACTGTCTTTAACCTTAAGTCTGAAATGGGACCGACGACTTCATTCATTCTTGAATTAAAACTCTGATCCACCTCTCTAGCCCCTGGGATGAGACAGTACATTCTAGACCGCCTCGGCGAGCGGGGACAAGGAGGAGGGGGGACTTCCCCGCCGGCCCAGCGGTCCCAGCTTGTGGCGCGCTCTAACAGGCGCTACGTCTGGCCTCAGTCAGCGGCCCAGCGCTGCTAGCGCCCGGAGGCACCGCCACCCGCTGCACACTGCAGGGCAGGCTGAAGGCTGACTGTTGAGTAGAGTGGATGGCGTGCTGCGACAGCGGCGGCGTATGGAAACACTCGGTCCGGCCCGCCTCAAGGCGTGGCCTGCAGCTGGCGGCTTTCTTCTCGTGCTTCCGGACGCGTCCTGTCCTCCTCTAGCATGTATGTGTGGTGCCTGCCCCGCTCGCCCCTCCCCGCCCCTCTCGCCGTGGCAGCCGCGGGACCGGCCCGGCCCGGCCGGCCCGACTAGCTCGACAGCTCGACGTGGCGTGGCGTGGTGTTGGTGGCCCCGCGGTGGCGGCACGGCGCCTCATAGTCAGCAGGCCTGACGGGACCAGTCCCATGCCGATGCCGCCGGGGCCGGGCCCGCTCTGCCTGCTGTGCCCTGCCGCGCCGCCCCCCGCCCTGCCGCGCCAGGCAGTCAGTCAGTGGTATCTTCTCTGGCCGTATGTGCCGAGCCGTGTCGAGCCCAGTCCGTACCGCGAGTGAGTGCGAGTGCCTAGCGAGAGCCGGATAACAACAACAAGTAGTCCCTGGGCCTGACGGCGGCCTCACTGTGCCACGCCGCCGCCGTCCTCAAGTCCGCGGGTTGTGAAGGCGAGCGGGGCCGGGACCAGGGGGTCCGCCAGGACTCCGCGGGCGCCGAGGACTCCGCGGCGAACAGCCCGGCCGGCAGCATGATAGGCACGGCGGTGGGCCAACGAGTGCGGCGTGAGTGAGGGAGAGTGTGTGTGCTGTGTTCTCACGTTGGATTAACTCGATCGCCGTCTCCAACATCGACCAGTGTCGCTGCACGCGGACATCGGCCCTGCCTGGTAAGAGCTGGGCGCAAAACAGTAAACAAGGCGAGGGAATGTGGACCGCACAGGGCCGGGTCCATGGCCGGGGGAAGCCCACGGTGCCGCCGTGCCCAGCCGTGCCCAGCCGTGCCGCTGCATGCCGCTCTGAGCAGCAGCTGCCCTGCTCACGACGGGTCAGGTCAGATCCGAGTCGAATCCGCCAGCACTTTAGTACACTGAGGGACTGAGGGTGCCTGTGCTCGTCCGGTTATCAAAGCTCGAATCGCAGACGGCGCAGGCAGCAGGCAGCACTTATCGTGGGCACGCGGCAGCCAGCCGAGCACCTTGCTGTGCACTAATTCCCTGTAACCAAGCGTCCTAGGGGTCATCCATAAGGGATATCCGGGGGCTACAAACCGGACATGGGTATATGTGGGGGGGGGGGGGGGTCCTACAAAAGTGACGTCCACGTCAAAATACCGCCAAAATAATGCCATATCTCCGCAAATCACGAAGCATCGAACCAAGTGCGTCCCCCAGATGCTTTAGTATCTCTGAAAATGCGTACAGCCACTCCGAACACGCTCTCTTTCTGGAAATTAACTCCAGATACAAGCCAGACCCTACATATTTTCCTAATTGACACTTAATGAAAACCGGACGTCCAAGGGGGTGGGGTTCTCCAAATCCGGACATGGCTGGACGTGAGGGAGGAGAGGGTAAAATTGTCAGAAAATACCCGGACATCCTTTATGGACGACCCCCTAGGGGGCGGCACGTAACGTTATGTGCACGGGGCCTTGTACCCGCACGCGCCCGCACACGCCCGCACGCGTGCACGACGCGTCCGCACATGCCGCCGCACGGTCACTGCCACTGCTGCCACCCGATCTCAATGACTATGCATCATATGCCCGCTTTCGGGGCTGTCTCTACCCCCCGCAGGCCACATAGGCTGCCTCAGGTCGCAGGGTCTGGACCACATTCGCCGCCTCCAGCTGGACCTGTGGCCGCGCTGTTTCTGGTACTTCCCCTGGAGGAGGGGGGCATATCCGCCCCTCCCCCCCTCCCCCCGTCTGTCTGTCTCTGTCTGTCTGTCTGTCTGTCTGTCTCTGTCTCTGTCTCTGTCTCTGTCTCTCGCTCTCTCTCTCTCTGTCTCTCTGTCTCTCTGTCTCTCTCTCCCTCTCCCTCTCCCCCCCCCCCCCTCTTTCTTTCTCTGCTGTTGCACGACGCGCCCAAAGGGCCCCTTAATAGTCGGTTGAGGCGGTCGATTGGGGTCGAGTGTGTGTGTGTGTGTGTGTGTGTGTGTCTCTCTCTCTCTCTCTCTCTCTCTCTCTCTCTCTCTCTCTCTCTCTCTCTCTCTCTCTCTCTCTCTCTCTCTCTCTCATTCCCTTTCTCTTATTCCCTCTCCCTTATTCCCTCTCCCCCTTATAGGCGAACCACCTTGAAGTGAAACCGACTTAGCGAGCATACTTCCTAAAAGCGGGTCATCGGGCCCGGCAGCAGGCACACCCGGCACACCTCTCGCTGGCTGCGTGTGTGCGCGCGCGTGTGTGTGTGTGCGCGCGCGCGCGGAATCTTCGAGAGTGCAGTCGGAAAACTACCGACCCAGAACAGCTTTGATTGATCGGGTTTGACTGCCTTCCCTTTTTAACGATCCCCGAAACACGCCATCGATTGGTTTGGTTACTACCCGTGGGGACTGGCGCCAGACGCACTGACTCCGACCTGTCCCATCTAGCGACTCAGAGGTCACATCTTCGCACCTTCGCAAGCGACATGATCGGAGGGACGACTGCACCTTTTTACCCACCCCTCGACATTACCCGCACTGCTTGCCAAGCACCGCGACCCGGCTCAGAGAACACGTCTCGTCTGTTCGGGCGCTTTGGCGCCTCTGGTGTGAGCCGCAGAGAGCAAAATATCGAGCCCCGCCAGAGGTTCCCAAAGTGAGCCGCTCCTAGCTCCGCCCAGCTCCGCCCAGGTCCGCCCGACGGCGGCTGATCCGGCGGGGGAGGAAGACCTACGGGGCGGGGGCGGGCGGGGCGGGGAAGACTCGTGCACATAACAGGGGTGTGTGGAGGGCACTGCACTAGCGGCGGGGCGGTGTGTGGGTGCGGCAGTGCGACCAGCTGGGTCATGGCTGCGCCTGGTTCAAGGTCACCGTCACCGTCAGCCGGGTCGGCCTACCTTCTGCCCGCTTCTGCCTTTGCCTTCCCCCGGACGGCCAGGAGCCCCGGCCCAGCCCCAGCCGACGGCCAGAACAGAACCAGAAGAAGCCTGCACACATGACAAACGGCCGGGCCAATCACTGCTGGGTCCGTGTCTCCACGGGCCGCCGCTAGCGGCCGCCGTGGGGCTGGGCAGGCGGTAGCAGGCGGGCTAGGCACGGCCTATCAGTCTTGGAGCGGCGATGCGAGGAGATAGACGTCTGGCCAGCCGAGCTGCCGAGCAGAGCCAAACCGAACCACCCACACCCGCAGTCAGGCATAGGGCGATGTCCAGTGATACTTGGAAACGGAAGCTGAAGAACAAAAACACTTTCAGACCGAAAAGTCTCGAGGGCAGGTATGAGAAAATTGAATGGCGGTTTGAGTAAATTTGGAAGTTTATTTCCCATATATTTGGCGTGGCTCTTGTGAGTTTCCGTTGTGGTCATATTCTTTTTCTTCTTCCACTCTCGAGCCCCGTTGGAAATGCCTATAGGCAACGGACGTTTCTTCTGAATGTATACAACACATCACCAGTCCCAGGAAGAGGCTGGAACTGTTATCGTCCTTTCATTCCCAATGTATTTTTTTGAAGTCAGCAATAATTTTTCTGATGGGGTTTTGTTTGTCTTCTTGGCCTTGGCGAGAGATTTGAACGCCCGTCTTTTTTTTCCGAGATTGTCCGCAATTGTCCACTAAAAAAGGCTTTTATGGTTTGATGGCTTTGATGGTTCAGGGCTGCCGCAGAGGGCCTGCATCAATCGAGCCTTAGCTCGAAATCGCACTCGTGTAAGACCGCGGCCAACCAGAAAGCTGGCAGCCCTGAAAACTGCTGGGGCGAGTTCTTGTCGTCGCCCTGCCGGTACCCGGGGACTGTCAGGAAGCAGAGGAACGTTCTCCGCGGATTAAGAGAAATATGAGGTCGCACTTAACGCCCTGCACTCACGCGAGTACCGGCGGCGGAGGCGTCTTGTGCAACAGTCAGCGTAATGAAGCTGAATCCGCCTGCGCCGCGCGAATCCATAAAAACAGCAGAGCGCCCGGAGGGGGGAGGGGAGGGCAGTATTAGTCGCCAACTTCACCTTCCCGCGCGCCGCCGCGCACTGATAGCAGTGCTGCGGGCCCAGCAAGAGCTCTTCGGTAAACAGCCAGGCATCTATTCGCCACATCCGCCGGCTACGGCCGCGGCTCCAGTCCCGCGAGTCAGAGAGACGTAACTGCGACACACCTGTTTGTTTCTGAAACCGAGAGGGCCGGCGCCGGGCCGCAGCCCGTCCAGCGGGCGGCACGGCGCGATGGTCGGGGGCGTTCAGGGTGCGTTCACATACGTTCACACCGAGCGGAAAGGGAAAGCCGCCGTACGCATTTAAGCAAATCCAACGTGACATTTAGAAGAATGTGTGCGAATTTCGAAAGAGTGTATTTCGATGAGTTGTGAGCTGTGCTTGAATTTCGATTCCACTTTTAAAAAATTCGATTGAATTTTGACGGATGTTAGAGTCTTGATTTCCTTGTTCGTTGACTTTCGCCTGGATTTCGGAACTTAGGTGTTCATATTTTCGGGAGCATCTGTTTTACCTTCGGTTCACGCGCCCGGAAGAGAGCGCGGGCGCGGGACAGCCGCGGATAGCCGCTCTGGACTGGACTGGGCTTCCATACTATAACAATAAAACGGTACGGCGGTGATGATGTGTTTTGTGTGGAACCCCATCCTGCTGCCGACGTGCCGCCCTCCCGCCCACTCAACTGTGAAAAATTGGTGTGTCAACACGAACGCGAACAAACAGCCCCTGCCAGAGTTGTATGCGTGGATGTGATCAACCCCTTCCGGGAGGTGGCCAAACACGGCGCACAATAAGCTTCGGGAATTATTCCCCCGACAGCCCTTGTGCGACAGCCCACATAATCGTGGACATTTATCCTCGACTAAATTTACCGGCGAATGAATGCCGCGCACTAAAACGGGGCGGTAGTGTCTACATCGGCGTCGGCCCGCCTGTGTGTGTGTGTGTGTGTGTGTGTGTGTGTGTGTGTGTGTGTGTGTTTGTGTGTGTGTGTGCGCGCGTGTGTGTGTGCGTGTGTGTGGGTGTGGGTGTACGGTGCAAAGCCCGCGAAGCCGCTTATAATTCTCATCATTCAAACCCGGCTCTTCCTTCATAACTTTTCACTTGGAGTAACTGAGAACCTTCAGTACTTTTTTAAAAAAAATACACGATGTATTTTTTGGTCACCGTGGCAAAAACTAAACGGTTCTAGCGCGTGGAGTGTCAACGTTTTATTACATCGTTATCACAGCACATTCCTCGGTTTACAACACCCGGTGGAAATGGCGGAAGAGTCAAGTAAGGCAGATGGCCCCGTGTGCCCGCCGTGCATCCAGTTCGTAACGTATCCGGGTCCGGTAGCGTCCGCGGCTGGTCCGGGGCCCGAGAACTATCTCTGCAGAGGACACGCCAACCAGTATTGCCCATTATCACGGCGGCAGGAAGTGCCGGGACGCCACGGGACATTATGGGACTCGTGCCGCCAGCTCCCACCCTCACTCCCACTCCCAACCGTCTCTGGAGTGGGGTTGTGTGAGGTTAGGTGACAGAGCAGCAGCGCAAACCGTGCGGACTAATGGAGTACTCCGGAGAAGCTCAGAACGGAAGTGAGAAGTCGTAACGAAGAAGAATTTTCTCCGGGATTCTTCTTCTTCGTTACGACTTCTTACTTTCTTTTCGGGCTTGTCCGGTGAAGGGTGTCGACTCATGCAGGCCACTTCCCCCACACGTTGTGGTGCGGGTACCCGATAGTCCGTTCGCCTCTATTAACCTAACCTTATGGGGCGAGGGTTTTCGTTTGTGGGAGCACCGTACAACGAACGAACTATTGTCTACCTCCACCATGAGGTCCAGCGTTGTGGCCGCTGGGGAAGTCCGGCCCTTCCGGAGTACTCTATTATCTACAACATCGCCAAACTGCGAGTGAGTGGCCGATAGCGGAGGGAGAGCAAGGGTGGGGCAGCGCCACACGTGCACACGTGTCGCTGCTGCTGCTACTGCTGCTGTTGCTGCTGCTGCTACCGCAGCTGTCACTGCTGCCGCTGCCGCCCGCGCCTGGCACGAACCACCCCAACAGGCCCGGACGGGACTGGGGCTGAGTGGTGGATGAAATGTCAATATCAATATCCAATATTTTAAATATTGAAGTAATGATTGAAGTATTGAAAATGTTGAAATATCGAAAATATTGCCATTATTGAAATGCTTAAACCCCAATGTTCAATGCAAAATTTTGAAATATTCAGAGTCAATACATCGATATTCAGTATTGAATATTGATATTGAGACTTTTCAATATCTCAATACTGAAATGTCAATATTAAAAATATTGATATTGAAAGTCAGTACATATTGCAATACCGCCCAGCCCTGGACGGTACAGCCCTTGCATCTACGCGCAGCCGCGGACAGCGCGGTGTGCATGGCACGGGCTTGCCTGTCTGCCTGCCAGTGTCTGGCCGTCATCTGATTGCATAACACGCGGCCCGGCCCGGCGAGTCCGAGCTGGCAGCAGCGACATAGCAGCAGCGCGCGGTGCTTCCCCTGCCGTCCCCCGACCCGCGACCCGGCCGCGCGTCGAACCGAGCCGGGCCTTCCCTGTGGCTGGCGGCGCGGACCGAGCTGGCAGTCCGTAGACGACGTCAACAACACGACGCGGCCCGGCGTGGTGTGTGAAAAAATTGGTGTACAGTGGACAAAAAAAAAATATAAGAAAAAATCAAAATAAATCAGGTTAAAAAAAAGAAAAATCGGACAAGTCAGAGACTAGAAAACAAAAAAATTCACGTTTAAACCGAGACGCAAACAAAACCCGGCCGGAGGGCCGTAAGTGCATAGACAAGGGCCTACTAACAGCAGTACGGAGAAAAAAGATATAAATGGTTGCAACTAATTTTTAAGTTAATTTTCAGACAAGCAGTTAATTTTTGTTCGTAAAACCAATTTTTTGGGGGGGAACTCTTTGTTAGTCGCACTAACGAAACGTTAGTTCGACCCTCCATAGGAACAACATGCCACCTTTTTTAGCCGTGCAGACAAACGGCTATCTTTTTTGGCGGCGCAGACAGACAAACGACTATCTTTTTTAGCGTTGCAAACAAACGGCTAACTGACAAAATTTTCAACTAACATTTAGTTCCCCCAACAAAATTTTACTGCTTGTTTGAAAATCAACTTGAAAATTAGTTGCGCGACCACCAATCTTACTTCTCCGTGTGAGGTGAGGTGAGACAGCCTCGCTGTGCCGTGCCGTTTGGATCCTCCTAAAGTGGACGTATGCCGCCGCCACTGAAGCCCGGCCCGAAGCCTTGAGCAACTATTTGGCGTATTAACAGCGACATTGGCCCCCGTACTGCTCTGCTCTACTCTGCTGCCGACCCCGCACAGCCCCGCACCTGGACAGGCGGACGCAGGCAGACGCCACCGTCACAGGACCGCCCCGCGCGCCTCAGCCGCACCGGAAGCAATACATATGAAATTCAAAGTCAGAAGTACCCCTCCCCCTCCACTACCCTCCCTCTGCGAGCACCTCGAACCCGCATGAATGTCGAACGTCTGCACGACAGCTCAGACAAATCGACCGGAATGTTTGTTTTGCATACGTCTGTAAGATGTAGCGGTAGGTAATTTGGAGACCTTACCCCCCCCCCCCGCCCTCTTCCTGACCATCAGTAATACCAAGCAGACCCAGAAGCGATAGGGGCGGCTCAGGAACCACGCGACACGCAATCAAGATATTAATTTGATTTGCGTTTGGACGCGACAAATTTTTTAGCGCAGTGCGTAGTGCGGAACCGTCTGTGGGAATCGAACCCACCACCCCTATGGGGTCTCACAAGAAGACTAAAGCCCGCGCCAACGACACTTTTCTCCAACACCACTCTTCACACCGCTACACCAGCGTTGTCGTCACTTGATTTGTGAACGCCCCCTAACCTACGCAAAGGTTTTGTTATTGAAACTATACTTACGTCGGGGCCCGGGAGGTTGACAAGCGCGGGGACTGGAAACAACGACCTCCCTCCTGCAGCTGCAGTGTCGCTGTTTATCTCCTTGGATCCTGCCGCTCCTCGTCAACTGATTATTGTTTAGTCACTCACACAACCAGGGGTGGATTTAGGGGTAAGCCCAGGTAAGCCCGGCTTACCCAAAAAATTTTTGGGTAAGCCGGGCTTACCCAATAAAACACAAAATGAGGACTTCTGCACAGCGGCCGCGCTGACAGACAGGGGTTAGCACAGGGGAGACGGTCTGCCTTGGCAGCTCAGGGCCCAGTTCGTAAGAAACCTTTGTACAATTCTGAAGAACTGATGTTCTGGAAAGCTTTTGAATAAAAAGCATTTTACTTTAATTTATTTTATTATTTATTTATCTCCAGAACATCAGTTCTTCAGAATTTTACACCACTGTATTGTACTAGTTTTGTAATTGAATTTTACATCAAATTAAGAAATAAAAAAAAAATGTGCAAAAAATATCTTTGACCCCCCCCCCCCCCCCCCCCCCCCCCCGGTGACACATGGGCTTACCCAAAAAAAAAAGTATAAATCCACCCCTGCACACAACAAAGGGTTTCGGTCGGTTCAGGTTCGGGGCGACACTTTGCGCAGGTAGCGCACGGCTCGGCCTGGCTGGTGCCACTAGCGAAGGGCTCAGAGGTTTCCAGAGGTTCCAAGAGGTTTCCAGAGGTTCCCAGGGGTTCCCACGGGTTCCCAGGGGTTCCCAGAGGTTCCCAGAGGTTTTCAGAGGTTTCCATAGAGGTTCCCGATGGAGCCGCACGTTAAGCCTAGCAGCCTGGCCCCCGCCTCTCTTTGCCTATGGCAGACGAACACAGATCTCTTTCTGATTCTAAGTTTACTGCTCTGCGCTGCTCTGCATTCTCTGCGTGCTGGATCTTCGCGCATGTCGCGGATTGCGGATTTTAACGTACTGAAACGGAGCGTAAGGAGTGGAACGTACTACTCTGCTGTACCTTCGGGCGCCTTCGGGTCACTTTTGGTCACCTTCCGCATATCTTCGCGTGTGGCCAAGTTGTAGAACAGGCGGGAAAGGGCCCGTGGCTTTGTTTGGTTTGAAAATGGACTCGGTGGAGGAGGCCAGAGGCCAGCGGCCGTGTGCGATTCATTGGAATGTCCTAGAAACACTTTCACGTCCGGCAGCTAGAGGCTATACGGCGGCAGGACCTCAGCGGGGCCAAAAGAGCATCTCTGGATAAATCCATGCAGTAACGTCGATGACATCGTCGTTGCACCGGCAAGCATAAATTTGGTCAGTCGAGTAGCGCCTGCGAGGTAGGCAATCACGTCTCTGTGCATGCACGCGTGTCGTGCGGGCTGGCCTACCCCAGCACTCGCAGGCGCTCTGTTCGCGCAGTTTGTGATCGGATATGTAACTCGGACGCCTTACGCCTTACAGTTCTGCAGCAGGTGTGCAGCAGGTGTGCAGCAGGTGTGCACCTTACAGATTTTTTTAAATTTATTTTTTTCAATCAGAAAGTCCTTCGTTGATGCGGCCGTGTCCTCGCCCGGGTCGCACTCCGATCGCGTGGCAGTGTGGCGCGCGGGCGATGACCCCCCGCGGCCCGCAGCCCGGGAGCGCATGCGCGCGGGAGTCGAGAGTGTGTCAGTGTCACCTGTCCGCGCTCCGCGCCTCCAAGTACACCAACAACTCCGTGCGGCCCGTGCGGGGAGGGGCGGGTCCAGCCCAGTCCAGCCGGGTCTGGCAGTGCAGTGACCGAAGCGTCTGTGTCGCTGTGAGAGCGTTTGTGGCGTACGGCACAAGGCGCAGAGTCAGCGCAGCGGCAGAAGAGCGGCAAGGCTTCTAGCCAGGCTTCTAGCCAGGCTTCTAGCCAGGCTTCTAGCCAGGCTTCTAGCCAGGCTTCTAGCCAGGCTTCTAGCCAGGCTTCTAGCCAGGCTTCTAGCCAGACTTCTAGCCAGGCTTCTAGCCAGGCCTCTAGCCAGGCTTCTAGCCAGGCTTCTAGCCAGGCTTCTAGCCAGGCTTCTAGCCAGGCTTCTAGCCAGGCTTCTAGCCAGGCTTCTAGCCAGGCTTCTAGCCAGGCTTCTAGCCAGGCTTCTAGCCAGGCTTCTAGCCAGGCTTCTAGCCAGGCTTCTAGCCAGGCTTCTAGCCAGGCTTCTAGCCAGGCTTCTAGCCAGGCTTCTAGCCAGGCTTCTAGCCAGGCTTCTAGCCAGGCTTCTAGCCAGGCTTCTAGCCAGGCTTCTAGCCAGGCTTCTAGCCAGGCTTCTAGCCAGGCTTCTAGCCAGGCTTCTAGCCAGGCTTCTAGCCAGGCTTCTAGCCAGGCTTGTAGCCAGGCCGGGGCCGGGCCTCGAGGCCGGTTGTAAGGCAGCCCGATCGGTGCATCGGCTACTAACCCTCCCGTTTTGGGGGCCGTCTTGGTCCGGCCGCTCCGCTCAGCTCTTTGGGGTCTTTCCAATGCGTGTCCGGAGCCGGGGCTGGGCCGATGGGCCGGCATGTGACCAGGCGTGGGACACGGTGGCACACGGTGGCACACGGTGGCACACGGTGGCCGCGGAGTATCTCTGGACTCCGTCTGCTGGTCGCATCGTTCCCTGCCACCACCGCCAGGCCCAGGCAGACCAGGCCAGCGCCGGACCCCCGGCACCACGCCCCTAACGAGTGGCTCTCTATATCGGGGGTCTCCAGAACAATCCACGGCGGCGCGGTGGGGACCCAGCAGGGGGCGCGGGCTGGGCGGGGGGCGGGGGGGGGGGGGGGGGCGCAGGCTGGCCTAGGCCGGGAGCCTCTCGCGGTGGCGGGGCCCGACCGACTGTCCTTCCGCGCCACATCTGCAAGTCTGCCACAGACTGGAAGCTTCCACTGCCATCACCACCTTTACCCCCCCCCCCCACCCCTCCACCACCCCCGCTCTGATTTCCGCCCCTGTAAAAAATGTAAGCTGAGCGCGTAACTGTATTTCCCAGCAGACAGACTCGGACAAGACGTTGGTGGGCTGGGCTGGGCTGTGCTCCTGGCGCCCCGCACACCTGATACTGCCAGGGGGAGGGTGACAAGGGTTTGGCGCCCTCGGCGGCCTCACCGTGCCGCGCCGTGCCGTGCCGCGCCGTGCCGTGCCGTGCCGTGCCGTGCCGTGCCGTGCCGTGCCGTGCCGTGCCGTGCCGTGCCGTGCCGTGCCTGTCCGACCCCATCTGTCGTGGCGTGGGCACTGATTGGCAAGGGCTTGTTAACGGTATACTTCTCGCAGCCTCTGCCCTGCCCTGCTGCCCCTCTGCCCGATGCCCCTGGGTGGATGCGGAAGAACTGCGTTTTTTGGTTGTTTCTTTTTTCACCTGCACGTCATTTTTTTTTAAAGACAGCATGGTGATGCTGCGCTACCCTTCCAACAGTCGGTTGGTTAGTTAGGTGAGGACAGGTAGGTTAGGCTTGGTTTGTTGTCTGTGGCTTGAGGCTAGAGTCCAAGTTCACGTTTGCTCTGCGATGGGGCTTTCTTTTCCATGAATGAATGCTTTGATTTGCTGGGAGAGTTTATTCCAGTCGCTATCCGGCTTTGGGGAGCCGAGCCGCGGAAGGCGTGGCTGTGCGTTCATGTTGGAGGCGGTGGTGGTGGTGGTGGTGGTGGTGGTGGTGGTGGTGGTGGCGGCCGCGCAGTGCAAGCCGTCACTGGCCGTCACCCACGCAGAACGCCGAGAAGCCCGACCAGATCCGCACCCCTTTGATGTGGAGGACGCCGGGCCGGGCCGGGCCGAGCTCCAACACGGTCTCCGACTCGGCGGCTGTTCTGTTTCTGTTTACCACCTAGGACTGCATGCCGGCGGCCGGGCGGCACTATAGGGCTTCACGTACCAAAGTTTCTGAAACGCTCCTGTTGGTGCCCGCGAGGTGCGCGGGTTCGAATACCTGGCGACGCTCGCGGGCCGTAAAACTTGTGTGGTTGTGACATGTGTATCGAGACAAAAGGACGAGACGCTGTTGTGCTCGGCGCGGCCCCCGCGGCCCCCGCGGCCCCCGCGGCCCCCGTGGAGGGTAGAGGGGTGGTGAGCGGTGTGGCGAGCCGTGAGGGGCCGGGCCGGGATGAGGCTCACCCACCTGCCTGCTGGAGGCTGCCCGGGACAGGACTCCCAGACGATGCCCTGTCTAGTCCACACACATCCCGTGCACACCCTCAGTAATGCCGAATCCTTCAACAGCAGCTAAAAACATGCTCCGCGGGGGAGCGCCACTTGTTCTCATAGCGGCAGTAGTCATCACCCACACAGACGCCAGCCGGGCCGAGCTGACCGGACCTGACTCTTCCGTTTGCCTTGCAGGTCGGACAGCCCCAGCCCTGGCCTTGGCGATGACGTCGGCCGCAGCTCTCGAGCGCGGCGTGCGCAGAGCGACTCCGCTGCCGCTCTCGAGACACCAGCCCGCGCTGCACACCGGCTGACAGAAGCCGGCCGCCCCTGCCGCCGCCGCCGCCGCCGCCCCCACCGCCGCCGCCTCGTCCTGACACCGGCAGAGGGCGGCCAGCCGAGGCTGCCCCCGACTTTCGCCGCCAAGATTGTGGTAGCAACTCTAACCCTGCCGCCGAAACGGCTCCATGAGGTGGGTCTGCCTGCCTGCCTGCCTGCCTGCCTGCCTGCCTGCCTGCCCGATCGCTGTGGTCGGCGAAAGTATATAGACGAGAAGACTAGCACTCTAAACCGTCACGCGGTTGTCTCACGCTCGCAGTGGCGGATCTGGGAGCGGCTTGAGGGGGGGGGGGGGGGGGTAATGTCCCGCTTTTTGCCTACTTACAGGGGCAATGTCCCACCTTTTGCCTACTTACAGGCGGAAAAGTAATACAGGTTGCCTATATTTCCGGCGACCTTCGGGCGCCGAGGGGGGGGGGGGGGGGGGGGGGGGCAAATGGGCAGTTGCTCCCCCCCCCTCAAATCCGCGCCTGCACGCTCGCGGACCGATGTCGGTGTTTCTACTTTGTGAAACACGCAGTCAGCGTAGCCCCTGCAATATGCATGCACTTCTCACCGGGCCGAGCCGGGCAGGCGGGGCTTGTGCTGTGTCAGTGGCGCGGGCTACGGCTGCGTCACAGCCCCTCTTTTCGTGGCCGCCGCCGCCGCCTATGCCTCGTCGGCTCGGCCTGGCGCGCCTCGGACTCGGATACTAGGTAGGTACTATGCTCTCTTGGCGCAACGGCCCCCGCCAACGGCAACCGGTTTCTCATACCAGTTCCAAAGAAAGGATATGAACAGAATTGGACGCGCGGGGTCAGGCGGGAGTCCTTCATATTTACACATGTCAGCTCGGCACGTGTGCGTCAGTGGAGAGGCGGGGAGCCCACCACGATCAGGGACGCTCATAAAAATCGCAGATGCCAAGTTCACGGCACCACCCACCCCCGAGGGAGGTGATCACAATTGCCACTCTTCCCCTGCTCCGCCGAGCCGAAGAAAATCAAAGTAAACAATATAATAAGCACGCGTCGATATCCCCCCCTCCTCCCCCCGCGGCGCCAACAAAAAGTTTTGCACCGGGTCATATTGGGGGTGAGATGGTTAGGGCATAATGGGAAGGGCGCAGCCTTACCTCTTCCTTATTGTACCCATAACTCGATCAGTATTTGTTCTGTGTCTGCGAGAGATGGAGTCACAGTTGACATAAAGTAATGGCGTATAGCCAAAGAGTAGTAGTGGGGAGGGAGTGGAACCTCGTGGATAGGGACCCCAATGGCGAGCCTCACCTACAGTAGTTCCCATGGGTTCAGTTCCGCGGTGTATGTTCCCAAACAGGTTGGCGGTTTGTGACAAACTGCAAGTCCCGTGTTGCGACCGCGTAGTGTGAAGGAGTTTCGCTAGAACCATAGCCCCTGCCGTTCAGGCACCCAATGGACCATCCCTTTGACGTTAAATCCTGCGCTATAAGTTCAAATATACGCCAAACTCACGCCATTTCTACGCCAAACGGTTTTGCCGTAGTTAACGTTATTTTATCGTAAAAACGTGACGTAAGTTTGACGTATTTTTGACGTTCCTACCACGCCAAATTTACGTCAAATTTACGTACGGAGCTCCGTTCCACTCGGAACGGACAATACCGTTTCGGTCGGCGAACTTGTGCGTGGAACCGACTTGGGCGCAACACTCGACTCGTCTGAGGCAGTCAAGCCTGGCATGCCTGTGCCTCGTGCCTGGCTATTCCGCTGCCGCTAGCCGCTACCACTGTGACGTAACCTCCTACGAGTCATAGCCGAAGCGGACGACCGACGGGATGGGACCGGCGGCAGCGGGGAGGGAAAAGGGGGGAGGGGGCTCTGGCGCGACCACGAAGGGGACGGAGAGAGGAGAGAGAGAGAGAGAGAGGGAGAGAGAGGGAGAGAGAGGGAGAGAGAGAGGGAGAGAGAGGAGAGAGAGAGGGAGAGAGAGGGAGAGAGAGGGAGAGAGAGGGAGAGAGAGGGAGAGAGAGGAGAGAGAGAGAGAGAGAGAGAGGGAGAGAGAGGGAGAGAGAGGAGGAGAGAGAGAGGGAGAGAGAGAGGAGAGAGAGGGAGAGAGAGAGAGAGAGAGAGAGAGAGAGAGAGAGAGAGAGAGAGAGAGAGAGAGAGAGAGAGAGAGAGAGAGAGAGAGAGAGAGAGAGAAGAGGAGGAAGGGGAAAGGAGGAGAAGAGGGTAATGTGCAAACAAACGGCCTCCCCCCCTCTCCCAAAGTCAAGTGCACCAATTTCTCGTGACTTTCCGATCCGAAGACGGCTGCGCGAGACACTATGCATACACGTATACTACACAGTACACACACACACGTACACGACGTACACGTGTGGCGTTAGTGTTGGTGTGTTCGGGATTCGGGATTCCCGATCGCGTCGCGTTATGAGCGGGGGCGGGGCGCGCGGCAAGCCATTGTCATGGCGGCGTACATTACGCCTCGGCCTCGCAATTCGAAATAGCTAAGGCTAGGCGCCCGCCTCACCCAGCTGTTCTGGTCTCGAACAACCGCCTCGCTAATCCCTCTTCTAATTCGTGCGAAATCGGAGCCCGGCCGTGTTATCCGCTGCAACCTGCAGCCTTTTTGCCGCGGGAGTAGTGCGGCAGTAGTGCGGCAGTAGTGCGGCAGTAGTGCGGCAGTAGTGCGGCAGTAGTGCGGCTGTAGTGCAGTGTTACTCGAGGAGGGTCCGGGAGGGGAGCCTGCCTAGAGCTGCGCGCCGCCTGTACTCTTATCAGTGCCAATACCCCTTCACCACCTTCACCTTCACCCAGCCCCGGCCTGGTCCCCCTGGCCCCCCTGGTCCCCCTGGTCCCCCTGGCCCCCCTGGTCCCCCTGGCCCCCCTGGCCCCCCTGGGCCCCCTGGGCCTGGCCGGCGGTGCCCAGTGGCCGCCAGCGCCGTGGCTCCCTGAGCGCCGGGAGTATCCCCGCCTAAGCCTCTGCTCCGCTCCTGCATCGACACCATCACACTCGTTATCTTTATGGCCTTGCCTATCACGGGGCCGATGTGATATGTGATGCACGAATGCATTTCTGCGCCGCTTGTACATGCCTTGCTCTGCCGGGGTCGCGGGGGGTCAGGGGGGGGGGGGGGGGGGGCTGGGCGACCTCTCGCAGCCCGCACCTTTAGCCCCATCCCCGGCCCGCCCCGCCCCGAGGGCTTAGGTCGAGTTCGTTTGGGGTGGCGTGGCTTTTCAGACGGCGGCATAGTAAGGCTACTACCTTCTTGTTCGGGCGGGGGCATGGCGGGGGCCCCGGCGGCGCTAGCCAATCACAGATCAGGTTGCACCCAATCAGCTATCTCATTACCCCCCTTCCGATCCTCTACCGTCCTCGTTACTTTGCCATGTCCGTTCTAGGCGTTTTCCGTCAGACGCCCCCCACCCCTCAAGTACCAGCATCCCTGCTGCCCTGCACCGTCATGCAACCTGCCTGTTATCATTCTCATTTCAGTCTCCTCGGCGCGCGTGCGGGGGTTGTGTAATATAATTATACACAATCGGCACCTTTGATACTATAAATATTGTTTCTTTTCTTTCTAGGGGCGAGTGTCCTCGTGCGCGGGCCGACGTGCCGTGTGCCGGAGTGTGCGCTGAGCCGTGTTTGGTGTTTCAGTGCTGCGGCGTGTCCGAGGCGAGCGTGGCGTCCGCTGTGGCTACTGGAACGGCTGGAACAGCTGGAGTCTCCTCCAGGGACTCCGGCGACTCCGGCGACTCCAGCAGCGACGCCGACCACCGACGGAGCCACCCCGGCCCCGGCTCTGGCCCCGGCTCCGGCAGCGAGGACGCATGGCGCCACTATGGGCACGGCTCAGTGTGAGTACCACCAGCTGTGGCGGCCCGGGGCGCCTGCCGTGTTCGGTTAAAGCTTTATTATGGAAACACGCCCCACACCGTGGGCACCTTACGTCACCGGTGTCACCGTCTCGCATTACCGCCCGGGGCGCCTCCGCCCGCCCCGCCCACTCCGACCCCCGGCCCCTCCCCTCCCCTCCCCGCGCACCAGCACCAGCCTCGCTGTTGGTGGCGGTGTTTACTTTGATTTCGCGCGAAAAAAAAAAACGGGGGTAAATATGGCGCGTACTCGATGATGCGGCCGCCAGGTGGACGGGCTCCGTGCGGCGATGGCGCCTGTTGGGTAGGCAGCCGCGACTTGTGCATTCACGCGTGTCGTGCGGGCTGGCCTACCCTGGCATTCGCAGGCGCCCCCGTGCCCCTGCCCGTGCCGCTGCCCGGGCGACGCGACGACACCATTCGGCATTCGGCCTGTCGCTGCGCCGTCGAACGCCCCCCCCCCCTCCCGCCCCACTTCACCAGATGCCGATGTTGCGTCAAGCAGATAAGATGGAGATGCGGTCCGGACAGACTTCTGTTTGAGAAGGAGGAGTGTAGTCTCGTGGCTCGGCCGTTTGCAAAGGAAAGGAAGGGGTGGAAGGGCAGTGGCGAAGTGGTCGAGTCAGTGGCGGTTTAAGGGGGGGGGGGGGGGGGGGGGGCGATCGCCCCCCTGTGAGATCAGCAGCCGGCCGGCGCTCCACCTGAATTTTTTCAGGATCGCCCCCCCTGTGATGGAGCAGTTAAACCGCCACTGGGTCGAGTCGGGCCGCGACGTGTGCGCTTTGGAGGCCGCTGACGCCGCTGCTGCGACCGCGCCGGGGATCTCCAGGAGTTCCTCGTGAAGTTGTGTGGGTGGGACAGTGATGTTTGCACTCGGAGTGTGTGGGAGTGACTGTGGTGACCCGAGCGTTGGCACGGAGCCCTGCGACATGGCCTCGGTGGGGTTGGAGGGGCCGCGCCGCCGCCCGCACCGACTCCGCGAATCCCGTGAAATGCGGCGTCCGGGCGAGCGCGGCATTTGGGAACGCTTTGGAAAGTTTCTGGGGCCGCAACTACTTGCGAAGAAAGCCGCCCGGCCGCACTTGGAGGTAATCAGGAAGAGAGGTGGGTCACCACGGACTGCCGCGCCGCAGACCTTTCTCGATCACTGCCGGCAACCCGAGCCGTGCGAAACGGTACCAAAACGCCGCGAGAAATGTCACGGGATGAGAGTCTGTATTATTATGATTATGGCCATCCGTTGGCCCCTCTGGGCGCCGTATCGCCTCCGCTGGCCGCAGGATACACCAAACCGGAAGATGTGGAGGCAGGACGCCGCCTGTCGCTTGCCGCGGACCGGAGGCGAGGCCGGGCGGCAGGGTGTCCGCCTCCTCCCGCCACCTGTAACTGGGCTGGACCACTGGACCACGTTCGAGACCCGGTGGACCCGGTCTAGACCCGGCCGAAACGTCGAGAGCCAGCGCAGCGGCAGGGAGCCAAGCCGCCAGCCGCCAGCCGCCAGCCGCCAGCCGCCAGCCGCCAGCCGCCGCGGGAAGACTTGGCCGGCAGCGGGCGGATAAGGATTGGGTTGGAGGGTCGGGGCGCCGAGACTGGCCCGACCCTGCCCAGCCCGCCTCGCCTCATTCCGTCCCCATACATCGACGTCTCCAGGAGGTCTGGCCGTCTGGTCTGCCCCGTGAGGCAAGGCTAGGGGCCAGTGACCACGCGGCCCCCTTCGCCGCCTCCGCTGTCCGTAAGAAACCCAAACTCGCCGACAGCCCGCCCCGCCACATGTTTGGGTGGACTTGCTGGTAAAAACAGGCTATGTTGTCCGCGGGGGCGGCGGGGGCGGCGGGAGCCCCGAGGGCTGCGGGGTAGGCCGGGGATGAGAATGTCCTGTCCGCGCCCCGCGATGCACAAAGGCCCCCGTCAGATCCAGAGGGCCGGGGAGGTGCCCGCGGTGGCCGCCAGCGCGGTATTGTTCCCCGACCAAAAGCCCGCGGCTTGCGGCCTGTGGCTCTGCAGCTATGTCGGCGGCCTGTTCTGTTTCAGGGGCTGGGCAGGCTGGGTCGAGGCCGAGGCTGACACCCGGTATTATCCTCCAGCGTCAGTGAACGCTTTGGTGGTGATGCTACGTAAAATTCGACTGTACGAGATGCATGCTGTCCCTACCTGGTTTACGGGTTAGTTGCTGGTGTGTGGCCTCTATAATTACCCAGCCCAAACAAATTTTTAAACAAATAATGATTTTGCCCGCGGAACGGGACCATTCTTTTGTGATCCGATCGAATTGACCGAGGTACCACAAGTCGTGAAATGGACCAAATATAAATAATACGGGTCATGACTTTTTTTTAGCAGTGCATATGCGGAGCATACAGCCCACGGCCCCATGCATACGCAGTGTACCCGCCGGTGCATCGGGGGTCATCTCGGCTGCTGGGGGGCGGCGGCGGGGGAGGGGGAGGGGGCGGGGCGACACCGGCGGCGGGCGCAGGCGCAACACCTCGCCTCCCCGAGCCTCCCCGCCGAGCCGAGCGAGTGGCGGACCGAGACCGGGGTGAGGGCGCGGAATGGGCGCTGGGGGCGCTGGGGGCGCGGTGTGCCCGGGGCGGGGCGGGGCGCATGACGGGGCCCAGGGAGGGGCTCTTGGCGGGGCCCACGGCGGGGCGCAGCGCTCCTCAGGTGGCTGGGCCTGCCTGGGCCGCGCTGCTCCGCCGTGTTCCCGCCTCTCCTCGGCAGTCGGGCCGTCGTGCCCAGCGCTTCGCGACGCGCGCCGAAACCGCGCCCGGTCCCGCGCTCTTAGTCCCGCCTGCTGGCGCATACTGACGCCTGCAACCCCTAGACTCAACGCTACGACGCCGAGCCGCATCCCCCGTCGGCGGCCTCCCCGCGGCCCCGCCGGTGTTTGTGCGACTGGCAGAACTCTGACGTACGAACGGCGAACACGAAAAGAAATGTGAAGAAATGCCTGTGCCACGCTACGCGACGCCACGCCACGCCACGCCACGCCACGCCACGCCACGCCACGCCACGCCACGCCACGCCACAGCTGGTCGAAAACATGATCACCATAATGATAATCAATGAGCGACGGGCACCAGTGCAGCAGCACCACTGTGTTGTTTTCCTCCTCGCCGGGTCCCGGGTAGAGAGACTCAGTCTTTCTAACCTCTACTTCAGGTGCGGGTCCTGGCCACGGCCCGTGGTTCACAGCATTGGCCGCTGGTCTCTCCTTCGCGGTCGCGGTAGTTGCCCCCCTGTCGGATTTGCGTTTTGTGGAAATTTGGAAAATCGCGGGCAAACTTTTTGGAATAATTTTTTTATTTCATTTTGAATTTCCCGCGACCGAGCTCACTCCTCCGTTTGCCAGCGGTCGTCTTCGCTGTTTTAGCTCTGTTGGAGATGCTGTGCAGTGTGGCCGCTAGTTCCCGCGCGCTTGTGTGGAGACCACGCCGTGCTGCGGCTATGCGTCTAGCTACTGTGAATGGCTAGGGCTGTGTTTACGTCCCGAGCCGTTTATCGGCAGTGTAAATTGACCTTCGTTACATAACAGATATGGGATCACTGATAAGGTCCAGCAGCCCCTAGATGGAGTACCCTTGCGGGGCCCGAGGCCAAGGCACCGCGCACCGCGCCCTGCACTACTTTATTCTCCGGCCAGTAGGGTCCGGGATCTATCCTTCGCGCGGGTATCAGCCCGACCTCGGGACTCGGCCTCGGCCTCGGCCCCGCTATGCCAGGATTCGCATTGTTATTGTTACGCAATGCTCTCCACAGGCGGCAGGGCAGGGCGGCCAGGGCGGTCGCCCCGCCCCTGGCGGCCTCATCCCCACGCCACGGCCGTGAACCTCAAATTGCTGCCACCGCGAGCTGCTCGGAGCGCGCAGAGCAGAGAGAGCAGAGCAGAGCAGAGAGAGCAGAGCAGAGAGAGCAGAGCAGAGCAGAGAGAGCAGAGCAGAGCAGAGAGAGCAGAGAGAGCAGAGCAGAGAGAGCAGAGCAGAGCAGAGCAGAGCAGAGCAGAGCAGAGCAGAGCAGAGAGAGCAGAGCAGAGAGAGAGCAGAGCAGAGCAGAGAGAGCAGAGCAGAGAGAGCAGAGCAGAGCAGAGCAGAGAGAGCAGAGCAGAGAGAGCAGAGCAGAGCAGAGAGAGCAGAGCAGAGAGAGCAGAGCAGAGAGAGCAGAGCAGAGAGAGCAGAGCAGAGCAGAGAAAGCAGAGCAGAGCAGAGAGAGCAGGGAGAGCAGAGAGAGCAGAGAGAGCAGAGAAGAGCAGAGAGAACAGAGCAGAGAAAGCAGAGCAGAGAAGAGAGAGCAGAGAAGAGAGCAGAGAGAGCACGAAAAAATAAAAAAAGATCGATCGCTGCTACCGACCTGCCTTAGGGAGGACAAAATTTTTGTGGCGATCAAGCAGGTTTGGCACCAAGAATCAACGTTTCTGTTATCATGAGCAACTGTCGATTGTAGGTGGCAACTTGCGTGATCACCACGACCAAACTCGGCTTTTTTGAGGCGGGCCCTGGACGTTCGGTAGCAGTGACCAAGCTTTTTATTTCCGTGAGTGCAGAGCAGAGCATGAGAGATCCGATTTCGCTGCTGATCGCCGCGGCCGCCGTGCTCGGCGCAGGGCCAGGCTCAGGCACTTGACCATCTCCTCGAGGACCCTGCAGTCTGTGACGCGTCACAGGACGCGGACGCCGTGGCCAGCGCCGCCTCTGTCACATGAACATGTTCAAGCAACTGCAGCCCCGTGTGTCACTTGAGTGAACTATCCCTTCGCACCCAGCTGCCCCTCCCACCCCCCCTCGCGTCGGCCCCCAACCCCCACGCTCTGGTCTCGAGACCAGGCTCGGCTCGCTCCTTTGATAACCTTACGTAATCCATGTACGCGCGCGGAGGGAGGCTGAGACAGAGGCAGCAGAAGGAGCTCGGCTCCGCTGCACAGTCTTGGTTCGGGAGCAGTGGTGCTAAGGCGCTCATGTTACGAGGAATTAGGCTCGCAATAGCTGCGAAATTCGCGCGGATAGTTGGAATACAAATGGAATACCGTAAACAAATGAACATATTTGGTTTTCGCGAACGTAGCAAAATATCGGAGGGTATTATGAGGGCGCGTCGATCTGATTCGGCCGTGGTGGCCCGTGGCCAGGTGCGTGGTCAGGCGTCGTGGCACGTGGCACGGGGTCCTGAACGGAGGTGAAAACTCAAACATCCCTCGGCAGGACAGAGCAGAACTGAACAGGTCACGAGCCGCGGCAGTCGCGGACTCCATCCGGACAGCGATGCCATGCAAATGTCACAGCGGCAACGGCAGCGGCAACGGCCTCTGAACGGACACGGGGCGCGGTGCGGTGCGGCACGGCGCAGGGTGCGGTGAGGGGCGATGAGGCTCTCTCTGTCACTCGCTCCCGCACAGGCAGTGGCTCTCCCTCTCCACCCGCCGGCCCGCAGGCCTCGGCCGCAGTCGCACCCGCACCCCGACTTCGCGCTGAGGACTGGGCGAGCTAAATCCGCGCGGACTCTGCGTCCCGTCCCGACGGGGTGCATGCGGGTGGCGGAGTGGGAGTCCGCCGGCACCCCCAAGAGCACCCCCAAGGGCACTCCCAAGGTCACCCGCAAGGTCACCCGCAAGGTCACCCGCAAGGCCACCCCAACCCCTCGACTTCGCGGCTCTTCTGCCGGGAGCAGGGGCTCGCGGGGGCCGGCCCGGCCCGCGGGTGACAGCCTTGGCCATTGTGGCGCGTAACTTCGACGGGGGCGGCGCCGTGGTGCCGGCCGTGGCCACGGGACAAGTGCCGCCGTCCGGCCAGGGCCTCGGCCAGGGCCTCGGCCCCGGACCCCCCGAGGGCCTCCCGATGCCCGTGGCCCTGGACGAC